>JAAOMT010000299.1:545352-976790 GCA_016748015.1 Geosiphon pyriformis | reverse complement strand
CCTGGTAAAAAACCCAGAAATAAGGGTATAAAACTTATAAAATTGAGGATAGCTTATTAGAAGAGCACAACTATTAAAATAAACCAGCCACCATGCTGAAGAAAAAAATTTAATAGAAAAATCTTCCAAGAAACTATGAATACCAAAACATATTAACTCAAGGGTTAAAACTACAAACATCACAAAAAGATATCACTATTAAATTTTTGTCTAATATATAAAAGACTTAACCAAAACCTTCAGATATAAAAACTTTTAGATATTACCAATATTATTTAACTATTAAGCATTAAGTTATGGGTTTGTTATTTGTATTAACACCTCAAATAATCATTTGTAACACTATAACTAATAGATTACTGATACTGAAGTCTGATAGACTAAAAATAAGTATATTAGTTGTTGTATTATTGGAGTATAAAAAGGCTAATACTAATATTGTTCTTAATTTAGAATATAATTTGAAGTTTAAAATTGACAATCAGAGTTTTAATATTGATTTTCTATTTATTAATTATTGAATTTGAAATGGCAATCTTTTTTTAAATAGTTTTGTTTATTACAATAATAGCAATTACATATTTCTTATTATCATTATTGATTTGTTGATGATAACAAACACAACTGATTTTAAAAATAATTGGAGTTTTCTTGATTTTTATAATATTAAAGAGGCTAATAAATGGCTTGATTGTTAGTTAAGTATTTTTCAATTTTCTGATTGATGGCTTCACTAAATTGCTTCAATTTGGTATTCAATTTAGATAATTTGTTCATTACTAGATTTATGGTCTGTGTATAGTTGGCTTTGGGTTTGGCCAATTCAAAATTTTTGGCATATATTACTGTGTTTTGGAAAGTATTCAAGTACAATAGACATACTCATTATAATAAACTATTGTATAATTCATGAATAAACTGGTTCAGAATTTGTGCTACTATAAGATAATTCACATCAATTGTTTGGATCTAGCACAAATTTTTATGGAAGTGTCCCAAGTAAATAGTGACTGCTTCTGTATTATCTTGTTTGATTGTAATAAAGCCAGTTAACAGATAATTAAAACTATTATTATTATTAAAATATTACAAGAACTCAGTTTTAAACATATTGAATATTTATAATTTGTTGGCTAAATTTTGATATCATAAGTTAACAGTAATCTGAAAAAAGTATAGAATTGCTTAAAAGACTTTGGTATTGTCTTAATTATTGGCAATAATTGTTTTGGCTATATTATTTAACCAGACTTGAACATTGTTTTTTTTACTAGTAAATTTTTCAAACTTAGTAATTGATATATAAACTATTGATGTAAGTAATAATTGTTGTTGTGATTGTTGCTAGGTAACAATTAATGCTACTGGTAATTGATTAATCAGAATAACTAAAGATAAGATTTCTGATTAGATTTGGGTTGTTCAAATTTGGCTAGATTTAAACAATTGAAGTTTGAACTTCCAGGTTATTTGGAATTGGGTTTTAATTGTTATTTTTCTAATAACTGCTTTTTTTTTCTTCTAAATCAGTATTTTTTTAATGATTAGTAGATTCAAAATTTGGTTAAAGTAGCAGTAATCAAAATCCTAATAATATTGTTGGTTACAATTTAAATTTTTTAAAAAATCATCATAAGTTCCTAATAGTTTGGCTTTATCTTAATTATTTTGAAATAGTACTCTGGTTAATAGTGTTTTTACTGTTAACAATAATGCTAATCTTGATGGTATATTAATAGTACTTCTAAATATATAATAATATAATAAATAAATAAGTAAAATAACTTTTGATTTTTTCTAAGTAGTTGGTTGTATTTTTCTTGATGTTTCTGTTGGAGTTTGTAATTTTTTTTTGTCTGCAAAGATAATAAAAAATTTTTGTTGGGTGTAATTCTCAATTTTTTAATTTATTTCTGTAATTAGTAAAACGATATTATTGGAGGTTTTTGGTCTCTTTTTTTAAATATTGTTAATGTCTATTTGTTGTGAATTCATGACTAGAAAAAGTAGTTGAACCTCCAATAACTGAAATTATCTTCAAATTATTTTTTATAATTTGAGCTGCTGGACTTACAAGTAGAATGGCTAATTCCATACCAGTTGCTTGTGTAGTTATATTGTAATAAATGTTAACTTTTTCCCAAAAATTGCTTATCTAGAAGCTCACTAAAAATGTGTAGTTACTTTGTTGTAAAAGTCAACTTTTCTACAAGAATCTTGTCTGTAGGCTATTCGAATAATTAAAATAAGAAAATAAAATAAAATATAAAAAATATAAAAAAAATAAAATTGTGTCAAGGAAAACGTTATTCTATTCAGGCTTAAAGTCACTAACAGATTACTGAAATTGATAGTTAATCAATTTCAAAATGTTAATTGTGTTGAGAGAATTTCAAGTGTAATAATCAAAAAATTTGGCTTTTGAATATTCAATTTTTATTTAGGATATGTAAAAGATAATTTGTTCTAATTAAGATATCTAAAATAAGATACTATGGTAAAATATTATAAAAAAATACATTTTCTTGAAGAAAGAAGCTCTTTTTTTATACAACTTGTTGTAATACTAGTCTTTGAACTTGCACTTTTTTTTTTGCTCTAATTTTGGTAAACTAAAGATATATTTTGGTAAACTACAAGTTATTTCTACAAACTATTGATTATTTCGGCCAATTTTCATTAATTTCGACGAATTTTGACTATATTAAATGGTTTAAGGTATTGTGTAATTTGATCATCTTAATTTTATGGTACAAATTGGATTATTAATTAAGTAATGATATTTGATAATTTGATTAAATTATAAGTAATAATCAAAATAATAATAGTATATACTAATTAATAATAGGAATTATAAAGATAATTTCATGCTAATTAATAGCTAAAATTCTATTGATAACATAATCTCCTTCTTAAGACTAAACTCTATCAAAGTCCAAGCATTATCTGTAATATCAAGATAGTGGTCCAAAATAATTGAAATGATTTGGTCTGAAAACTGTTGAAATTTCAGTTCTGTAAGTTTTTTAATGTATTAAATTTTGATTGAATGAAGTATTGAATTTTGTAAAACATTTTTACAAATGTTAAATAAATCATAGAATCTAAATACTGCTCTAAGTTTATAATAAGTGTTTGTTGGTCTAGTTGTTGTCTTAAATTCATTGTGAATTTGTTTTTGTATAGCTTCAGAAATAATGTTTGTTGCTTCAAGCTCTAGTTTTCATTCATAAAGTGTTTTTTTAATATAAAAATATCTATAAATAAGAGTATATTCATTGTTTTGTTTATTAAGAAATAGTAGAAGTTTTTGTTGAATTGTGGCATTTGGTGAAATATCAATAGGAGTAATTAAAAGGTTTTCTTTTAGTGCTTGCTTCAAAAGTTCTTGTAATTAATTTCCAGAATGCTCTTTTGTTTTTCTTCTATAAAAGTAATAATTCTGAGAATTATTTACTACTGGTGTTGTGATTTCTTTTTGGATGTAATTAATTTGACTTTTATTAATTATTATAGATAAGTTAAAAAGTGTTTTCAAAGCTAACATTAATTTTTGGGATATTTGTTGAATATTTCGAGAAATAATCATAATAAAAATGATTAACTAATAAAATTTTGAAAAAGAATAAGAAAAATTATTTTTGAGTATAGGGTTTTATTTGTTTTTGGGTTTGAATATTTCTTGTAATTATTTATTATTTTTATGTTTTGTGTATTTTTTTTTTAAAGAGATTATTGTAAAAATGTTAAATTAAATATTTAAGTTTGGTTGTTGTTCTATTATAACTATTGGTTCTAAATTTCAGGGAATATCTTCAGGATTAATTAAAAAGAAATGTGTACCAATTTGTAAAATTAATGGTTCAGGATTGTTTCTGAAATGATAGTGTTTTAATCAATCTCCATATGTAACTTTTGTTAGTACTTTGTTATTAAGTCTTAACTTGTATGATCTATTGTCTAAAATTTCATAGATGTAGAATAGTCTATTCTATTTATGTTCAAATTTTTTACTCTATTGTTTTTCAGCCTTAGTTTTGTGTAAAAAAACTTTATTTCCAACTTTTTGGTAGTTAGTGGCAATTTGTTATTATGCTTTTTTTTTTGTTGGGCTTGAAAGTATTCAATATGAGTGACTGCTATTTGTTTTTTTTCTTCTAATATACTAAGAAGAATGTAAGCTTTTTTTTGAAGTGTTTTTTGGAAGTTTTTTTCATTAATTGGTTGTACTGGATATATTTTTACTGTAAAATTAATTGGTAATGTTGCTGTTCTTCCATAAGTCAGATCAAATAGTGTGTGTTTTGTTGTATCTTGTTTTAGTGTTTTGTATGCTAGTAACACTAATGGAATAAATATATTTCATTTCTGCTCAAAATCTGTTGAGACTTTAGCTAAAAATTCACACAATGTTCTGTTAAAATGTTTTACAAGTTTATTTGTTTAAGAGTAATAAGATAATAATAGAAATCTTTTGACATTAAATTGTTCACAAATTTTTTGTATTAAGTTGTTCACAAAATGTGTTTTTTGATTAGATAAAAGCTCAATTGGGCATTTATGTCTACAAATAATGTCTTCATAGATGAAATTTACTATTGATTTTGCATCTGCTCTTTGGATGGCTCTAACTTCAGATCATTTGGTAAGATAATCTACTGCAACTGCAATATAACAATTTTCTTGGGTTGTAATAGGTAATAATTTGACTAAGTTAATTTCAACTCTGTTAAAAGATTGTTCAACTTTGATTGGATTTAAAGGTTCTGTAAGGCAAGTTCCTTCCCTTTTTTAACAACTATTACAAGATTTTACATATTGTTAAATGTCTTTTTGCATGTGAAGCCAAAAATAATGTTCAAAGATTCTTTGAATTGTTCTATCTCTTTCCAAGTGTGCTAAAAAAGGATCTGTATGCATGTTGTATAGAATTGTTTCTTTTTTATTTTCTTGTACTAATCTGAGTAATTGGTTTGGATTTCTGTAATTTTTATAATAGATTTTGTTATGGTGTATGAAATATTGTTTTAATTGGTGTTGTAATCGATTTTTTTACTTGAAGACTAATTTTCTGGCATAGTAAGAGTCTCCAAATAGTTTTTAATATTGTTGTAATTTTTGGGATCTATTGTTGTTTGGTTATTTTTGTTGTTAGGTTGGTAAGTTGTAATGAGATTGTTGTTAATGTTAATCTTGTCTTATTCTTAAAAGACTATCAATATTGGTGTGTAGTTTTCCTGATTTGTAATGTTGTTACAGGTAATTATTTGGGGTCTCAAATCAAATAACAGACCTATAACTTGGTGTTAATTTACTTAATAATATTGGTAATATTTATAGGTTGTTTGTATTTAAAGATTTTGGTTAAGTTCTTTGTATAATGAACAGAGATTCAATAATTGTTTTTAGTAGCCTCCTGGAATTGCAATTCCATCAAATTTTTTTCTCAGCATAGTAACTAGTAATTCTCCTGGTAAGCTATCCTCAAATCTATAAGTTTTCTATATTTGTTTTATGGGTCTTTTACCAATCCTTATGACATCTGTAACTCAGTGTTTTTAATCCTTAATCAATTAGTAAAACAACAATAAAAGAGAAAAATAAAAGAAAATAAAAGAAATAAAGACAATAAAGCAAAATAAGCCAAGGCAATTAAAGTT
Source organism: Geosiphon pyriformis (assembly GCA_016748015.1). Classification (NCBI taxonomy): domain Eukaryota; kingdom Fungi; phylum Glomeromycota; class Glomeromycetes; order Archaeosporales; family Geosiphonaceae; genus Geosiphon; species Geosiphon pyriformis. Next base: position 971,130 of record JAAOMT010000299.1, on the reverse strand, counting down.
AGTATCCTGTCAATAGCTGTAATTAAGAGTTATTGTTCTAGTGTGGTTAAGTATTTGATACTATTGTTATGATTGAAATTTATACTTCTTATTAATTATCACATATATTAGCTACTGATGTCATATAAATTAGTCATTCTATTTTTAGATAGTGATTATTGATCTGATCAATAATCTGACTATTAACCTGATTATTGATCTGATCAATGACCTAATTATTGACTTAACCATTAACCTGATTATTGACCTAGTTGTTGATTTAATCATTGACCACTTTTGATAACTATATAAGTGATAAATTTTTTAGCTGTAGAAAAGCATGTTCAAAATAATTAAGAATAAATAAAATAACAACTTTCATCTCAATCATTCTCTTATCACTAATTTCTCTTTTCCTACATTCAAGTATCTGAACATTCTGGGATAAAAGATTACTTGTTGGTTAATTTTTACCCTTTTCCTGAAATGTATAAGTGTAGCATTTGAAGATTATTGAATAAAATGTAACTGAAAAGCACATTTGATATTTGATATTGAATTTTAAGAGCACCAACATGAGGCATAGAATTATACCAAGTATGATCATTTGTTGACAGTACAGACTATTCTTTTATCTTCAGATTTCCCAGTTATCTTTTAAAAAGAATAGTGACTGAAATATTTTATAAAACTGATCTCACACATTAAATTCATACTTATTCAATTCGCTCTTTGAAGTTGAATTCCCTTTGATTATTTCCATCACCTTACAATTCTGTTCTCCTTTGCTATCTATTAGCTTGTTATTTCAACTTGTAATACTATTAACATAAAGTGTTAATAGTAGAGAGTAGATTAAAATAACAAATAATTATTTATTACTATTTGTGAATTGGAAGGTTGCTTAGATTAAATCTTAACTCAAAGGTCTGTCTTTTCTATTTCTAATACTATTACTATATATATATAATTGAGATTTCTCAATTCCTTAATTCTTTACACCAAAAATCCTGCAATTTCTTTGAGAAGAATTCTGGAATTCTGGAATCCTGTAATTTCTCATACAAGAATCCTAAAATTTCTGAAATTTTGCAATTTTTTTAAGAGGAATTCTGGAATTTCACATTTACTACATCTTCCTTTGATTGGCTAATTTATATACTAATATACTTCCTATATTTTATGAGTAATATTATTTTTTCTTTTTAATATTGAGCTCCATTGAGATCTCCTAATTTCTCTAATTCTCCAGATTGAATTATATCTTGAACTTCTTTTTTGATAATTACTTGTGTTATCTTGTTCTGTAATTTTTTGAATTAGACATTGATTATTTTTTCCATTTGGTTAATAGTAATAGTGTTCATTGTTGGATTAAGTAAAATTTTTGGTTAGTCTTGAAATCCAATTTGTAATTGATAGATGACTCATGCTTGTGTGGTTAAATTGTTTTTTTTCACAAATTGTTCAAGTTGTTATAATATCTTTGGATTGAATAATTGCTTTGTCTTATCCATATATAAGTTCTAGATATTCAGGTATTGTTTTAAATGAAAATAACAAAAGTTTTTTGGAAATTGTTGTATTTACTAATTCCATGTTTCTATTGTCAACTCTTGATATAGTACACCTTCTATTTATATTTCTATTGCCATTTTGATTTTTGTTATTATTTTATCAATGATATTTTCTGGTTTTCTCTGTTTTTTGTGTTGAGGTTTTTTCTTTGTATTTTTATATCGAATGGTTTGTTAGTTAATGATAATTTTCATGTTCTGTTGTTGAATCAGTTGGAAGAGTTGTTGTGCCAGTGTGTGTATATTGTTGGTAATTTTTATTTTTTTTTTGTTGTCTTTGTTACATATATCATGTCTTTATATACCTTTTTGGTTGTTCAATTTAACATGTTTGGTTCAATAATTATAATTGGTTCTAAATCTTATGGAATTTCATCTGGTTGGACTAGTATTTATTGTACTCCCAGTTGTGATATATTATTGGTAAATAATGATACTATATGGTGATATGGTTTCAGTCAATCACTATGTGCTGCTTTGGCTAAGATTTTGTTGTCTCATTATAATTTATAAGCTCCATTTTCTAGAATTTCTTCTATGTAAAATGGTCCATCCCATTTGAGGTCAAATTTTCTACTCCATTGTTTTTTCACTTTGGTATGATGTAAAAGTACTTTGTTTCCAATCTTGAATTCAATTAATTTATCTGGTAGTTGGTTATTATGTCTTTTTTTTTGTTTTTCTTGTGACTTTTAGATGTTATCAGCTGCTTTTTATCATTTGTTTTCTAGAGTTTCTATCAAGTCATATGTTTTTCTTAGCAATGTTTTTTGAAAATTGTCTTCAGTTATTGGTTCTGTTAGATATATGTTGACTTTTATCTTAACTGGTAATTTTGTTGTTCTATCATATACTAATTTAAATAGAGTTGCTTGTATGGTGTCTTGCTTTATTGTTCAATAAGCAAATAATACTGATGGTATAAACAAATTCCATTTATCCTGGTTTTTTTGACTGATTTTGGCAATTGTTTTACACAATATTCTGTTAAACTTTTCAATTAACCCATTTGTTTGTGGATGATAAGGTAATAATAATAGTCTTTTGATTCCAAATCTTTGACTTAATTCTGCTAGTGTTTTGTTTACAAAGTGAGTTCTTTGATCTAATAGTAGTTTTTTTGGACATCCGTGTTGGCAAATTAGATCTTGATGAACAAATTTGGCAATAGATTCTGCATCCACTTCTTGAATAGCTTTTGCTTCTGGCCATTTAGTAAGATAATTCATAATTACTGTAATATATCTGTTGTCTCTACTGGTAATTGTTAATGGTCCAACTAAGTCAATTCCAATACAATCAAATGGTTGTCTAACTTTAATTGGTTTTAATGGTTTATTGGGTCTTGTTTTTCTTTTTCTCTAACAAGTATCACAATTTTGAACAATTAAATGATGTCTGGATACATGGATGGCCAATAGTATCTTTTTCTAATTTTTTCTATAATTGCTTCTTTACAAAAATGTTCTGCTGTTGGATTTAAATGCATGTTGAACAATATTGTTTCTTTCTCTGGTTCTGTAATTACTCTTATTGGTTGATCTGGATTTCTTTTGTTTTTTTGGTAAAGTATATTTTGATAGTTGATAAAATATTTTGATTGTTGTTTTATGTTGTTTTGTTTCTTTTGAGATAATTTCTCCTTAAACTGTTAAGTATTTATATAATGCTGGAGTTGTTGATATTTTTGTGTGTTTATCTTTTGTTATATTTTTGGGTTAAAATGTTCAGATTTGTTTTATTTGCAACAAACTGTTGGCATTTCCATTTTTTTTCTTTTTTTATAATGTACTGTAAAAGTATATGATAAAAGTGCTATTTTCTATCTTATATGTCAATCATCTCCAAATTTTTGCTTCTAGATTGAAGTCAATTCTTTGTGGTCAGTGTGCATCTCAAATTTCTGGCTTAAGTATTTTTTTTATTTTATAACAGCTCAATAAATTGTTAAGTGTTTTAGTGTTGGTGTTCTATAGTTTTTTTTGGTTGGCTTTAAGCTTCAGCTGGCATATGCTATTGGATGTTCTCTTCTATCTGATTCTTTTTGTAATAGTACTGCTTCCAATGCTTGATCTGATGTATTAGTGGTAATGATAAATAGTTTGCTATGATCTGGATAGATCAGTACTGGAGCTTGAATAAGCTTTTTTCTTAGTGTGTCAAAAGTTTCTTGTTGTGTTTCAGTTCATTTATATTTAATATTTTTGATTTGTAGATGATATAATAGTTGAGCTAGTTTGAAAAAGTTCTTGATAAAGTGACAATAGTATCTTGTAAATTCCAAGAATGCTTATAGCTCAGTCAGGTTGGTGAGTACTAGAAAAAACTTTCAATTTTATCTGGATCTGTTTTAATGCCTTCTTTGCTTACAACATGTTTCAAAAACTTGAGTTCTGTTTTGCTGAAAAAATACTTGGTTGCATTTAATTTTAATTCTGATTTTTTAAATCTTTTAAACACTTGCTAAAGATGATAGAAATAATCATTGAATGTTTTTGAGAACATATTGGTGTTATCTAAATACATAACTACTAATTTCTATAGCAGTCTGGTGTAAACAATTTTCATTAGTCATTGGAATGTAGCTGGTGCATTGGTTAAGCCAAATGGCATCACTTCAAATTTAAAATTCCTTTCTCTCATAGTGAACACTGTTTTTTTTTTATCTTCTGAATTCATGGCTACTTGCCAGTAACCACTATTTAGATCTAATGTTGAGAATCATTTCTTTTCTCCAAAAGCATCAAATAATTCCTGAATCTATGGAGTTGAATAACTGTCTCCATGAGTTACATCATTGAGTTTTCTGTAATTCACACAAAAACAAATTTTCCCATTTTTCTTATGTACTAGTACCACTGGTAATAACTATGAGCTTATTGATGGCTGAATTAGCCCATTATTTAACATCTAATTGATTTTTTAATGAATGATTTTATGGCTGGTTGATAGTACCTGATATGCTCTTTGTTTAATTGGCATTGTATCTTCAGTTTTAATTTGGTGCTGAATTATGTCAGTTCTGCCAAATTCATTTTTACTTGCAAAGATGTTAGTAAAGTTGTTGAGTAATATTTTGAGTTGTATATATTAAAGTGGATCTAAGTTTCCTATGTTCATTTGTTTCAATTGTTCAGATTAAAACAAATAACATTCATTCTATCCATAGATAGTTTGTGATGTTATGTTGACATATCTACACAGTTGTGAAAAGTCTGGAATGGGGTTTGGTGGTTAGTTTTTGATTTTGGTGGTTAAATATCCAATATTGGTTCCTTCTGGTATTTCAATGACATTTTCTGTGTTGTTGTAAATGGAAATTTTAATGTGACTGTGGTTCTTGGCTGGTATGTATAGATTGACTAATTTAATTTTTCTTGATTCACAAAGTGTTGTTTCTGCTTCAAAAATCTGAATCTGATCTTTTACTTTTCTCTTTATGGCTAACATATACTGGTCATATGGTAAAATAGAAATTGATTAATGGGTGAAGATAATTTCTTTCTTGTTAACAACTTTTTCCTCTGTTATGTTAATGAGTATGTCTATTCTTTCTGTTGATCCAAATCTATTAATCCTTTTAGTTGTAATCTTTAATTTTTTCTAGTTTTCTACTAATACTAACTAAGCTATTTTAACCAAAGGCAAAAATATTGCCTGTTGTTACCAGAGGTTTTTGGTCTCTTTTTTTAAATGTTGTTAATGTCTGTTTGCTGTGGATTCTCATTTTCTGGATGTGATTGAACCTCCAGTAACTGAATTTATTTTCAAATTATTTCTTATAATTTGAACTGCTGGGCTTATAAGTGGAATGGCCAATTCTATACCAGTTACTTTGTATAGTTACGTTGTAGTAAATGTCAACTCTTTCCCAGAAATTGCTCGTCTGGAAGCTCACTAAAAATGTATAGTTACTTTGCTGTGAAAGTCAACTTTTCTACAAGAATTCTCGTTTGTAGGCTACCCAAATGATTTATAATAAGAAAAGAAAAAAAATAAAAGAAATATAAAAGAAAAAGTAAAACTGATGATTTATAGAAGTCATTTTGAATTCAGGCCTAGAAGTGCTTTAACAGTTTACCAAAATTGGTAGCTAGTCAATTTCAAACTGTTAGTAGGAATTGGTTAATTTCAAGAAAAATAATTTAAGAATTTGGCTTTTCAAATTATTTGATATTTATTTGTCTTTTGGGTGTAAAGGATTATTCTAATTGTTTTTTAATCTGAAGTAAGATACATTTTCTTAAAGAGAGACACTCTTCTTTTATACAACTTGTTGTAATACTATTCTATGAACTCGAACTTTGCTATTTTCTACAATTTTGCTGAACTAAAGATATATTTCGGCAAACTACAAATTATTTCTGCAAACTATTAGATATTTTGGTGAACTATCAATTATTTCGGTAAACTTTTTGAATGTTACATAGTTCGGGGTATTGCATGATTGATCATTGCAATTAGGTTACATTTGTGTCATATACAAATTGGATTATTAATTAAATGATAATTTTGGACATTTTGCTAATGTAATAAGTAATAATTTGAAATGATAATATATGTTAATTAATGATGGGAATTATAACAATAATTTCATGCTAAATAATATCTCTAATTTCATTTAGTAACATAACCTCTTCCTCAAGACTAAGCTCCGTCGAAATCCAAGTACTGTCTGTAATTTCCAGATAATAATCCAAAATTATTGAAGAAATTTGGTCTGAAAATTGTTGAAATTTCAGTTCTGTGAGCTTTCCAATGTATTGAATCTTCAAAGGTTGTAAAATTGGGTTTTATAGGACATTTTCACAGGCGTGAAATAGGTCATAAAGTCTAAGAGCAGCTCTTAGTTTATAATGACTGTTTGTAGGTCTAGCTGTTGTCTTGAATTCATTGTAGAGTTGTTTCCGAATAGCTTTTTTTGTAAGGTTTGCTGCTGTAAGCTCCCGTTTTTATTCATGAAGTGTTTTTCCAATGTAGAAATATCTATATATTAGAATATAGTCATAGTTTTCTTCATTAAGACACAGTTGAAGTTTTTGTGAATAGTAGCATTCAGTAGAATACTAATAGAAGTGAGCATTAAGTTTTCTCTTAAAGCAAGCTTTAAAAGTTCTGGCAGGTGAATTCCAGAATAACTTCTTGTGTTCTTTTTATATGGGTGATATTTTCGTGAATTTGGGGTTAAATTTGTGACTATTTCTGTTTGGGTATAATTAATGTGGTTTCCAGTAATAGTAATAGATAATTCGGGTATTGTTTTTAAAGCTTACATTAGTTTTTGGAATAATTGTTAAATGTTTTGAAGAATAGTCATTATAAGAGATTTGAAAATAAAAGAAAATTATTTTTGGTGTATGGGTTTTTATGTTATTTTTGTTTTGTTTTTGTGAGATTGTTTTTAAATTATAAGAAGATAACTATAATAATAAATTTAAATTAAGTGTTTAAGTTGGGAGGTTGTTCAATAACAACTATTGGTTCTAAATTCCAGGGAATATCTTTGGGATTGATTAAAAGGGAATGTGTGCCAATTTGTGGAATTAATGGTTCAGGATTGTTTCTGGAATTATAGTGTTTCAAATGATTTCCATGTGCAACTTTTGCTAGGATTTTGTCATCAAGTCTTAACTTGTATGATCCGTTGTCTAGAATTTCATAGATAAAGAATGGTCCATCCCATTTATTTTCAAATTTTCCACTCCATTGTTTTTTAGCTTTAGTTCTGTGTAAGAAAACTTTATTTCCAACTTTAAATTTGTTGGTAATAGGTGGTAATTTGTTGTCATGTTTTTCTTTTTGTTGAGCTTGAGAATGTTCAATATGAGTTGCTGCTATTCATCATTTTCTTTCCAATGTGCTAAGCAGAGTGTAGACTCTTCATTGTAGTGTTTTCTGGAAATTGTTTTTATTGATTGGTTGTGCTGGGTATGTTTCTACTGTGAAACTAATTGGTAATGTTGCTGTCCTTCCATAAGTTAAATCAAATGGTGTGTGTTTTGTGGTATCTTGTTTTAGTGTTCTATATGCTAGTAACACTAATGGAATAAAGATATCTTACTCTTGCTCAAAATTGGTTGAGACTTTGGCTAATGACTCACACAATATTCTGTTAAAACATTCCACAAGTCCGTTTGTTTGTGGATGGTAGAGTAAAGACAGAGGTCTTTTGACATTGAATTGTTTGCAAATTTTTTGTATCAGGTTGTTTACAAAGTGTGTTCTCTGATCGGATAAAAGTTCAATTGGACATCCATGTCTACAAATAATGTCTTCATAGATGAAATTTGCTACTGATTTTGCATCTGTTCATTGAATGGCTCTGGCTTTAGGCCATTTAGTAAGATAGTCTATAGCTACTGCAATATAACAGTTTCTTTAAGTGGTAATAGATAATGGTCCAACTAAATTGATACTAACTCAGTCAAAGAGTTGTCCAACTTTGATTGGATTTAATGGTTCAGTAGGGCATGTTCCTCTTTTTCTTTGACAACTATCACAAAATTCAACATATTCGTGAATGTCTTTTCTCATTCGAGGCCAAAAGTAGTATTCTAGTGTTCTTTGGGTGGTGCTGTCTTTTCCAAAGTGTGCTGATGAAGGATCTGAATGCATGTTGTATAATATAGTCTCTTTTTCCTGTTTTTGTATTAATTTGAGTGGTTTGTCTGGGTTTTTGAAATTTCAATGATAAATAATGTTGTTGTGTAGAAAATATTGTTTGGTTTGTTGTTGTAGTCAATGTTTTTCATCTGGAGACCAATCTGTTGGGATTGTTAATGTTTCCAAATATTGTTTGAGATTGTTGTAGTTTTCCGAATTCATTATTTGTTGGCTGTTTTGGTTGGTTAAGTTGAGTGTTGGTTTTTGTGTTTTCTAATCTTGTCTCATTCTGGAGAGACAGTCAACATTGGTGTGGAGTTTTCCTGGTTTGTGATGTACTATGTATTGATAGTTTGCTAGAAATCCTGTCCATTGGGTTTGTTTTGTGTTCAGCTGAGTATTTTTGTTCTGAAGCCATTTGAGTCCAATATTATCAGTGATAATATCGAATTCTTTAGGCCTAAGATAAAGATTGAAGTGGTGTAGGGCCCAGATTATGGCTGCTGTTTCTAGTTCTGTGGCAGGATAGTTTTTCTCGGCTGGTTTTAATGTTCTGCTAGCATAAGCAATTACTTGCTCATTTCCGTTGTCATCTAATTGTGATAAGATGGCACCAAAGGCAGTATAAGAGACATCTGTTGCTAATTGGAATCGGTTGCTAAAATCTGGATAGGCGAGAATTGGAGCTGTCATTAGTTTTTCTTTGAGGATTTCAAATGCATTTTGGCATTCAGCAGTTCATTTGTATTTGACATTTTTGGTGATAAGCTGGTTGAGAGATTTTGCGATTTCTGAGAATCCTTTGATAAACTTCCGATAGTAGGAGGCTAATCCTACAAATCTTCTTAGTTCTGTAACGTTTTGAAGAGTTTTGAAGTTTTTGACAGTGCTGATTTTTCCAGGGTCTGGTTTGATTTCATCTTTACTAACGATATGACCAAGAAAGGCCAAGCTTGTTTTTCCAAAGTAGCATTTTTTGATGTTGAGTTTTAGTCTTGCTTTTCATAATCATTGAAAAACTTTTCACAGATGTTTTAAGTATAATTCGAATAATAGAAAATAAACATCAGTATTGTCAAGATAAATGACTACTGACTTCCAAAGGAGCCCTTGGTACACAACATCTATTAATCTCTGAAATGTTGCTGGTGCATTGCATAATCCGAAAGACATTACATTGAACTCATAATTTCTGCCTTGAGTAGTGAATGCTGTTTTGGGCAATCTTTGGGATCCATAGCAACTTGCCAGTAACTGCTTTCTAAATCTAGTGTTGAAAAGTATTTGGATTTTCCAAGGGCATCTAACATGTCATTAATTTAGGAAAAGAGGTAAGCATCTCCAATTGTAACACTGTTGAATTGTTGATAATCAACACAAAATTGTATCTTTTCATTTTTCTTTTTAATTAGCACTACAGGTAAAGCCCAAGGACTCATGGAGGGTTGAATGAGCCCATTGTTAAGCATTTGTTGTACTTCTTTTTGGATAAATTGGTGGCTTTCTGGAGCAACTTGATATGCTTATTGTCTTTTTGGTTTGGCATCTCCTATATAAATTTGGTGTTGGACCAAATTGGTTCTTCCTAAGTTATTGTTGTTTTTGGCAAAAATATTGGCAAATTCTGCAATTAGCTTTTTGAGCTGGTTTTGTTGTTGTGATTCAAGTTGTCCCATGTTGATTCAAGATAGTTTTTCTATGACAACATGGTAGTTTTCAGAGCTAGGGTTTGGGTTGATTTTTGGTAGTGAATCTCCAATGATTTCCGAAAAATTGGGAACTGTCTGGGGTAGTTCTTGTTGAAAGATGTTACTGTGAATGACTCCAATTTCTAAGTTATTTAATAGAACTATGAGGTAATTGTTGGGATTGTAAAAAGTAACTTGGATTTTCTTTGTTTCTTCTGGAATATAAATGTTTGGGATCAAAATATTATGTTCCAAGCAGACTTGTTTATTGGACTCAAAAATTTGTTGTGTGGTTGTTGGTTTTGGGCAGGTATAGATTTCCAAATGTTCTCTAAAAAGTGAGATGGTAATTGATTGTAGAAGTCTAAGAATCTGGTGGGATTTGTTCTGTGTGTTAAGAGCTATATTAACTGGAACTGTGAATTGTCCAGTTAAACCAAAACCTTGGGTTCTTCTATCGCTTTTTCCTAATTGTTCTCTTTGATTGACTAGTTGCAAACCCGAAATGTTGATTAGGAGTAGGTAAATAGCTTGGGCAATTTTTTCAGCATGGTCAATCTTGAATGGTTTGTCAGTTTTATTTTGAAGCATTACTGTAATGTCTCCCATATATCCAGCATCAATTATTCCTCCTCTGACATTGATTCCTTTGCTTGCCAGAGAGGACCAGGAGGCAATTTGAACCATTGCTCCTGGCGGGATTTTGAGTGCAATTTTGAGATTGATTTTTGTGAGAGATTTGGGTTTGAGAACAAAAATATTCTTGTCTGGATATCTTAGATTATATCCAGCATCAATTTCATGTGCTTTTTTAGGTTTTATTCCTTGTCCATTGTTGTTAAAGTATTTGAGTTGTAAGACAGGCTGACTTTCGATAAAATAGATGGGTGTTGTTTTAATTTCTTTTGTTGCTTCAGGTTCTCCAAATTCAATTTCGTTTTTATTGTTTTCACTGAGCAGGAGAATGCTAAGAGCATAGCATTCAGGACACCATTGCTTATCACAGGGCATTATGCATTCTTCACACAATTTAACGTTCATTTGCTCTAGCCATTGAGCTTGAGCTTCTTTGATCAGGTAAGTGTGACTGGCAATTTAGTGATATACTTCTACTTCATTTTTGTAGTTGTATCCAGTGATTTCAAAGGTGTATATAATGTATTCTGATTCTTTCATTTGACAAACATTTTCTTGAGTGGCTTTGTTGATTAAAGCCATTGCTAGGTCAAAAATCATTTTGGCATCATGAGGGTAATGGTACAGTTTGTTAAGAGCACTGTTGTATGCTGCATCAAAGGGTGTTCCTCTTTTTACTTTTTCTGAAATTGATAAAGCATATTGGCAGATCTGATTGCAGACTCCTCCTCTCATTGCTACATCAATCTAATTGCATTCTTCTGGTAGCATATCTTCACAAGTCAAACAAGGGATGTTATCTCATTTTCCGCTTCTTTTTATTAGATGGCCCTATCGTTCTCTATAGCAAGCCTTGTAGTAATAACAAGTATGATTTTCATATTCTTCTTCAGGTGAAATGCAGGCTCCCATTGAGGAGAGTTTCTTGTGGCAGTTCTTGCATTTGAGTAGAATGTAGGGGCGTTGTTTTCGTGGTTCTGGTTTTGAATAGGGGATATTCTATCTGGTTGTCACTGGTTTTTCTGTTTCAAGAGAATCATTTGTTGAAAAGTACTGTTGTTCAGTTTCATCAGTTTAATTGAAGGTTGATCCAAGTGCCATAAATGTTTTAATGATGGGCTTTTCTTCTTCCGGTTCGAATTCAAAAGCTGGGGCTTTTTCGGAGTGTTTGTTGAATGTACCACAAGTGGCAGGTACCTGGGTGTGTTGTCTTTAATAGAAGATTGTTAACTCTTGTGTCTCCCAATTCAGATTAGCATTGGCTTTTTGAAGCCAATCATTTCTGACGAGAGCTTGGTATTGGGGTGCGTCCATTATAAGAACTTTGATTGGAATGATGATTCCATCAAGAGTGAACTGAAAATTGTCAATTTCTCCTACTGGAGTCTTTTTTATGCCATCGGCAGTAACAATTACTGTTTGAGCTGGTCGGTCGACATTTCTCTTTAACTGTTGTATTAACTGGTAGGTAATGATGCTTCTGGTGGATCTACTATCTAGGATCAAGTGAATTGTCTTTTCTTCAACTTCTGCTTCAGTGTACATAGCAGTGATTGCTTTTTGTTTATTGGTGGCCGCATTGCTGAGCAGAAATGGTGACTTATTTGCTTCAAACTCAAAAGGGAATATGTCTGAAAGGTTGGCGTTTTCAGCAATTCTGGCTGATGAAATTGTAATAGAAGTATAGGAAGGGTTTTGTTGTCATGCTACAACTCTACCTTCCGAGAGTGCAGTATGATAAAAATCCTGTTCTTTAGGTATTGTAAGATAGCTAGGTTGAGTATAATAATGGGTGGGTCTTGGCTGAACTGGATTTCAGAGAACTAATTAGTTGTTTGAATTGATTCTATTGTTGTTTACTTGGTATCAGTTTTGTAGTGTAAATTAAATTTGTGGGATTAATCTTCGAGCAGGCACTTGATAATGTTGTGTGGGTGGTTGTTGGTATTGCTGTTGAATTGGCTGTGGAACAGACTGATAATAGTTACTTTGATATTGGAGTCTTGGTAGATAGTAAGCTAGTGATGGTGGTTGATAATAAGATTGCTGTAGTGGAGGATAACATTGATTACTCTTATTTTGTTGGTCTCATTGTAGCTTTCTGCAATCTTTTTTCCAGTGGCCAGGAATTCTACAGTAATGGCAACTCTGAGACTGGTTATTAGAAAGTGATGTGAAGTTGTTTTGATTCCGTCTTTGGAGTGGTTGATATCTTTGGGGTTGCTGTTGTTGTTGGTTGGTGAAATAGTTTTCGACTTTCTTTGCAAATTGGTCAATTTTTTCTTCAGCTGCTGAGCTGGTTTCTCCAATAGCTAAGTTCATGAGTTTTGTATGATTGGCTTCTTCTATGGCCATTTTATATCTTTTTGCATGCTGAATGACAGAGTTTAAATCTTCTGGGGCATGTGGGTGAACCTTTTTAATCAGTTTATTCTTTAAACCAGTGATAAATTGATCCAAGATTTGAGCATCAGAATAATAATCATTAGTTTCAAGTTGGTGAATTCATCTGAAAAGTTTGTTGAATTTCCCAATATAAATCATAACAGATTTGAAGAGTTCTTGTTTGATATTGCAAAAACGATTTCGAAGAGTGATAGAGGTATTATTGTCGGTGAACTGTTCAAGGAAGGCTGCTTTGAAAGTGTCCCAATCATTAAATAGAGTGGCCAAGTTTTCAAACCATTCTCCTGCTGTTCCTTTGAAAAAGTAGGGAATTGTTCTTAACATTCTGGCAGCATTCCATTTATTTGCATCTCCAGCTTTAGTAACTTGGTCGAGCCATTCTTGGGGACTGGTCTCAATATCTTTTCCATTAAATTCAGGAATTTTTGCGATCTATGCTGTCATTTCATTTTCTTTGTTTTTACTGTCTATTGATTCTTTTTTAGTTATTTCAGAGTCGTTTTCTTCATTTGCTGCTGTCTCAGAGTGTTCACTTTGATTTTCAGATAGAAAATCAAGAAGATTGGAACTAGTTTGAAGGGGTTCTTGCTGTCTGGTAGAACTTCTGAGTGATATAAAATTTTCTGGTCTTACAAATCAATTCAAGAGTAAATTAAGTGTTTGTGCTTGTGCAAGTGAAGCTGGAAAAGGTGTAATAGTAAGTAGAAGTTTTGAACTGGTTCCTTGTTCAGGTGTTTGTAAGTGTTTGGCAGTTGTTTTTGATAGTATTGGGGTATTTGGGGTGGTTTTTGAGTATTGCTTCAATTTTTGTTTGCCTTTGTTGCTTGTTTCTGTTTCTGATTCAAAATCAATGAAATATTGAAACTGCACTGGATATGTTTCTTTACAGTACTTAATAATGTTAAAATTTAGTTCTTGAAAGTAAGTGGCAAGTGTTTCACTGTTAAGGTCTTCAGTTTTCAACTGTGAATAGTGTGCTAAATTGTTGTAAAGATTGCTTCTAACTTCTAAGATATTGTAATTTCCAAAAAAATAATTGTTGATGTGGTTTTTAATGTATTGGTATACTGATTTCTTGACAACTTTAATTCCATCTGGAATGTTGAATCTTTGCTTGCAGTGGGTGTAAATTGATTGGTAATACTCTAGAGTTGTTGCATCTGGTGTGGTTGCCACTTTGAAGTTGTTTTGCTGTGTTGTTTCTATAGGAGAGCACCAAATGTTACCAGAGGTTTTTGGTCTCTTTTCTTAAATGTTGTTGATGTCTGTTTGCTGTGAATTCTTGTTTTCTGGATGTGGTTGAACCTCCAGTAACTGAATTTATCTTCAAATTATCTCCTATAATTTGAACTGCTGGGCTTATAAGTAGAATGGCCAATTCCATGCCAGTTACTTTGTATAGTTATGTTGTAGTAAATGTCAACTCTTTCCCAGGAATTGCTCGTCTGGAAGCTCACTAAAAATGTATAGTTACTTTGCTGTGAAAGTCAACTTTTCTACAGGAATTCTCATCTGTAGGCTACCCAAATGATTTATAATAAGAAAAGAAAGAGAATAAAAGAAATATAAAAGAAAAAGTAAAACTGATGATTTATAGAAGTCATTTTGGATCCAGGCCTGGAAGTGCTTTAACAGTTTACCAAAATTGGTAGCTAGTCAATTTCAAACTGTTAGTAGGAATTGGTTAATTTCAAGAAAAATAATTTAAGAATTTGGCTTTTCAAATTATTTGATATTTATTTGTTTTTTGGGTGTAAAGGATTATTCTAATTGTTTTTTAATCTGAAGTAAGATACATTTTCTCAAAGAGAGACACTCTTCTTTTATACAACTTGTTGTAATACTATTCTATGAACTCAAACTTTGCTATTTTCTACAATTTCGCTGAACTAAAGATACATTTCAGCAAACTACAAGTTATTTCTACGAACTATTAGATATTTCAGTGAACTATCAATTATTTTGGCAAACTTTTTGAATGTTATATAGTTCGGGGTATTGCATGATTGATCATTGCAATTAGGTTACATTTGTGTCATATACAAATTGGGTTATTAATTAAATGATAATTTTAGACATTTTGCTAATGTAATAAGTGATAATTTGAAATGATAATATATGTTAATTAATGATGGGAATTATAATAATAATTTCATGCTAAATAATATCTCTAATTTTGTCTGGTAATACTGTGCTATCTTTTCATTTGGCTTTATAATGTAGGCTTTTTCTGAATTATTTTGTAACATTACAATAATATTTCTTACATATTCTGTGTCAATTATTCCTCTTTTTATATTAATCTCTTTTTTTTCTAGACTACTTCTCAATGCTAGTTGAATTATTGTTGTTGCTGAGATTTCCAGTGCTATTATGAGATTAATGCATATGCATGAATATGGTTCTAATTTGATGGCATCCTTCCCTGGATATCTCAAATCAAACCTGGCATTGGTATCATGTACATGTTCTGGCATAATACCTTCATTATTATTACTGAACCATTTCAGTTTCTGCTTTTTGGTAAGATTAGGGAGCACAATGTATTGTTTAAAATTTGAATTTAAGTTTGAATTATTGTTATTTTGGTTGCCATTTTGAATGAAGCTAGAACTGTTATTATTATTATTGTTGTCATTGTCAGAGTTTAAATTGGGATCAAATGTCGATTCTGATTCTGATACACAGCTGCTAATTGGTTTTTTCTCTTCTGGGATCATGTAAATTATGCATGATAGTAGATTATAAATAAAGTCATACTTATTACAATATTGAAAGTCACAGAGAATTAAGCAGTGTTGACAAAGTTGAGTGTTTATCTGTTTTAGACACTGCTTCTGTTCTTTTTGGGTGAGTGTTAGGTTTTGGTAATGTTGGTAGAAATGCTCTGAATTGTTTTTAACATTGTCAAAGATGTCAAAAGTAAAGATATATTTGGGTTTTGGAAGAGAAAGTGGATTGTTTTTAATTTTTAGCAGTTCACTGGGAGTAGTACCTTCAACTTTGGCACTTGCCATTCTCCAGATCTTATGCTCATCATATGGATAACCTTCTAGACATCTGAGTGCTTGTTTTTAAGTATTGTTAATTGAAGTCTCTTTTCTTATCCAGTTGTTTATAAGAATTATGTATTGGCATGTTTTGTCATATGTTCTTTCTTGTTCAAGAATGTCATTCCATATTTTTTCATTTGGTAAAGTAGTTTCACATGTGAGACAAGATTTGTTGTCCCATTTTCCTTGCCTTTTTGGTCATCCAAAGTGTTCAAAAACACATGAGTGGCAATAGAATTTTGTTGTAATTTGCCATTTCTTATTGTCATTACAGCATATGTTCATTGTAGACAATTTCTTGTTACAATCAACACATATAAGCTTGAGTCAATAATAATTGGTTTGACAAGTGGTGATGTGCAGTGTATAAGTGAATGTCATGGCTATTGTTAACTCTTTTTCTCTTTCCTTTTCTTTTCTTTTTTCTTCCCAAATTAGAATTGGTGGTAGCTTATTGTAATCATGATCAGCCCACAAGACTTGGTAGGCTTCCCAGATAGGTTTCTTCTCTTTTTCTTCTAACTTGATTAGTGGTTTTTTGTTGGTAGTAGTCTTAAAATATCCACAAATTGTTGGTACTCAAGTGTGTTAGCTGTGTTGGCTGAGTTGTAGTTTCTGAGTGTTCTAATCAAGTATAGTGTTGGTCTTGGATAGCCAGTCATTACTAACTAGTGTTTAGTATTGAATAACTTCCATGATGAGAACTTTGATTGATGTAATAATGCTATTGATTTCAAAGAAAAAATTGTCAATTTTGCCTATTAAAGTCTTTATTGCTCCATAGGTAGTGATTATTTGTACACTGGCAGCACAATCAATTCGGCAACCTAATTGATCCATAAGTTGTTAGGTAATAATACTGCCAGCTAATTCACTGTTTAAGATCAGTTTAATGGGCTGACCATCAACTTTAGTATCTGTATATATTGCAGTGATGAGTTTTGATTTTAGAGCAGCTCTACTAAATAGTGGCATTTTAACTGGTTTCTTGAATTCAAAAAAAAAGATAATGGTAAATGATTTGTCTTTAGTAATGGTTGCTGGCAGTATGTTGTTGGTAAGTAGCTGCTTTTGGTTGGCTTCCAAGCTGTTGAATGTGGTGTCTTCTGGGATAACCAGGAGACTTAAATCGTTTTGAGAATTCAGATTTTGAATATATTCTGTTTCCAAACTCTACTGTTGTGATTCTAAGAATTGGGTTGAGGAACTAGAAATTAGTTAATGCATAATCATTACTGATTTCCAGTTTTGTTGGATATGGGTGACTTTTAGCTTTTGGGTTCCAGTGATTAATTGAACTGAGTTGGATGGTGGTGTTTGAATTTGCTGGGGCTGATAAATTACTTAGAACTGCAATTAATAGATAGATTGTGACTGCAATTAATAAACTACAGGTGCTAAAGACTGATAAATTAGTGGTTGATAAATTGGCTGTTGCATCATGGATAAGTAATTCGATTGATATGGTTCTGAATTTGATTAATAATTCAGAATTTGAAACCAGTGATTAGGATTTCAATATTGATTTCTTGATCATTAATTATCTATTCTTAATCTGTAGTCAATTTTTAAATGTCCTTGTTTACCACAATAGTGGCAAACATACATCTTTTGCTGCCACTGTTAATTGGTCAATAATGATGAACACAACTGATTTTGGAAACAATTTGTGTTTTCTTGATTATTGTATCACTGTGGAGGTTAATAAATTGCTTGATTGTTAGCTAAGTATCCCTCTAATTTTTGATTAATAGAATTACTGAATTGTTTTAACTTAGAATCCAATTCAGATGATCTATTTATTACTAGATTGACAGCTTGGGTATAGTTGGCTTTAAATTTGGCTGATTCAAAGTCTCTGGCATGAGTAATGGCAGCTTGAAAGTCAGCTAAATATAATGGATGTACATATTGGAGAATACTACTGTATAGTCCATGGATAAACTGATTTAGGATCTGTGCCACTGTAAAATAGTTTGTATTGATGGCTTGAATTTGGTACAGATTCCTGTAGAAGCATCTTAGGTATATAGTAACTGCTTCACTTTCTTCTTGCTTGATAGTGGTAAAGATATTTGCCAAGCAGTTAATACTATTATTGTTACTGAAATATTTCATGAATTCCAGTTTGAATTTTTGGAAAGTTTGTAATTTGGCAGCTAAACTCTAATACTATGAATTGGTAGTATTTTGGAGAAAATAGAGGATTACTTAAAGGACTCTATTATTGTTCCATCAATTGGCTGTAATGGCTTTTTTCATGTCATTAAGCCATACTTGGGCATCATCCTTCTTGCCAGTAAATTTCTCAATTTTGGCAATAAGTACATATGCCATTGGTACTAATAGTAGTTGTTGTTGCAGTTAAGATTGAAGTTAAGGTTGAAGTTGAGATTGAGATTGCTGTTGTAGTTGCTGCTAAGATGATGGTTGTAGTTGTGCTATTGCTGTTCAGCAATTGGTAAGACTGGTAATAGATTAATTATGATTACTGAAAATAAGTTTTGGGCAACAATAGAGGTAGTATATAGATTGTTCTGATTTTTCTGAGTTGGAATAATCAGGGTTTCAATTTCCAGATTTTCTAAAATTGGGTTTTGCTGAGTTTGAATGTTTGGGGTTTCAACTTTCAGATTTTCTAAAATCAGATTTCTCTTATTATTTTCTTGATTACTATTTTTCTTTTCCTCAAAATTGGTAATTTCCCAAGGACTAATGGTTCCGAAATTTGGTTGTGATAGTGGTAATCAAGTTTCTAATGACATTGAGAATTGTGACTTAAATCTCTCAAAGTAATTGCTATATGTTTCCAATAACTCTGCTTTCTTCTGTTTATTTTGAAACAGAATTCTGTTTAGTAGTGTTGTTGTGTTTGTGGTGAACACACCTGTTGATATTATATTGATGGTGCTTCTGAGCATGTGATAGTATGATAGATTAGCAGGTGAATTGACTTTCTGTTTTTTCCAAGTGAGTAATTGTATTTGCTTTGGGGTTCCTGCTGGTGTTTGCAATTTTTCTTTTCCTTTGTCAGTAAAGATAATGGGGAATTTTTGTTTGGTGTATTTTTCTATTTCTCTATTTATTTCTATGATTAGTGATGCAAATAAATAATTCTGTAGTAGTATGGTGCTTTGAAGTAGTTCACTGAAGAAATTGTTGAAGACAGATTTTAGATCTCCTTGGTTTTCCAAATAATATACTATTTTTTTGTTGACATAGTAATTGAAAGCTGATTCTGTTGGCCAACTATTGTTTGTTAATCTAAGATGAGTGTGATAATGTTGAAATAAGAATTTTGCAAATTTCAAATGGTTTGTCCCTGTTTCTTCAAATTCTGCCATTGTTTCAGATAGGTGCTGTTGGTACTGGTTCTTTGTTAAATTATATCTCATAGGGAGCACCAAATATTACAGATAATTATTTGAGGTCTTAAATCAAATAACAAACCCGTAATTTGGTGCTAATTTACTTAATGATGTTAGTAATATCTGTAGGTTGTTTGTATTTGAAGGTTTTGGTTGAGTCTTTTATATAATGAACAGAGATTCAATAGTTGTTTTCAGTAGCCTCTTGAAATTGCAATTTTATCGAATTTTTTTCTTAGTATAGTGGTTGGTAATTCTTCTGGTAAGCTATTCTCAAATCTATGAGTTTTCTACTCTTGTATTATGGATCTTTTACCAGTCCTTATGGCATCTGTAATTCAGCATTTTTAATCCTTAATCAATTAGTAAAACAACAATAAAATAAAAAAAATAAAAAAAATAAAAAAAATAAAGACAATAAAGCAAAATAAGCCAAGGCAATTAAAGTTAGTATTCTGTCAATAGCCATAATTAAGAGCTATTGTTCCAGCATGGTTAAGTATTTAATACTATCAACATAAAGTGTTGATAGTGAAGAGTGGATTAAGATAGCAAATAATTATTTATTACTATTTGTGAATTGGAAGATTGCTTAGATTAAATCTAAATTCAGAAATTTGTCTTTTCTACTTCTATTACTATATATACATAATTGAGATACCAAATGAATTTGATATCATAATTGACAATATTGGTCTCAAATAACTTAATAAAAAAAAAACTGAACAAAATGCTAAACAGTCTCAATGGAATAATTTTTTAGCAGACTACAAGTATATTGTACATTACAAATCAAGAAAACTACATACCAATGTTGATAGTCTTTCAAGAATAAAACAAGATTAATATCAACAGCAATTTCACTACAATTTATCAACCTAGCAACAAAAATAACCAAACAACAATAGATTCCAGAAATTACAACAATATCAAAAACTATTTGAAAACTCTTATTATGCCAGAAAATTGGTTTCCAAATAAAAAAAATCGATTACAACACCAATCAAAACAATATTTCATACATTATAACAAAATTTATTATAAAAATCACAGAAATTCAAACCAACCACTCAAATTAGTACAAAAAAATGAAAAAAAAACAATTCTATACAACATGTATACAGATTTTTTTTCAGCATATTTGGGAAGAGATGAAATAATTCAAAGAATCTTTAAATATTATTTTTGGCCTCACATGCAAAAAAACATTCAACAATATATAAAATCTTGTGATAGTTGTTAAAGAAGAGAAAAAACTCATCCCACAAAACCTTTAAATCCAATCAAAGTTAAACAACTTTTTGACAAAGTTGGAATTAATTTAGTTGGACCATTATTTATTACAACCCAAAGAAATTGTTATATTGCAGTTGCAGTAGATTATTTTACCAAATGGCCTAAAGTTAGAGCTATTCAAAGAGCAAATGCAAAATCAGTAGCAAATTTCATCTATGAAGACATTATTTGTAGATATAAATGCTTAATTGAACTTTTATCTAATCAAAGAACACATTTTGTGAACAACTTAATACAAAAAATTTGTGTACAATTCAATGTCAAAAGACCTCTATAATCATCTTATCACTTCTAAACAAATAGACTTGTAGAATGTTTCAATAGAACATTGTGTGAATCTTTAACTAAAGTCTTAACAGATTTTGAGCAGAAATAAGATATATTTATTCTATCAATATTATTAGTCTACAGAACACTAAAACAAGATACTATAAAACACATACCATTTGACTTTACTTATGAAAGAACAGCAAGATTACCAATTAATTTCACAGTAAAAACATACCCAGTATAACCAATCAATAAAGAAAACTTTCAAGAAACACTTTAGAGAAGAGCATATACTCTTTTTAGTACACTGGAAAAAAAAAGACAAATAACAGCCACTCATATTAAACACTTTCAAGCTCAACAAAAAAAAAGGCATGATAACAAATTGCCACCAGTTACCAACAAATTTAAAGTTGGAAATAAAGTTTTCTTACACAGAACTAAGACTGAAAAACAATAGAGTGAAAAATTTGAACATAAATGAGATAGACCATTTTATATTCATGAAATTTTAGGCAATAGATCATGTAAGTTAAGACTTAATAACAAAGTACTAGCAAAAGTTACACATGAAGATTAATTGAAACACTATTATTCCAGAAACAATCCTGAATCATTAATTCCACAAATTGGTACACATTCTTCTTTAATTAATTCTAAAGATATTTCCCGAAATTTAGAACCAATAGTTATAATAAAACAACAACCAAACTTGAACACTTAATTTAAAATTTTACAATAACCTCTTTAAAATACACAAAACATAAAACAAAAATAATAAATAATTATAAAAAACACTCAAAACCAAAAAAAAACAAATAAAATCTTATACCCAAAAATAATTTTCTTTATTCTTTTTCAAATTTTGTTTATTAGTTAGTTATTTTTATCATGATTATTTCTCGAAATATTCAACAAATATACCAAAAATTAATGTTAGTCTTAAAAACACTTCCTGATCTATCCATAATAATTAATAAAAGTCAAATTAATTATACTCAAAAAGAAACTATAATACCAGTAGAAAATAATTCTCAAAATTATTACCCTTATAGAAGAAAAACAAGAAGTAACTTTGAAAGTTAATTACCAGAACTTTTGAAACAAACATTAAAAGAAAATTTTTTATTTGCTCTTATTAACATTTCACCAAATGCCACAATTCAACAAAAACTTCTATTATTTTTTAATAAACAGAACAATAAATGTACCCTTATTTATAGATATTTTCATATTGGAAAAACACTTTATGAATGGAAACTGGAACTTGAAGCAACAAACATTACTCTTAAAGCTATACAAAAACAAATTCACAATAAATTCAAGACAGCAGCTGGATCAACAAACACTCACTACAAACTTAGAGCAGCATTTAGATCTATAATTTATTCAACACTTGTAAAAACGTTTTACAAAACCCAATACTTCATTCAATAAAGATTCAATACATTGAAAAGCTTACAGAACTAAAATTTCAACAATTTTCAAACCAAATCACTTTAATTATTTTGGACCACTATTTTGATATCATAGATAGTACTTAGACTTTAACAGAGCTCAGTCTTGAGAAGGAGATTATGTTATCAGTAAAATTTTAGCTATTAATTAGCATAAAATTATCCTCATAATTCCTATTATTAATTAGCATATACTATTATCATTTCGATTATCACTTATTATTTAATCAAATATCATCACTTAATTAATAACCCAATTTGTATCATAAAAATTAAGATGATTAAATTACACAATATCCTGAACCATTTAATATAGTCAAAATTCGCCGAAATTAATAAAAATTGGCCAAAATAATTAATAGTTTGTAGAAATAACTTGTAGTTCACCAAATGTATCTTTAGTTTACCAAAATTAAAGCAAAGAGAAAAGTGCAAGTTCAAAGACTAATACTACAACAAGTTGTATAAAAAAAGAACTTCTTTCTTCAAGAAAATGTATCTTCTTATAGTATCTTACCATAGTATCTTACTTTAAATATTTTAATTAGAACAAATCACTTTTTACACATCTCAAATAAAAATTAAATATTCAAAAGCCAAATTCTTTGATTATTACACTTGAAATTCCCTCAACACAACTAACATTTTGAAATTAATTAGCTACCAATTTCAGTAATCTGTTAGTGACTCCAGGCCTGGATAGAAAAACGTTTTTTTTGACACAATTTTATTTTTTTTACATTTTTTTATTTTTCTTTTCTTTTCTTATTATAATTATTAGGATAGCTTACAGACAAAATTCTTGTAGAAGAGTTAATTTTCATAGCAAAGTAACTACACATTTTTAGTGAGTTTCTAGACAAGCTATTCCTGAAAAAGAATTGACATTTACTACAATGTAACTACACAAAGCAACTGACATGGAATTGGCCATTTCACTTATAAGCTCAGCAGTTCAAATTATAAGAGATAATTTAAAGATAAATTCAGTTATTGGAGGTTCAACTGCTTCCAGAAAATGTGAAATTAACAACAGACAGATATTAGCAACATTCAAGAAAAGAAACCAAAAACCTTTAATAACATTGGGCTGTAATAGTAAAAAAAATTTTAGTTGGAATATCAGCTAAAGCTGTATGTGCTGTGCTGTCTGAGTTTGGGATGATTACATTAATCAAAATACAGTTGGTAAGACTCTGGCAGAAGACTGTGATTAAGTTTAAGCATTCAGATTATGCTGATTTGGTCACAGCCAAATGATCTATCTTAATTGAGAAAAATACTGTGCAAGTTGTTAGAGCTGACTTGGACAAGAAAACATAGAACACAAGAGATTATTATAAGATACTGCTCTATACTCTGCTAATAGAAACTAATGCTCATAACTTATGGGATTTCATTGGTTCTGTTAGTGAGAAAACATGTATTATTGATTGTTATTAGGTTTCATACATTCGAACCAGATGTGCCACTGTTTGTTTCAACTCTGCTGAATTATTGGATGCTGTCATAAAAATCACACTAGTGCTTAGAAGTGCCAATCTGCATTGGTTTCATCTGATTTTTGCTAAGTGTGTCAAGTGTGAGAATTTGAATCATATGTCTTTGGACTGTACAGTTGGTAGGAAATTTCTTTCTGGTATTTTATCACAACGAGTCTTTTCAGAAACAGATAAAAGCAGACTGGCTGTCATTTATGCCAAATGTTTGGCTCCTGTTGCTCAACTGGTCATTTTTGGTGGTGCTTTATAGACAAGTATTGTTAATAGATCTTCTTTCTCCCTTCTACCTGTGTAAAATAGTTTGGCTAATTTTGGTTTTTTTTCAAAGATGAAACCTCTTTTGCCTATTGCTAATGAGTTGGAATTACATTTAGTTAACAATAAGAGCAGTTTTATCAGTCTTATGAGACAAATTGATAAGTTGGCTAAAAGATTGGAGTCATTTGTGCCAGTAATTTTCCAGTCTAATTCTGGATGTCAGCTGTTAATAACCCCCTATTACAGAATCAAATGGATAATATAGTGATAAGAAAAAGCTCAGGTGAGACCACTAGTGATAAAATTACTACAATTTTGGGCCCATCAGTCTCTTCTAATATAATAAAATTGGAAAACATACTGAAAAAACTGCTTTAGTACTAAGTCTGTCAGTGTATTTTGATAATTTAGTTTTGGCTAATGATGTACTTTTTAAATCTCTTTTTTAATAACCAGTCTGGTTTGGAAGGTGGCTACATGTAATGTTAAGAGTATAAACAATCCTATTAAGCAAACAGATGTTATTCACTGGCATAAAAATATGAACAATTTAATTTTAATAGTTATTGAAATAAAGCTAAAAAAAAGTCTATCTATGAATTGTAGACAAGTTTAATGGTGTTTATGTATTTACTTTAGATTTGAATTCTGGGTACTTAGGTTCTGGTGTTGTGATTGTTATAGATATTGCTTTGGCAAGACATGTGTGCAAGATTTTGGAAGTTGCTAGTAAGCTTTTGTTTATTAGGCTGCTTTTCAAAAATAAATTGTTTGTTTTGATTTTGGGGCTTTATGCTAGTATCATGCTGACTGTGTATTTGTTTCAAGCTAAAGAAATTAACTCCTTGATTGCAAGAGCAGTAAATGAATCTTCTTTTGTTATCTTGGATAAAGATTTCAATGAGAATAATTTGCACAAGTATGCTAGTTTCAAAAAATGTCTGGATTTAGAGTTGGTAAATTTTCTGTTAAAAAGTTCAGTTGTGAAAAGTTCTACATGAAAAAATTCAAGGAGTGCTAAAAAGACAATAGAGTATGTATTTATTTTCTTATATTTAGTCAATACAGTAGTAAGCTGTAATGTTTTGGATATTAGTGAGCATTTTGACATTAATTACTGAGCTGTTTTTATATCTGTGGATTTGAGTGGTCTGTTAAATACACAGTTGAACTTTCTTTGCAAACAGATGAATAAGAATTGTTGGAAATTTGACATTAAAAATACTGGTGGGACTGAGTAGTATAAGTTCAAAAAGTCTATAACTGCTAATACAGCAATGTTTTCTGATGAGTTTGTTGTGTTCAAGAGGTTTTCAGATCTGGATGCTATGTGAAATATTGTTTATAAGATGATATGTTTTTTAGTGAATGAAGTTTTCAAGAAGAAATGGTTTAAGAACTATGATAGTGTTTTTACCAAGAAATTCTTTAAGTTTTATAAACTAGAAATTTTGGTATCAAGAATTGTCAAGTGTTTACATAAGAGTGTTGATGGTGTTTTTGTATTGTTAATAAGTTACTGAGCATCTTTAAACATAGATAAGACTTTATCTGTTTAAGCTCTATTGGATTCTAGTACAGATTTTGGTTATGTATGTTTAGTTCTTTTCAGTATAAGAAAATCATATCATGTCTTCAAGTTTGCTAAATCTTTGTGAGCTAAGAAATTAAGAATTAGGTCAGTTATTAATAAACAAATGGAAAGTTTTGCATTCAATAAGAGTCACACAATTAGAAATGTGCTGAAGTGTCTCTTTCAGAAAGTGGTTTTGGATCATCTGATTATTGAAGATAAAATGATTTTGGAATCTAAGCTGGTTAAGACTAAAGTAAATGTGATTATGGAAGGCTGGACTAGAAAGTATAAGATGATGGCAGATTTTTCTGATAATTGGTCTCATCAATATCAGCCTTTGGAGTATGTTTTCAATAATGTTTTTTTGAATGTAATGTGTTCTGTTAGTTTTAATGAGTTGTTTAGTGTAATTTCTAATCTGTTTGATGGCAAAGCTGCTGGTCTTTCTGGAGTCTTAAATAAGCTTTAAAAGCATTGCAACAGATTAGTCTTGGATATGTTTTTGGTGTTTTTGAATTTTTGTTTGTCTTGTAAATTAGTGTCTAGTGCTTGGAAAAAAGCTTGGGTCTTAATAATTCTCAAGCCATATAAGTAAAAAAGTGTTCTTACAAATACTCAACCTATTGTTTTGATTGAGACCACCCATAAAATCTTTTCTAAGATTCTCTTAGACAGGATTTTTTCAGTATACAGCACTTTTAATGTTCTATAAAAGGACAATTTCTCAGTTTTAAAGAGTATAACAACACAATCTCCTATTTTTGTCATTAGTTCAGTCATTAAAGATGCTTTGAAAAAGAACCATAAACTCTGACTGGTCTTGCAGAACATGCAAAAGGCCTACAATTCTGTGGAATAGAAGCATCTTAAAAAAAATTTAGTCAGAATAAAGATGTATAACAAGTATATTAGTTTTTTTAATAATATTTACAATAATTATGTCAACAGAGTTATAATTAATTTTGGGTTAACAGATAGATATCAGATACATAATAGTCTGGATCAAGAGGAGGTGTTCTTACTTTTTTTTTGGTGCATATTTTATGATCTCCTTTTGTGTGAAGTCAAAAAACAGAAAAGTGTGTATAAGTACAGGTTGAATTTTTATTTTATTGTTAAAACTAATCATGTGAAATCTCAGGCTGAATTGATATTTTTTCTCATTGCTGATGCTTTTGTCAATAATACTATCTGGGTTGGTAGCAATTAGACTATTACTCAACACATTCTCAATGTTGCTAGTGAGTTTTTTCAAATTAATGACATTTCTATAAATAATAATAAAACAGTGGCCATTCCCATTAATTGCAGAGTCAGATGCTTTTTGTTATCAATCAATGGTTCATTTATTTCTATTGCCAAAAGAAAGAAATTCCATTGTTATCTGGATATTTTTTTGTCTACTAAAGGATTGTTAAAGTCTAGCTTGGCCAAAATGTATTCAGATGTTAAATTTTTTTCCAACTTTGTTTTGAGGAAGACCATTTTAGATAAACAGTTTTCTTATTTGGTGTCAGCAGTTCTTTATTCTATTGTTAGCTACCAAACACAGTTTAGTTTTGTGCCTATTAGTGTATGTAATAAGTGGGATGCTTTAATTTGCAAAAGTCTAAAGTTAAAGACTGGTCTGTCTTTTGATTTCTCTAATAATACACTTTACCATCTTTCTTTATATAGTCTTAAGACTTTTGAACAAGTTTAAACTGAAGGCAAGTTGGCTTCTATTATGTGCTTTACAAACTTTGATGGGTTTTTGGATCAATTATTTTCACACAGATCTTATGACTTGCAAGCTTTGTGCTAATATCCAATTTATTCTTTGGGTTTTTTAGCTTACATTAGGGTCAGTCTGTCTAATAACTTTTTGGCAGGTGTGATTTGTGTTTTTTTTAAGTACAATTTGTCCTTGGGTGATCCAATATGCAATTTTTTTTGTTTTTAGGATGGTACTTTCATGTCAGCTGTTCTTGGCAAATTTGGGTTTTTTAGATTTCTTTTATTATTTTGGTGGTATGATATAGCATTTGTTAAATAGTTTTACAGTCAAAATGGTACTATTTTTAATTAGAAAATTTTCAGACATTGGAAAAGATTAAATCTACATGGTCTTGTTCTTAACTAGTTTAAGCTTTTTGTTGACTTTCTTAGCAGTATAACTTCATTTTTTGTCTGCTTTTCTTCTTTGAATATGGTTAAATCTTTAAATGTTTTGGAGTTTTGTGAGTTTGGGTTTGTTCATAATAATTTGTTAAATGTTACAGCTAATTGCTTTTCTGTCTATATAAATAAATCTCTAAAAAACTTAGAGAGTATTAAGATAAGAGCTAGTACAGCAGTTTTTTTTAAGGATGTGGACTTGGGTTTGGAAGTTTGAGTTTCCAGATTGATGTCTTCTATTTTGGTAAAGTTGCAGACTATTGCATTGGTTCTTGAGTGTGTTTTCTCTCTTAACTCGGTTTGTATTATAATGGACAGTCAAACTGCTTTGGATGTATGTAAATCAGAATTGGGTTTAGTGTGTTCAGATTTTCAGAATTGGTGTTAAATTAAGTATTAACATATTACAAATATTGTTCAGAAAAAAAATTTAAATATTAGCTGGCACAAAATCAAGAGTTATTCAGATGTTTTGGATAATATACATGTTAATGCTCTTGCTAATACTGCTTTTTTTTCTTCTTGGTATTTTTTTTTTATTTTTATTTTTATTTTTTTCTTCTCTTGATTGAAGAAGTATTATATATTGGTCAAAGGTGGTATTATTTCTAATAATTCTAAACATTTTATTTATGGAGTCTTTTAGTCTGTTCATCATGTACATTAAAAAGTTGGTTCTGGTTCTAGAGTTTTAGATAATAGTTTACTATTAAATGTTAATTGGTTTAGTTCATCCTTAATATAGCATCCTAATTTACACATAGCTGCTGATTTTACTAGTAAGTCTACTGTTAAAATTTGGATGTATTTCATAAAAGCTTTGCATTATTAACTACCAGTTACTGTTCGGAAATACTTATATAACAAGTGTTATTCCAATGTATTGTGTTTGTATTGTGGTGATGTTCATGTTTTTTCTTATATGGTTGATGTTTCTGCTTGTCATTGATTGTTGGATGTCTATGCAGCTGCTTAGAGCATGATTTCTGGTTTCTTAGTTTTTTTTATGTATATCTCAATTGTTGTCCTTTTGTGTTTTAAATATTATAGTATGTATGACTTTTTGTAAAGATTTTGTTTTTAAAGATTGGCTTCAAGAGGCTGTGTCTGTTTTTGGAGATTCTAAGATTATGAGTTGGAAGATTGTAGACTTTGTGCATAATTTTTGTCTTGCTTTTAGAGATAAAATTTAGTTAGTCTATGCTAGATATCATGTTTTCATGAAAAAAAAATGGGCTAGTACCATGTGATGATTTAGCTCTAGTTTCAGTTTTTGGGCTGTTTTCAATGTTTTTTGCTAATGTGGTCAAATTGCTTGGTATTGCTAAGACATTTGGTGCTAGTTTTAGATCATATAAATCTTGTTTATTTTTTTCAGGTATTGAAGATCTAGTCTTGGTTTATATAGGTGCTTAGTGTTGTTTTAATCAGCTTAAATAACTGGTTATATGTAAAAAACATATGATTCATACCTAGTTTAGATTAATTATTTGATATATTGTACTAGGCAGTGTTTGGACCTCATTCGTTAAATAAAATAAATAAAAAAAATATTACAATGTTTGTATTAAAAAATATTTTATTTTTTATATATAAACTGCTGATTAATTTATTGTTTTATTGCTAAATATTATTGAAAAATCCAATAAAAAAACTTGTTTTATTATCATTTAAAAAAATAATAAAACTCTTAAAAGTTTGAAATAATAAATCAAGCCATTAAAACCAAGGTAAATAAGAAATTAAATTTAAGTATTAAAGCCTAGCTTAGTATAATTTTGACATAAGTCTGGGTGGCTGGTCACATGTAAACCACGTTTAATGTATGGCATGAAATAGATCACACCTTGTTATAATTTTTGCTTTGTATTTTAAAAAGAATGTATTTTCCTTTTTCGGTTCCAGCATCAAAGCATACCAGTCGAAACACCTAAAAGTTTGATTACTTTAAAAAGAGAAGATAACATAAGTTTTAGTATTTGTGTTATAATATATCAGCACAAAAAAAACACGAAACGCACAATTTCTGGGCTATCCTTGTCGACATAAGAACAGGAAGGACTTGAGTAACATTCAATTTATAGTGTCATTTAACACAGTAAACTTCATATAAAAAATTAATGCCATTCTGGATCACAGAGCAAGCATACAAGGAAGGATAGGGGGTGAATGTAAACCTTTAAACTACTGATACGAGAGTTTCACTAAAGTAAATGCTAGTATCTTCCACCTCGAAAGTGTCCCTCAAAATATTAGATTCTGTCTTCCAATCAACCAATTCTGCAAGAATTGTTACTCCACTGATACCCAATTATATTCAGCGGTCCTTAAAAACCATTACAAATTGTGACTGCTGGGCCAATGAATCATCAAAATTACAGCAGGGAAAAGAATTTTACCAAAAAGCCTAGTAGAGTCAGATGGGGATTCCTGGTTTTTTTCGTTGGCTTGCTTCACATTACCCACAAGTAGTAGAGCGAGTTGTTCCAAATTCAAGACACGTTACAGATTTCTTATATCTTGACATAAATGCTCTCTTTCACAGTGCTAATTTGGCCAAAAGTAAAAAAAAGGGGTCAAAACGTAAATTAACCCCAGGGAGAATGTTGGCCAAGGTTTTTCAAAAAATGGACGAGGCTATAGATTTATGCAACCCCCAAGCTCTTGTATATATTGCCATGGACGGTGTGGCTCCTAGAGCTAAAATGAACGAACAACGTGTTCGTCGCTATCTTGCCGTCAATATTAAGCCAAAAAACCCTGCTATTGTTCCTCCTATTGGCATTCCTTCCTCCTCACAAAAGCTTGCCGTTGCCAACGAAGATGCAATCACCATTGAGGTCGGAGGTGACAATGAAGATAATGGTGGATTTTTTTTGCCTGGTGAATCGGTTGCTATCACGCCTGGTACACCATTCATGAAAGCAGCAAATGAGGCAATAAGATACTATATATATCAAAGATTAAATGGATATCGCAGACATATGCAAATTATATTCAGTGATTCTAGTGTTCCGGGTGAAGGGGAACATAAATTATTTCATTTTTTAAAGTCGCAACGAATACAACGTTCCTATAATATTGAATCACGGCATATTGTTTGCGGTGGCGACGCTGATTTTATCATGTACTCATTGATGACTCACGAGCAGAATATCCGTATTTTGCGACCAGGTATGGGGACAGAATTGGATATTCTACATATCCAACATCTTCGTAAACATCTTATCAATGATATGAAGCCCAAAGAAAAGGTTTCTTTAACCCTTGAAGAACAAGAAAACATTATTGAGGATTTTGTATGCATATCAATGTTGCTCGGTAACGATTTTCTTCCCAAACTTCAAGGATTGGGAACAGCTGTGAATGTCATGATGAGAACGTATCGTGGATGCTTTGAGCAAATGGGTGGCTACATTACTCAAAAGGGGGGTAAAATCAACATTGGTCGATTAATCACTTATATATTTAATCTGGGTGATAAAACGGAGATATTGGGGGAAAAATTATCTCAAATTTCGCAAAAGCATTCGAAAATTTCAGAAGAGGAAGCTGTCAAAAGAGCAAATGATTATGTGCGAGTTTTATGCTGGGCATTCCAATATTATACTAGAGATTGCCCAAGTTGGAGGTTCTTTTACCCCCATCATTTTCCACCATCGATTTTAGAACTGGTGAAACATGTTAAATCTCAATCCGTAGATCAAAACTTCACTGCTGATCTTCCAATGCGACCATTTGAACAATTGATATGTGTTCTTCCCCGTTCCTGCGAAAACTTTTTACCAGACCCATTACGTGATTTAATAAGCGATCCAAAATCGTCACTCGCTGAATTTTTTCCCGACAGAATGCAACTCGTGTCAGGTGTCGGAATATTGCCCTTTATTGATGAGAAAAAATTGTGGGAAGCTATGAAACCCCGTCTTCCATTATTGAATTCTGAAGACTCTGGAAGAAATACAATAGACGGCAAAGTTCATTTTTATGCAGGAGTACATTCTCCAACTCATGGCTCTTTACGTGCGATGAGAATGAATAATTTGGAATACACGCAGTTTTTTCCAATGAACAAAGTTTTCGGAAAACTTATTAATGATGGGCCAACTCCTTCAACAATTGTCACCCCAATTAAGAAATGGGGTGATTTAAAAAGGAACTCTGTTGTTCGAGGATTATATCAACTACCAATCCTTCCATCACAGTCGGATCACGTTAACATGGCTAACAAGAATATTGAAGGAGTCCCTTTGAGATCAAAAACCCCCCCTAGAGCCACACCTTTGCCTCTAAAAAACCCATCTCCTAAAGTTGGCCCAAAACCCAAGATTATATACTCGGTAAAAAATACCGTCGTTAAAAACCCCAAGAATTCGAAGTATTCACCGATGTTTACATCAAATTTCGCCTCTGATCTGGTTAGAAGACCCAAAATAAAATCGCATATGAAGCCTCTTACCGAATCTCCATCGCTTTAGAATGATCTTCATGATCGACCTAATTTTTAAAGCCATGGAGCAAATGCCAGATTTTCCTTGGAAAGAGTTATTTACTAGATGTACTCTATTGGTACTGCGGTTTCTCAAACCATTACGATCGCCAATCTTTCACTGCCTTCTTTACATGGGACATGATTGACTTGGAGAGGTTTATATCTTGGTTATCCATGGACAATCGGCTATGCTTATGCAAAGTGGAAATCTCCCCTGTTTGTAGGGAAACATAATTGTATTTTATAATTTGGTTTTTGTTTTGGATTTGATATGCTATTATCTGTTAATATTGGTATAGCCAAGAAAATTTTCTGTATATCGATGAACTTTAGCTTTCCATTCAAACACTCAGGACATAGATTCACATTTTTCTTGCTATTCTGTTCATTAACGGGCAATTTTATAATATTTTCTTCTGGGGATTTCTGATACTTTATTGCTTGATAAATGAGAATTGTGACATTATCAGGTGTTATTTTTTGTTGAGTAATGCCTATCAATAAAATATTGATATCAGGTTCAAAATCGTGACAATAAATACCTGCACCTCTTTGCTCTCCTACCTTTTTCCCGAAATAACTTCTGATAAACGCTGTCACCACCTCCACCTACCAAGAAAAGCCACCTCTACGCCCGTGTCTCTAGCGCCAAGCAAAAAGAGGATCTCTGATGACAAAAGCGGCTTCTCTCGATCTCCACCAACGAACTTCTCAGGGACAACGGCTCAGGTGTTAACTTCAAACGACCGCGACTTAAAGCTGAGTGATCTCAGAAGTTGTGTTTGCCTATCGCGACTGTCTCCTGCTTGCCTTCGACCTCTCCAATAAATCTTTATTCTACAAAACTCATGGTTCTCTTCGACAAGTACGAATTTTCCCAAGATATTCTTACCATCAACACTGTCTTCACCTTTAGAATCCAAGGGTGTACAACTGGCAGAACTGGGACTTTAATCCACGAAGGTGAAAATGGGGCTGGAGGATCCTCCGCCGGGGATTGCTTGATAGAGCTTTGATCCTCTCTTGAGGGTCATGTAGTCTTACTTGGCATTTCTTAGTACTACTTACTATTTATGTATAATATTCCATCCTCTCAAACCGTTTTTATTCAAGATGTCAAGAGTCAAACATTTCAAGACTGCAACATGGGGGGGGGGGGACCAGAAAACAGGTCGGAGCTTTCACCATTTCAGTTTCATATCATGCAAAAGAACTGGGTTTCAAATATTATGAATTTTAAATAAAAATTTCTTTGCCATTATTAAACACCAAATATAGCAAACAAAACTTATTAATTTTAATTGCACAAATCAACATATATTTTATTAATTTAATATTTATAGAATATATTGAAAAAAATTCATTTAAAACTCAATTCACAATATAAATTAAATAAATAAATATGTTGTTAATAACTGAAAATTAAAATTTCATTATTATAATTAAATACAATAATAAAATTTTGATGATTTTTGATTAATGTTATATGGGGCATGCTGCAACAAAACCAGACAAAGTGAACATTTAATTATGTAACATAAATGAAAGGCTGATTTTATGATATGACTGATAACGTTTTGAAAAGTAATAATGGTGCTCATTCATAACTTATAAACTTGTTAATTTTAATACTCACTTTATCATACCAAAATGTGATGAATATAAACCATAACAGGATTAATATAAGATTATTTCTATATAAAAATAAAATATATAAAACTAATTTACATTAAATCTACTAAGAACCCAAAAATTACAGCATTATTAGAAGCATTCTAAAAAATCTCAAGAAGAAAAAATTGCTCCATACATTTTTAAATCAATGATACCAAAATTCTTAAGAAATATTTAGACAAAGAAAAAATTACTTATGAAATTTACCAAGAAGAATAAAAAATAATGGCTTAATCTGATTTTTGTTATTGCTTTGCTCATAGTTTTTTAGTTCTTTCTAAAATCTTTTTCTTGAACTATTACTATTACAATTTTAATTATTAAAACAACTAAGAAAAAAATAGTAATCTACTGATTACTATCTAATAAACTCAGTTGTTTTTTTTTTATGTTTGCAAAAATTTTAGCTTTTTCTTTAACTAGTAGTTTTTTATCTTTAAGACAGCAATAGAAAAGTCTTTATTTTTAAGACCAGTAGCATTAGTCTTGAAATGGTAAATATTGAAAGTCTAAAAATATCTACTACAAGCAAAGTTTAATAATACATAAAAGCTATTAAAAATAAGTTTACTAGTTTTCTTAATTGAAAAGAAATGATTATTAATATATAAATCAAAATTAAGATAATATTCTTTAATATAATTCTATCTCATAAATTAAGCTAATTCTTGTTCTAAAACAATCTTAATTTCAATAAAATCAATCTTAGCTTGTAAAAATTGTCTGCAAGTTTTGCCAAAATTTTTTTTTTTCTTATTAAATAATCTTTAGAGTGCTTCTTTTTTTTAAAAACAGTTATAATCACTAATTTACTAATTAGTTCTTTTTTTAAAGTTTGCAATAATCCTTAAGCAATGGACAAAAAAAGAAACAATCATAAAAAAAAAGTTGTTTACTATAATGTTGCTCTTTTTGTTTTGTTTTAATTCTTTTTAATTTTCCAAAAATTAATTTTTAAATATTTGTCTTCTTATTTGGATCATTTTTATCAATATAAAATCATTCTTGTAAATTTATTACATTAGTATTAATGTTTGAGCCATAATTTTTAAAATTATGAGTGATAATTTCAGCTTTGCTTCAAAATTTTTTAAAATAATTCTTAAAAGAAAGATTTTTTTTTCATTTTTTACAACAAAAAAAGTTTACTGCTTTGTAAACATTTATTTCAATCACAAATAATTTTTAATTCTCTTCCTTTGAGTTTAATTTGTTCTTTGATAAGAGTGTAAAAAGAATTAATTTTGTTTTGATTATTCATATTTCTATAGCTTTAGTTGTTTTATTTATTGGCAATATAGATTAAATTAATTCTAAACAAGTAATATCTTTGAATTTACTCTAGACAAATAAATAAATATTGTAATAAAAGTATTCTTGTCTTCTGTAATCCAAAGGAAAAAAAATCTTGATGTGTTTATTGTTCTTGGCTAATATTTAAAAATTAATAATAGTAATTTTTTTTGATTCACAAATGTTTATTTCAGCTTCAAAAATTTGGAATTGGTTTTTTACTTTCTTTTCTATAATTATTATATACTGGTTATATGATAAAATGGAAATTAATTAATGAGTGAAGATAATTTTTTTCTTATTAATTGGTTTTTTTTGTTATATTAACTAGTATATCTATTCTACTCATTAATCTAAATCTCTTTATCTCTTTTGCTGTAATTCCTAATTTTTCTCTTATTCCCACTAACACTAACTAAGTTATTTTAACCAAAGACAGAAATATTGCTTATGCCATCTTTTTATTTGGTTCAATTATATATTCTTTTTCTAAGTTATTTTATAGTATTACAATAATATTTTCTATATATTCTGCATTAATTATTTTTTCTCTGATATTAATTTCTTTTTTTACTAAAATAGATCTAAAGACTAATTGGACTATTATTATTGTTAAAATTTTCAGTGTTATTTTTAAATTTATACTGGTGTTTTTTTTTTTTTTATGTTTATTGAGTGAAATCCAAACACAACCTAAAACTATACATCAAATAATTGATCTAAATTAGGCATGAATCATGCACTTTCTACACGTGACTAGCCACTCAGGCCAATCAGAACAACACTATGCACTTATATGAACAGAAACTGCATCTAAAGTACCTGAAACAAACAAACTAAATTTGCGCAAACCAAATCTAATGCCAAATGCATCATTAATATCCAACAATCTGACAACCCCAGCCAAATACAGGGAAGACAGACCAGAAATAGAAACTGGCACAGAACTGTCTCGAGGAATTAACCCATGCTTCTCCATAAAGACACGATGTTTGACACAGACCAACCAAACCTCATCTCTAAAAGCTAGGCAAAAATCATGGACAAAGTCCACAATTTTCGCACCAGCAAGTTTCAGGTTACCAAAAACAGAAACCGCCTCAAAAAACCAATCATTAAAAACAAAGCCATTGCATAGAGCAACACAGACTGAGGTGTTAAGAATACATGAAGAAAGAGTTTGCAGCATGCGAGAAGAAGGGCCATAAAGGCCAGAAATACCTTCCCATTTAACCACAAAATTACCAAGCAGCCAATCACAATTAGCAAAGTCAGAATCACAAGAAAAAACATGGTCTGAGACCTCCACACTTCCACAAAACAAGCAAACCACACTAGGGTAACTCCTATCATAAAGACATTTGCAAATGGCCACAGGCAGTCTATAATGCAGAGCTTTCATAAAATACGTGTGCAAACCAGCGGTCCGAATACTGGTGAAGCCAGCAGCTATGTGTGAATTAGGATGCCAGACAGAAGAGAACCTGTGCCAATCGATATCTGTGAACAATTTGCCAGTGACAATCCTATTACCCGAACTGAAACCCCAACGCGAACGATGAATGAACTGATAAATGTCATACACAAAATGCCTAGAATTACCTGAAACCAGATTACCACCAGCCAGGATAAACTGCTCGTCCAGCCGGGGGGGGGGAAGAACAAAATCAGAAAGAGCTGCATGGCCAGCCAGATCATCAGTTTGGTCATTACCTACAACACCAGAATGTCCTTTAACCTTACACCAGCTGACATCCAACCTCTTAGCACGAACAAGACCAGCAATATAACAGCGCTCCATCCAACAACTATTCCGAAAATCCAGATGCACAAAACCCAATTCCGACCTGCAAGTATCCAACATGGCCTGACTATCTGAAAATAAGTTAACTTTGCTAACTGCAGGAACACACTTGAGAGCAAATGCAATAGCTTGCAATTCCGCTAAAGTAGATGACAACAAACCCAAAACCTTAACACCTAAACTCATATTAATATCATCAAAGAAAACCACTGCACCTGATTTAATACTGAGAGTGCTCAAACCAGCCAAGAATCCATCAGTATAGACTGAAAGGCTATCAGCACCCAATCCCAATAAATGATTACGAACCAAATCAAAATCAGTGGATTCCAAGACACTAAGAGCAGAAAAAATGCCCACTGAACAGCCATGAACAGAAGAAGATGACCTCACACCACCAAGATAACCAACAAAGACATCAAACCAATCAGGAATGGGGCCACGCGGATCCAGCTTTTTCCAACACTTGAAAGTCTTCCAGTCAAAAACACCACTATTGCGTTGACGCAATTGTTCCACAAAGGCAATTCCATACTGCTGAAGTGAAAAGAAACACCTAGAGAATTTTACCTCCCCAAGAACCAAAGACATGGGAGTTCTATGGGAAAATCAGAATGCACTGGGACCAGGACTACTAAAAGATAAGCTGCAGTCAGCAAAAATACGAACCACACCCACCAGAAAATTGTTCGAAGGATTTAATTTTAAACAAACTGGGGAGACCAAAGGGTGCACAGGGCACCAGCTCAAAGTCTGTAAGTCATGAGACCTATGGAAAAACAACTGACCCAGGATCCCAACAGCATTGGCAAAACACACTACGGACGCCAACTTACTCTTAGCCTGAATCTGCTTAAAAGTCTTTAAGCCATAAAGGGATGAATGATAAAGAGCATCATTAGGAAAGTCCAAAGGAAGACCCGCCTTAGATTTGAAGCCTTTACAAATTAGAGTGTTCCATTTACAGCAAATACTAAGTGGAACAAAACTAAACTGCATTCTATAATTGACAATAGGTTGAAGAACCACCAAAACCAAATACAAGAACTGCTTATTAGAGATGGTCTTTTTCAGGACGAGATTGGTGAAAAACCGGACATTTGAATGTGCCTTGGCCAAACTGGACTTTAACAAACCATCCGTAGACAGAAAGATGCCCAAATACCAGTGAAGTTCCCCTTTCTTGGCAATAGAAATTGGTGAACCACTGATTGTCAAAAAGGGGCTCACAACCCTACAGTTAATGGGAATTGCCACTGTTTTGTCATTGTTAATTGAAATATCATTAATTCTAAAAAAATTACTAGCAACATTGAGAATATGTTGTGTTGCAGCCTGACTGCAGCTGACCCAAATTGTATCGTCTACAAAAGCACCAGCCGCAAAGAAAAAAGAAAAACCAGCTTGAGGTTCAACACAGCCAGTTTTAGCAATAAAATAAGAATTCAACCTATATCCACAAAATTCTTCTTGCCTCTTGACTTCACACAAAAGAGAATCATAAAATATATGCCAAAGAAGAGATGAGAACACTTCCTCTTGATTGAGACCATCATGGACTTGATAACCATTAGTTAAGCCAAAGTCAGTCATTACTCGGTTGACTTGGTTATTGTAAATGCTACCAAAAAATTGAATGAACCTGCCATACATCTTAATCCTAATTAGACTCCTTTTCAATTGCTCCCAGCCAACAGAATCATAGGCCTTCTTCATGTCCTGCAATACCAGCCAAAGCTCACGGTTCTTTTCCAGAGCATCCTCAACCACAAAGCTGACAGCAAAGATAGGAGACTGTGTCGTCGTGCCCTTCAAAACAGAAAAATTGTTCTCACGGAGAACATTGTGAGTATTGCACGCCAAAGAAATCCTGTCTGAAAGGATTTTTGAAAGGATCTTACGAGCAGTTTCAATCAAAGCAATGGGTCAGGTGTTCATAAGAACTCCCTTTCACTCATAAGGTTTGGGGATCATAGACACCCAAGCTTCCCTCCAAGGATCAGAAACTGACTTATGGAGCAAACAAGAATTCAAGAGCACCAACAACATATCCAGAACCAATTCGTTACAATGCTTCCAAAGCTCATTCGAAATACCAGACAAACCAGCAGCTTTATCATTAGGCAAGTCTGACACAACACCAAGCAACTCAACAGAACTAATAGGGTCCATTATTCTCGAAAATGCCTCATCAAATATGTACTCCAAGGGTTGGTACTAGTGACACCAATCAGCAGAGACATCAGCAACCAACTCGCGTTTTCTGGTCCAGCCTTCCATGATAACATTCACCTTAGATTTAACCAAACTAGGATCCAAAACCAGTTTATCATCGACAACCAAATGATCCAATACCACCTTGTAAAAGGGGCGCTCTAGCACACTCCTAATTGTATGACCCTTATCCACCTCAAAACTTTCCATCCTCCTACTAACTGCTGATCTGATACGAGATTCTTCAGCACACTTTGACTTGGACAATTTAGAGGAATGATACAACTTCCTGACTCTGAACAAAACAGATCTTATGACCTCAAAATGTGATCCTGAAAGAAAAAGAGACTCCATCACAGAAGCATTTATAGCATCCAACGAATTCCATGTACTCAGTAGTACAACAAATTCTTCAGAAGAAACTAAACGTGATGCTTTAACTAGTTTAGACACCAAAAGTTCTAGCTTGTGAAACTTAGAAGATTCCTTAGTAAACACATTATCATAACCCTTGAACCATTTTTTTTTGAAAATATCACTCGCTGATAAGCACACAATTTTGCAAACGACATCCCACATAGCATCCAGATCTAGAAACAATAGAGCAGCATCAAACTCACACTTAAACATCACTGCAGTGACAGCAGAAGATTCCTTGAATGCAGCCCATTTGGCAGCCGTAGCATCCTTAAAATTGAACTTCCACCGATTCTTATTTGTCTGCTTGTAAAGAGACATCAAATTAACATCCAAAAGACCACCCAGGTTCATGGAAACAGCAACAGCCCTATAATCAGTATTGAAATATTCATTAACCCCAGTTACACTTTGATCTAAGATTGCATTGACCAAGCTTGATGACACAGACATGTAATCAATAACTTTGGCCACCCATCGAAAATTGGTTTAAATCGCATTCCTCCCAAACAAACTTCCTCCCAAGACATTGACCAAACCCAAATCAAAACATTTCCTGAAACTAGCACACCTGTGAGAGCCATCTTTATTGAAATTACCACCTAATATCACAAAAGATGACTCATTAACAGCTTTAACAATCAAAGAGTTTATCTTATCTGCTTGTGAAAAGTGTGCAAACACTGAAGCACTCGCATACAAATCCAGAATCAACACCGAGAGCTTATTTCTGAAGAGCAACTTGACAGACAAAAGTCGTCCAAGAACCTCAACAACTTTATATACATGTTTCACCAGAGTGTTGTTCATAATGATCGCCACACCAGAACCAAGGTAACCAGAATCCAAACCAGAAACAAAGACCTGAACACCATCAAATTTATTAGCAATTCAAGGCCAAACTCTATCTTTTAACTTTGTCTTAGTAACAATTGAAACCAAATTGTTCATATCTCTGTGCCAATGAATGACATCATCTTGCTTCGCAGGATTGTTCAACCCACAAACATTACATGTAGCAATCTTCTATACCAGACCATTCATTAAAAATAAGGTAGAGGAAGAGCACCACCAGTCAAAACCAAACCATCCAAGCACACCAATAAGCTCATAACCGAAGCAGAGAGACTCTCCAACATGTTTTCCAATTTCACAACCTCAGGTGAGGCAGTTGAACCAAGAACAGCAGCAGTCTTGTCACTAGTGGCATCACCTGAACCCACTCCCATTACTATATCCTCCCCTTGATTCTGCAATGGGGGAGTCACCAGCAGCTGACATCCAGGGCTAGACTGGGAAACTGCCAGCATAAATGAGTCTAACCTCTTAGCCAACTCACCAATTTGTCCCATGAGGCTGACAAGACTGCTCTCAATATTCTTCAAATGGTCTTCCAATTTACCACTAACAGTCAGAAGAGGTTTACCATAAAATACGGAACCAGATTGAGCTGAATCACTAAATGATGCTAATAGGAGTGGTTTACCAACCACAGAGGCCCAAGTTTTTCTACCAAAAGCCAAAGGACAGGAAATGGGGGCAGATTTTTTTTCATATATCTTAGCCAGACAGAGCTGATCCTGAGCTGAGTGAGGAGCTCTCTTGCTCTTAAGACTTGAGAACACACCAGCAGTACGACAAGTGAGAGATGTATAACTGGAATTTCTGCAAATTGAGCACAGTACAGTGGTTAAACGAGACCATCGGAGACCAACGCCTTTTATAACAGGAGTATTTGCCATTGCCTGAATAAGGCTATCCTCAAAATTGAAGCACACAGTGGCACAGCGTGCCCGGACATAACTGACAGAGCTGCATTCAATAACACATGTTTTTCCACCAACTGAACCAATAAAGTCCCAAAGATCATGAGCGGTGGTGCCCATAGGGAGAATGTAAAGCAAAGCTCTGAACTTATCTCTGGCATCCCATGTCTGTTTGTCAACATTGGTCTGGGCCACACGCACTGCATCTTTCCCAATAAAGACGGACCACTTAGCTGCCAAGAGATCAGTCTAAATTTGATCCTCCAATTCAATGATTGCCTTTTGTCATAGACCCACCAACTGCATTTTGATCAACTTAATAAGCCCAAATTCAGAAATGGCTGCACGCACTGCCTCGATGGAAGTTCCCACAGGAATTTTTTTTAACACAATTGCCTGATTCATACGATTGTTGATGGGGCACTTAAGATTAGTGTTTACCACAACACCACAATCATTTGCCAATTGAGCAGCCACCATCATTGCTTTTTTGGAAGTGAAAAATGCCCAGATGATTCCACCAAATTTTGAGGAAGTAGAGGCCCTCTCAAAACCATTCACACCTGAAAAATTTTTTTTGACAAAGTTCAATTTCTCCTGAGATGATTTCCCAACAACAGCCACGAGATCAATATCCAAAGCCTAGTGTGTAAATAAGGTTTCAATCTAATAGCAGTTTTTTCTAAATACCTAAGATCAAACTCTGCATTAGTATTATGTGTACATTCTGGTATAATATCTTTATTATTATTACTAAACTATTTGAGTTCCTATTTTATTAAAAAATTTGAAAGTAAAATATACTGTTTAAAATGGTGATTGAAATTCAATTTGTCATTATTGTTATCGCAATAGTAAATGAAGTTAGAACTATTGTTATTATTATTGTTGGAGTCTGAATTGTGATTAAATTTAGAGTTTAATTTTAATGTGTATTTGCTAATTAAAAGGTTTTTTTTGAGGATTAAATAAATCATGTATGATAGTAGATTATAGATGAGATTACAATCATTACAATATTTGAAGTCACTGGAAATTATATAATATTTATAAAGTTTTGTATTTAACTGTTTCAAATGCTGCTTTTGTTTTTCTCTAATGAATGTTAACTCTTAGTAGTATTTGTAGAATTGTTTTAAATTGTTTAGGATGTCAATAAATGCATTTAGATTGAGAATAAAAATGGTTTTAACAGATTTTGGTGGGTTGTTTTTGATGGCAAGTATTTTATTGGATAAAGCATCTTTAATTTTAGCACTTGTTATTTACTAAATTTCATTTTTGTTATGTAGATAACTGTTCAAGTGTAAAAATGCTCAGTTTTATGCAGCATTAAAAGGCATTCCTTGGCTTATTCAGTTACTGATAAGAATTGTGTATTAATACTATGTGTTACACATTTTTTTTTGACCAGAAATATTATTCTATATTTTTTTATCAAGTAGTATTTCCTTACAAATAAAACATAATTTGTTGTTTTACTTTTTTTGTTATTTAAAATAATTAAAACATTCTTAGTGGTATGGTTTACAATAGTAATAAGTATGTGTTTAATAGTTTTTGTCTAATAAGATCCAAGCTCTTATAGAAAAAAGCTTTTTTTATAATTAATACATTTTAGTGGAATATAAAATGGTTTTTTCTTTGTATCCATAAAGTATGATCTATTTTAGCCACTGGTTATTTTTTTGGTGGTAGTAATAGCTTTTGGCTTATCATTTTTTTTTTTTTTATTATTATTTCAAAGAATATCAACAATAATTTGTTGTGTTTATTTTTAGCTTACAAAACTTAATAAACTTCTCAAGTAAATTTTTTTTTCTTTTTCTTTAGCTTGATTAATGATTGCTCTTTTGAAGAAGCTTTAAAATGTCCACAGATAACTGGTATTTAAGTTTGCTGATCATCTTGACTAAGTTGTAGCTCTTGTGTGGTCCAGTCAAATACAGTGTTGGTCTTGGACAATCAGTTATTATTAATAAGAGCTTGGTATTATATGGCTTCTATCACAAGAACTTTGATAAATGCTGTGATATTATTAACTTCAAATAAAAAATTATTAATTTCACCTATAGAAGTTTTTATTATTTTATTAGTGATAATAATTTTGGCACTGGCAGTGTAATTAACTTGGCAACTTAATTGGTCCATAAGTTATTATGTAATAATGCTGTCTGCTAAACTATTATCAAAAATTAGTTTGATAAAGTAGCCATTAATTTTAATATTAGTATACATGGCAGTAATGAGTTTAGTGTCAAGAATGGCTCTATTGAATAGAGATGTTGTGGCTGATTCTGCTAATTTGAAGAAAAATATGACTGCAAGTGACTTGTTTTCAGTAATAGTTGCTGATAAAATGTTGTTAATAAGTAGTATTGTTGGGCTTTTTAAGTTGTTAGATGAGTTGGTTTCTGGAATAATTAAAAGACTTAAATTGTTCTGGAAATTCGAGTTTTGAGTGTACTTACTTTCTAAACTCCATTGGTATAATCTTAATAATTGATTTAATGAACTGAGAATTAGTTAGTATATTACTATTGCCAATCTCTAATTCTGTTGTATGTGAGTAATTCTTAGTCTTTGGTTGCTGATTGACATTTGAACTAGATTTTGTGGTGGTAT
The DNA here is from genome assembly GCA_016748015.1 of Geosiphon pyriformis. Classification (NCBI taxonomy): domain Eukaryota; kingdom Fungi; phylum Glomeromycota; class Glomeromycetes; order Archaeosporales; family Geosiphonaceae; genus Geosiphon; species Geosiphon pyriformis. The sequence goes on along the minus strand of JAAOMT010000299.1, from coordinate 927,019 downwards.
TTGAATTAGTTGTAATTGATAAATAACTTATTACTGCAACTGATAGATGACTGATGCTGAAGTTTGATATACTAAAAGTAAATATATTGGTTATTGTATCATTAAAATATAATAAAATTGATATTGTTCTTGATTTAGGATATAATTTAGAGTTTGAAACCAGCAATTAGAATTTTAATATTGATTTCCTGATTATTGGTTATTTAATCTTGTATGGAGTCTAATTTTAAGTGTTTTTGTTTATTACAATAATGACAGATACATATTTTTTGCTGCCATAATTGATTGGTTAATAAAGATAATAGATGTGATTGATTTTGGGAATAATTAGAGTTTTTTTAATTGTTAAAACATTGTGAAGACTAATAAATTGCTTAATTGTTAACTAAGTATTCCTCAATTTTCTGATTAATGGCTTTATTAAATTGCTTTAATTTGATATTCAATTCAGATGATTTGTTTATCACTAAGTTTATGGCTTGGGCATAGTTGGTTTTAAGTTTGGTTGATTCAAAATTTTTGACATGTGTGACTGCATTTTAGTGAGTATTTAGATGCATTAGACATACTTATTGTAACAAACTACTGTATAATCTGTAAATAAACTGGTTCAAGATTTGTGTTTCAGTAAAGTAATCAGCTTAAATTGTCTGTATTTGGCACGAATTTTTGTGAAAGTATTTTAAATAAGTAGTGACTGCTTTAATATTGTTTTGTTTAATTGTGACAAAACTAGTTAATAACCAATTGATGCTGTTGTAATTACTAAAGTATTATAAAAATGCAGTTTTAAATGTGTTAAAAATTTGTCACTTGTTGATAAGATTCTAATACCATAAGTTGGCAGTATCTTGTAAAAAATAAAGAATGGCTTAAAAAGCTCTGGCATCATCTCAATTATTGGCTGTAATCACTTTGATAATGTTATTCAATTATGTTTAAGCATTGTTCTCTATACCAATAAATTTTTTGAGTTTGGCAATAAGTGTATATGCTATTGGTGTTAGTTATTATTGTTGCAGTTGTTGTTAAGATTGTTATTATAGTAGAACAATTGGTGCAACAGGTGGATTGATCACAATAACTAAAAATAAGTCTTACTGAATAATAGGAGTGAGATTCAAATTATTCAGATTTGGCAGAGTTGGAACAATTAGAGTTTGTATTTTCAAGTTATTTAGAATTAGATTTTGATTATTATTTTTCTGATTGCTGTCTTTCTTTTCTATATTGGTATTTTTCTAATAACTAGTAGATCCAAAATTTGATTGAAATGACAATAATTGAAGTCCCAATGGTATTGTTGATTATGATCTAAATCCTTTAAAATAATTGTCATAGATTTTTAATAATTTAGCTTTTTCTTGATTATTTTGAAATAGTATTCTGAATAATAGTGTTTTCGCAGTTAATGGTAATATAAATCCTGATAGTATGTGTATAGTACTTCCTGGTATATAATAATATAATAGGTAAATAAGTAAAACAACTTTTGGTTTTTTTCAATTAAGTGGTTGTTTTTTCCTTGGTGTTTTTGTTGAAGTTTGTAAATTTTTCTTATTTGCAAAGATAATAAAAAATCTTTGTTGGTTATATTTTCCAATTTCTTTGTTTATTTTTATGATTAATAGTACAAACAAATAATTTGGTAGAAGTATAGTGCTTTGAAATAATTCATTGTAAAATTGTTAAAAGCAGCTTTTAAATCTTCTTGGTTTTTTAAGTAGAATTTAATTTTTTATTGACATAGAAATTAAAAGCTAATTCTGCTAATCAATTATTACTTGTTAGTTTCAAGTAGATTTGGTAATGTTAATATAATAATTTTACAAATCCTAAATAATTTTCTTCTATAATTTTTTGGTTTGCCACTTTTCCAAATGGTTAATGTTGGTGCTGGTTCTCTGTTAGATTATATTTTACAAAGAACACCAAATATTACAGGTAATTATTTAAGATATTAGAACAAATAACAAACTCATAACTTAATGCTCAATAGTTGATTATGTTGGTAATTTCTAAAGATTTTGGTTGAGTTTTTTATATAATAGACAGAGATTTAATTGATGATTTCTTCCATGAATTTTTTTTTTAACATAATGGCCAGTTTATTTTAGCAGTTATGTTCTTTTGATAAGCTATTTTTAAATTTCTATTTTTATTCCCAGATTTTTAACCAGGCTATTCTTAATGTCAAATACTCAGTGCTTAATCTCTTTAATTAATTAGCAAACAACAAAAAAAATGAAACAAAGAAAAATAAAAGAAAATAAAAAATTAGTATTTTGTTAATAGTTGTAATCAAAAGCTATTAGTCCAGTATAATTAAGTCTTGAATTCTATTAACATAAAGTGTTAATAATGTGAAATTAATTAATATTTCTTAATTAAGTAATAATAACATGGATTTTAGATAATAATTAATATTTTATTTATAGGTAAATTAATTCCACTTTAAGTTGTAAAAAACTATCTTTTAAAGGAAGAAGTATTGGATAATTAATGAGTTTTACTGATTTTGTTTGTATTAATTCTGCCTTTTTTGCTTTTAATGCTCTTGTTATATATAGATAATTCTTGTTATATGAAATTTTACATTTTTTTAAACAATATGTCCTATTTTTTTTAACAATGTGCTTATTGTTAAACAATATGCCATGATTTTCTGACAATGTGTTTATTGCTGAGAAATATACCATAATTTATTGACAATATGCCCATTGTTAAACAATATGTCATAATTTTTTAATATTGTGCTCCTTTGCTAAGTACTATTTTTCTATTTTTTCTATCTGTTTTTTTTATTTTTTTTCTTGTACTTTTTTTTATAAGTAATAATATTCTCAATAGTATGACTTACAGTAATAGTAAGTATGTGCTTAGTAGTTCTCTCCAAATAAGATCCAAGCTCCCATGGAAGAAAGCTTTTTATTATAGTTAATACATCTAAGTAAAATATAAGGTGGTTTTTTTTTAGTTCTATTAAGTATATATATTAATTGTTGGCTGTTTTTTTAGTAGTAGTGATAACTTGTGGTTTATTTTTCTCTTTTCTTTTTTTCTTTTTATCTCAAGAAAATATGAATAGTAGTTCATTGTAGTCATTGTTAGTTTACAAAACTTAATAGACTTTCTAGAAAAATTTTTTTTTTTTTCTTCAAACTCAATTAGTAGTAATTAAATAATAGTATTTGTTTTAAAATAACTGCAGATAGCTGGTATCCAAGTGTACTGACTATTTTGACTAAACTGAAGCTCTTGAGTGGTTCAATTAAACATAGTATTGGTCTTAAACAGCCAGTTATTACTAATAAGAGCTTAGTACTATATGGCTTTTATAATAAAAACTTTAATAGGTATAATAATACTATTGACTTCAAAAAAAAAGTTGTTAATTTTGCCAATAAGAGTCTTAATGGCTTTATTAGCAGTAATAATTTTGGTGCTGGCAGTACAATCAACTCAGTAACTTAATTTGTCTATGAGTTGTTATGTAATAATGCTGTCTGCTAATTTACTATTAAAGATTAGCTTAATAGATTGGTCATTGACTTAAGTATTAGTGTATATAGCAGTAATTAATTTGATATTAAAAGCAGTTCTACTAAATAGAGGTATTGTTATTAATTTTTCTAATTCGAAAAAAAAGATAGCTGTAAATAATTTATCTTTAGTGATTATTGCTGGTAAAATATTATGGGTAAGTGGTTGTTTTGGCTGTTTCAAGTTATTAAATTGGGCATTTTTTGAAGTAACTAAAAGACTTAAATAGTTCTAAGAATTCGGGTTTTAGATGTATTCACTTTCCAAATTCCATTAGCATAATTTTAATGGCTGGTGTAATAAATTGGAGATTGGTTAATATATTATTATTACCAATTTTCAATTTTGTTGGATGTGTGCAATTTTTGGTTTTTGGCTGCCAATTAACATTTAAGTTAAGTTTTATAACAATGTTGGTAGTTGTTGGAATTGATAAATTATTTGTGGCTGTGGCTAATATATTACTGGTGCTGAAATCTGATAGATTGGAAATAACTATATTGATTATTGCATTATCAAGGTATAAGAAAGCTGATATTAATATTGTTTTTAATTTAAAGTATAATTCAAAGTTTAAAACCAGTGATTGGGGTTTTAATATTGATTTCCAATTATTGGTTATTGAATCTGAAACAGCAATTTGCTTTTAGATAATCTTGTTTATCACAATAGTAACAATTACATATTTTTTGTTGTCATTATTAATTTGTTAATAATAATAAATATGACTGATTTTGAAAACAATTAAAGCTTTCTTGATTTTTATAACATTAAAAAAGCTAATAAATGGCTTGATTATTAACTAAATATCTCTTAATTTTCTGATTAATGATTTTGCCAAATTGTTTTAATTTGGTATCCAATTCAGATAATTTATTTATTACTAGATTTATGGCTTGGGCATGGTTGGCTTTGAGTTTGGCCAATTTAAAATCTCTAGTGTAAATTACTGTATCTTAAAAAGTATTTAGATACAATAAGTGTATTTATTATAATAAACTACTATATAATTTATAAATAAACTGGTTTAGAATCTGTGCTACTGTAAGATAATTTGCATTAATTGCTTGAATTTGGTGCAAATTTCTATGAAAGCATTCCAAATAAGTAGTAATTGCTTTTGTATTACCTTGCTTGATTGTGGTAAAACCAATTAATAGGCAATTAATACTATTATTATTATTAAAATATTATAAAAACTTAATTTTGAACATGTTGAATATTTACAGCTTATTGGCTAAACTTTAATATTATGAGTTAGCAGTATATTAAAAAAAGTATGAAATTGTTTAGAGAGCTTTAATATTATCTCAATTATTGGCAGTAATTGCTTTGGCTATGTTATTTAACTAAGCTTGGATATTGTCTTCTTTGCTAATAAATTTCTCAAGTTTTGTGATTAGTGTATAGGCCATTAGTACAAGTAATAATTGTTATTGTAATTGTTATTGTGTGGTAATTAGTGCAACTGATGGATTGATCATAATAACTGAAAGTAAGTCTTGATGAATAATGAAAGTGGAGTTTAGATTTTTTGGATTTGGTTCGATTTAAACAATTGAAGTTATAATTTCTAGATTAATTAAGATCAGGTTTTAATTATTATTTCCTTAATTGCTGTCTTTTACTTTTTTTGATTTGGTATTTTTCCAATGATTGGTAGATTCGAAATTTGGTTGAGGTGGTGGTAATTAAAGTTTTAATAGTATTGTTAATCATAATTTAAATCCTTTAAAAAAATTATCATAGGTTCTTAATAGTTTGGCTTTTTTTTGATTATTTTGAAATAGTATTCTAGATAATAGTGTTTTTACAGTTAATAGTGATGTGAATTTGCATGGTATGTAGATAGTACTCTTTAGTATATAATAGTATAACAGGTAAATAAATAAAATAACTCTTGGTTTTTTTCAAGTAAGCAGTTATATTTTTCTTGGTGTTTCTACTAAAGTTTGTAATTTTTCTTTGTCTGTAAAGATAATAAGAAATTTTTGTTGGATGTAATTCTCAATTTCTTGATTTATTTTTGTAATTAGTGGAGCAAACAAATGATTTTGTAAAAGTGTGGTGCTTTGGAGTAATTTACTGTAAAAAATTTTGATAGCAGTTTCTAAATTTCTTTGGTTTTCCAAGTAAAATTTAATTTTTTCATTAACATAGATGTTAAAAGCTAATTTTGCTGGCCAATAGTTACTTGTTAGTCTGAGATGAGTTTGATAATATTAAAATAAAGATTTTACAAATTTTAAATAATTTTCTTTTATGATTTCTTGGTCTGCCACTTTTTTAGATAGTTAATATTGATGCTGGTTTTTTGTTAGATTATATTTTACAAGAAGCATCAAATATTACAGGTAATTATTTGAGATATTAGAACAAATAACAAATCTGTAATTTAATGCTTAATAGCTGGAAATATTAGTAATTTCTAAAGGTTTTAAAATTTAAAGATTTTAGTTGAGTTCTTTGTATAATAGACAGAAATTTAATTAATAATTTCTTTTGTGAATTTTTTTTTCAGTATGGTGGTGTTATGGATAAACTTGGTGGGGTAGGGAAATAGTAATGTTTGGTGTTCTTAATTATTGATAATGCATGTTTTATGTAATTCCAGTGGCTTAATCTTTGATTATTAGTCTCTAAAGATCTTATTTTACTGGTTGTGAATTTACTTATTGAGTTCTTTGGTTATAAGACACAGAGTTTTAGTTCTTGCTGATTACAACTTCTTATAAAGATGAGCTTTTTTTTCCAAGCTAACAAGCACAGTTGTTAGAGTTTGGCATTGTCTTTTTGCCTTTTTGGTAAGCTATCAAGATAATATTAATATCCAAAAACCTAGGAGGAGCTTCTTTCTTTTACCAGGCTATCACAAAATCTATTTCCAGACAGTCAATTTTTTTATGTTGTCACTTCACTAAAGAAAAAAAAGAAAGAAAGAAAAAGAAGAAAAATGAAGAAAAAAGAAAAATTAGTATTGTCAATCACTGTAATCAAGAGCAATTTGTCCAAGTTGTTAATGATTCGAGGCGTTTATGCTAAGAGCATCAGGCCTGAAACAAAAGTACAAAACAAAGTTTAATTCAATTAGAATGTAAAAATTCAAAAAACATGTATTTATGCTTTTTGAATTTCTGTTGATAAGTCTATATTGAGTTTATTTAGTGTGATTAAAAAAATAGGTAAAGAGTAGGGATTAATTCTTATTTAGTAGTTTGTATCTATCTGTTTTTTTTTATCTTCTATAATTACTTATTTTTATACATTCTTTTGGTTTTACAACATTACTTCTGATTGTTTTATTATTGCTAACTATTGCTTTGCTATTTCTGTTATTACTTCATTTTTTTATGTTATTATTAGTTATCCTACATTATAATATGTTATTTAGTGTTATTTTGTGTTATCTTATATTGTAATGCATTATTCTGTACTATTTTAAGTTATAATGTGTTATCTAATATTATTGTATACTGTTACTTATAGAATATAAAAGATATATTAGCATATAAATTAGCCAATCAGAAGTAGCCGTAGTAAATGTGGAATTCCAGGATTCTTTTCAAAGGAATTGCAGAATTTCAGGAATTTCAGGATTCTTGTACAAGGAATTGCAGGATTCCAGGAATTCCAGAATTCTTGGTGTAAAGAATTGAAGAATTGAGAAATCTCGATTATATATATATATCAATAGCATTAGAAAAAGAAAAGACAGACCCCTCAGTTTAGATTTGATTTAAACAACCTCTCATTCACAAAATATTAATAAATAATTATTCACTATTTCAATCTACTCCTACTATCAATACTTCATGTTGATAGTAATTAATACTTAACCACACTGGAACAATAGCTCTTGATTATGACTATTGACGGGATACTAATACTCATTGCCTTAGCTTATCTTTTTATTTTCTTTCATTTGTTTTTCTTTTCATTTTTTTTTGTTATTTCTTTGTTTACTAATTAATTAAAGAGAAAAGTGCTGAATTATTAACATTAAAGATAGTCTGGTAAAAGACCCCAAAAGAAGAGTATAAAGTTTGATAATTTAAGGATAGCTTACTAGAAGGGCATCTCTGCCAGATTACCAGCCACTATACTGAGAAAGAAATTGGATGAAATTGTGATTCCAAAAGACTACTGAAAACAACTATTAAATTTCTGTTCATTATACAAAGAACTCCACAACAAAACCTTCAGATTGTAATACTTTCAGATACTACTATTCAGATTATTAATTGAACATCAAATTACGGGTTTGTTATTTGCTTTAAGACCCAAATAATTACCTGTAATATTTGGTACTCCTTGTAAGATATAATTCTACAGAGAACCAGCACCAACAACAATCATCCAAAAGTGGCAGAATCAGAAATCATAGGAGCAAACCATTTAAAATTCACCAAATTTTTGTTTTAATAGTACAGCCAACAATTAAAATTAAACAATAACTATTTCCTAACAGAATCAACCTTTAACTTTTATGTTAACAATAAAATTACAGATTGCTTAGGAGGAACAATTAATATTAAATCCACAAGAAAAAATTTCTATACAGAATTGTTTCAACATACCAGCTTACCAAGAAACTACAGTTTTATACCAATTATTAAAAAAATCAATCAAACCATTGAGAGATACACCCAACAACAATTCTCCATCACATATGCAAACAAAGACAAAAGAAGATTACAAACACCAGTAATAACATTCAAAAAGATATAACTATCCACTTGGAAGAAAACCAGAGTTGAATCATCAACCAATCTATCATACCATTATACACTAGGAAGTGTCATCAATATCTTCTCAGTAGACATGTCTACATCAACCTTTGGACAATTCTCATTTCAAAGTAAACAAAGAAGAGCAGAATTATTAGAACCATAAAGCAAATATTTTGAAGGATTTAAATCACAATTACCAATGCCATTAGGATTTCAATCACCACCACCTCAACCAGATTTTGGAACCATAAGTTCATGGAAAGTAACAAAATCAGAAGAAGAAGAAAGTGAAGATTAGGAATTTACTTACCAAAACCCAATCTTAGAAAATCTGAAAGTCAAAACTCCAAACATTCAAACTTAGCAAACTCAAAACAATTCAAACCCCGAAACAATTAATTGGCAAAACTTATCTTCAGTAATTGTCATCAATCAGTCACTAATTGAACAAATTATTGAACAAATTCAACAGCAGTCACTTCAGCAACCTATTCAACAACCACTTCAACCACTTTAACAACCACAACAGCTGCTTCAACAACAACAACAACAACAACAACAACCAAACTTGGATCCAATGGCCTATGCGCCAATAGCAAAGCTTGAAAAATTCATGGGCAAAGAAGATAATGCCCAAGTGTGGCTAAACAATGTTGAAAAAGCAATTACCACTAACAAATAAAATAATGTCAGAGCCATGCAAGCCATCTCATATTTTCTTCAGAATACCACCAACTCGTGGTATTAAAGCTTGGTTAACAAATCTCAAGATTTTAATGCATTCAAGTTTGCATTCCTACAATATTTCAGCAATAATAATAGCATCAACTGATTGGCCAACACTTTCACCATCATCAAGCAAAGAAAAAATAAAGTAGTCACTGCCTATTTAGGATGCTTTCATAGGAATCTGCACCAAATTCAGGCAATCCAAGCTGATTATTTTATAGTGCCACAAATTCTAAATCAATTTATTAGAGGCCTGTGCAGTAGCATTCTCCAATGTATACACTCAATGCATCCAACAGACTTTCAAGCCATAGTTACAAATGCCAGAGATTTTAAAGCAACTGAACTTGAAGCCAATCATGTCTAAGCCATAAATCTAGTAATGAGCAGATTATCTGACTTGGATTCCAAATTGAAGCAATTCAGTGAATCAATCAATCAGAAATTAGAGAGATACTTAACTAATAACAATTAGGCAATTTATCAATCTTTTCAATAATGCAATAATCAAGGAAACCCTAATCGCATCCAAAATCAACCATGTCCAACAGTGTCAACCAATCACCAGTGACAGCAGGAAATGCATGTATGCTACTATTGTAATAAACAAGAACATTTGCAATTCGAATATCACAAAAAAATAAGTGACCTGAGATCAGCTAATCAGTATTAAAACTTTGATTGCTGACTACAAGCTCAAAATTACATCAGTAATTAACCACAAAAACAATACCAATCTCAATTACATTACTCTTTAGTAACACAGCCAATTTATCAAACCCTAATAATGCAGTAATTATACTTAACCCAAGTATATCAGTCTCTAGCATCAATCTATCAACTAACAACACTCATAATCTATCAACCACTATAGCCACAAGTAGTCTATTAAACACCAGCAATCTTAACTCCAAACTCAGTTCAGATAACATCAGGAAATCTCAGATTCAGAGTTACTCAAAACTGAAGATTGGTGATGGTTGTTTACCAACCAACTTTCAGCTCCTTAAACCAGTCATTGGGATCATGTCAGTGGAGTTCAAGAACTGGGTATACCCAAAACCTGAGTTCCCAAAACTATTTAAGTCTCCTGATAATTCCAAAAAATGTCTCATCCAACAACATAGAATCCAACCAAAAACAACCACTTACCAGCAACATATCTTTAGCCATTGTTACCAATGACAAATTACTTGCAGCTATCTTTTCATTTGAATTTGAGAAACTGACATCTACACCCTTGTTTAATGGAGCCGTACTTGAGAAAAAACTCATTACTGCCATGTACACTAATGCCAAAGTCGATGGCCATTCTATCAAGCTCATCCTTAATAGTAGATCAGCAGACAGCATTATCACATAACAACTCATGAACCAATTAAGTTGCCGAATTAATTGTGCTGCCAGCACCAGAATTATAACTGCCAATGGAGTAACCAAAACTCCAATTGGTGAAATAAATAACTTCTCATTTGAAGTTAATGACATCATAATACCAATTAAGGTATTGGTAATGGAAGCAATCCAGTACCAAGCTCTTGTTGAAAACGACTAACTGTCTAAAACCAATACTGTGCTCGACTAAAACACACAAGAACTGCAGCTCAGTCAAAACAGCCATCACACATACATGCCAGCCATTTGTGGTCACTTCAAGACCATTATCAATAACAAGCCACTCATCAAATTAGAAGAAAAAGAGAAAAAACCTACTTGGAAAGCATACCAAGTTTTTTGGACCAACACCAAACACAACAAACTACCACCAGTATTTTTTTAGGACAACAAAAGAAAAGAAAAGGAAAAAGATGCACCAAAAGAAAACACTATTACAGAGAAAATAACTAGTGGCTGGGAAAGAGAGTACTCATGTGAGCTGATAAAAGAGCTGCTATATATACCTCTTAAATGCAAGAACTGTAAAAAAAAAACTTTCTTCCATGGAAGCTTGAATAGCCCTTAACAAAGACTATTGGACCAGAATTCACTACTACTGCAAATCATGTTATAGGAAACACTATGGTTATCTAAAGAAACAGGGAAAGTGGAACAATAAACTATGTTTTACTTGTGGTGAATGGTTACTCAACAAAAGAATATGGAATGACATTTCTGGTCAAAAAAAAACATGTAATACATTGTGCCAGTATATAATCCTTATAAGCGACTGGGTTAATCATAGCATTTTCATTATTGCTGCTTGGCACTGAACAATAACTTACTTGGATGGCTACCCACATGACAAAGATGAGATCTGGAGAATGGCAAATGCCAAAGTCAAAGAAGCCATATCTAGTGAAATCCTGAAAATTAAAAATAATCCCCCAAAACTGGTCGACATTGTCTTCATTCCAAACCCAGATGTTTTTCTTGACATAGAGACAAGCCCAGAGGAGTTTTATGAGCACTGTTACCTGAGTAGAAAAACTGATCCAAAGTTATGAAGAAACGTGACCAAAACATGACATAACACAGAATAGTGCATAATAACATTGGATAATATGTTATAACTTAGAATAATGCAGGATAATGCATTATAATGTAGGATAACACAGAATAACATGTAATAACACCAGATAACATATTATAACATAGGATAACTAGTAATAACATAAAAAAATGAAGCAATTACAGAAATAGCAAAGCAATAGTTAGCAATAATAGAACAATCAGAAGTAATCTTGTAGAACAAAAAAAATGTATAAAATGAGTAGCTGTAGAAGTTAGAAAGACATCTAGAGAGAAAATTAGACTTTCAGAAATCAATTAAACTCTCAGAGTCAATTAGACTTGCAGGTCATAATTATTAAATACTCTTCCTTTCAAAGATAGTTGCTATCAACCGAAATGGAATTATATCAATAAAATATCCCTTTAATTTTTTAAATTCATGTTATTATCCACTACTTAACCTGCTGGCACAATAGCTTTTAATCATGGCTATTGACAGGACACTTATTTTTTATTTTTATTTTCTTTATTTTCTTTTATTTTCTTTTATTTTCTTTTTTTTCTTTTTTTCTTTTGTGGAACAACAACATAAAAAAATCAACTGTCTGGGAATAGACTTTGTGATAGCCTGGTAAAAGAGGGAGGCTTCCCTTAGGTTTTGGATATTAACATTATCTTGATAGCTTACCAGAAGGGTGAAAAGACAATGCCAGATCTTAACAACTGCATTTATTAGCTCAGAGAAGAAAACTCACATTTATGAAAAACATTATAATTGACGAAAAACAAATTCTGTGCCTTATAACCAAAGAACTCAATGGGTAAATTCACATCTAGAAATAGACCTTCAGAGACTGATAACCAAGACTAAGCCAACAGAATTACACAGAAGACGCATCTCTAATAATTAAGAACACCAAATGTTACCAGTTTCATTACCCATCAAGTTTACCTGTAACAGCACTACCAAAATTTGGCACTAACAAAAGAAGAGCAAGAACAATAGTTGGAAGAAATAAACACCCAATTATGTGACTATTGTTTGATCTCATGTGACTTTCAATATTGTAATAAGTGTGATCTTATTTACAATCTACCACCACACATGATCTACACGATTTCAGAGAAAAATGAACCAATTAGCAGCTGCACATCAGAATTGGAATTAAATATTAATCCTAATTCAAACTTTGAAAACAATAATAACAAGAATAATGGTTCCAGTTCTGTTTAAAATGGCAACAAAAATAACAATGATTTGTACTCCAATTCAAATCCAGAAACATACATTGCCTTTTCTGATTTCTCCAAGAAACAAAAACTTAAATGCTTTAGTGATAACAATAAAGGCATCATGTCAGAACAAGCACATGATACTGATACAAGATTTGATCTAAGATATCTAGAAAAAAATGTCATTAAATTGGAACCACATTTACACACCTACATTGACTTCAAAGTAGTACTAAAAATCTTAACAACAATCATAGTTCAACTAGCATCCAGAAATAGTTTAGCAAAAAAAGAAATCAACATCAGAAGAGGAATAATTGATGCAGGATATATAGAAAATATCATTGCAATACTACAAAATAACTCAGAAAAAGCCTATATTATAAAGCCAAATAAAAAGATAGTACAGGCAATATTTCTGCCTCTGGTTAAGATAGCTCAATTAGTATTAGTGGGAAACAGAAAAAAATTAGGGATTACAGCAAAAGGGATACAAGATTTCAGATTAACAGGTAGAATAGATGTACCAGTTAATATGGCAGAGAAAAAAACTATTGACAAGAGAGAAATTATTTCCACCTGTCAATCAATTTTCATTCTACCATATAATCAGTACATAGTAGTTATAGAAAAAAAAGTAAAAGATCAGGTTCAGATTTTTGAGACAGAAGCAACACTTTGTAAATCAGGAAAGATTGGATTAGTCAATCTACACATACCAGCAAAAAACCATAGACACATCAAAATTCCCATTTATAACAACACAGGAAATATTATTGAGATACCAAAAAGAACTACTATTGAATACTTAACCACTGAAATTGAAAACCAACTGCCAAACACCATTCCAGACTTTCTACAACTGTGTAGATATGTAGATATCACATCTCAAACAATATACAGACGAAAAAAATGTTATTTGCTCCAATCAGAACAATTGGAACAAATGAACTTGAGAAATCTAGACTCACTATAATGTATGCAGCTTAAAATATTACTTAACAACTTTAATAACATCTTTGCAAGTGAAAATAAATTTGACAGAACTGACATAATCTAACATTAAATCAAAACTGAAGATACAATGCCAATTAAACAAAGAACATACAAAGTACCACCAGCCAGCCATAAGATCATTCGTCAAAAAATAAATTAGATGCTTAACAACAGGCTAATTCAGCCATCAATGAGCCCATGGTTATTATCAGTGGTATTAGTCCATAAGAAAAATGGGAAAATCTACTTTGTGTAGATTACTGGAAACTAAATGGAGTGACAAAAGGAGATAGTTACATAACACCAAAGATCCAAAAGCTGTTTGACACTTTTGGAGGAAAAAAATGGTTCTTAACTTTAGACTTAGATAGTAATTACTGGCAAGTAGCCATAAAACCAGAAGATAAAGAGAAAACAGCTTTTACAACTTGAGAAGAAAATTTTGAATTTGAAATGATGCTATTCAGCTTGATGAATATACCAGCCACTTTTCAGCAACTCATAAAAATTGTTTATACTGGGCTACTATAGAAATTAGTAGTCATATACTTGAATGATGGAGAGAAAAGAAGAATAACTTCAAGCCACCATCTCAATATATACTCCATATGACATCACACTATCAAAACAACCAACTTATTGCTGACCCAAACTAATTTGCATTAATTGTAGCAAAAAATTGTTAACAATAGGTGCATGTTGTGACAATGATAAGAAATAGTCAATAGCAACCAAGTATTACTATTACCTATACATTTTTGAATGCTTTAAATAACTTAAATGATAAGAAAAATAGGACAATAAGTCTTGTCTTACATATGGAACAATTTTTTTCAATGAAAAAATATGGAACAACATTTCTGAACAAGAAAAAATGTGCAATGAATTGTATCAATACATAATTCTAATCAATAATTGGATACAAAAAAGAACTTCAATTGATGCTGTTTGAAAACAAATACTAAGATAATTGAAAAATTACCCACATGATGAACATGAAATCTGAAAAATGGTAAGTGTCAAAGCTGAAGACACTTTAACCAATAAAATACTAGAAATCAAAAACAACACATTAATACTTTCTGAATTCGAATTTGTTTTAATGTTTAACTTTGACAATGATGTCATGAATAATCCTGAACAATTCCATGAATATTACTAAAATCTAGCACCAACTTGTAAAGAACAAAAGCAAAGACTAGAATGATTAAATATGAAGTTGTGTAAATATTGTCTAATTTTCAGTGACTTTGAATATTGTGATAATTGTAACATTATTTATAATCCACCACCATACATGATTTATTTGATTCTTGAAAAAAAAAACCAATTAGTGAGTGTGTATCAAAATTAAAATCAAAAATTAATTGCAATTCAGATTCTAATAATGACAGCAACAACAGTTCTAACTTCATTCACTATGGCAACAACAACAATAATTCAAACTCTAATTACAACTCTAAACAATATATTACACTTCCAGATCTCTTTATAGAACAAGAACTGAAATGGTTTAGCAATAATAATAAAAGTATTATGTCAAAACACATACATAATACTGATGTAAAATTTGATCTTAGATACCTAGAGAAAACTGTTATCAGATTAAAACCTTATTTATGTACCAGTATAGATCTGAAAATAGAAATTCTGGTAACAACAATAATTCAATTAATATTTAGATCTAATTTAGTAAAAAAAAAGATTAACATCAGAGAAAGAATAATTAATGCAGAATATATAGAAAATATTATTACAATACTACAAAACAATTCAAAAAAAAAATATACTATTGAACCAAATAAAAAGATAGCATAGGCAATATTTCTACTTCTGATTAAAATAACTCAATTAGTTTTAGTAGGAAAAAAAAAAGAATTAGAGATCACAGCCAGAAAAAAAAATGAATTCAGATTAACAGATAGAATAAATATACCAGTTAATATGGCAAAAAAAGAACCAATTGATAAGAGAGAAATTATTTCCACTTATTAACCAATTTCTATTTTACTATATAACCAGTATATAGTAGTTATAGAAAAAAAGGTGAAGAACTAATTCCAAATTTTTGAAATAGAAATCAACATTTGTGAATTAGGAGAGATTAGCATTACCAATCTCTATATATTGGCCAAGAACTATAAACATATTAAAATTCCAATATATAATACAACTGAAAATATTATTGAAATACCAAGTAGAACAATTATTAGACACTTAAGCACTAAAGTTGAAAATCAGCCACCAACTATTATTTCAAACTTTTTACAGTTTTGTGAATATGTGAATATTATATTACAAACAATATACAAATAAGAAGAATGTTATTTGCTTTAACCAAAACAATTGGAACAAATAAACTTGGAAAACTTAGATTTACTTTAACAAATACAACTTAAGATGCTACTTAACAATTTTACTAACATTTTTGCCAGTAAAAATGAATTTGACAGAACTAATATCATCCAGCATCAGATCAAAACTGGAGATACTATGCCAATAAAACAATGAGCATACTGAGTACCACCAACAAGCCATGAAATCATCCAACAAGAAATTAACAAAATGTTAGACAATGGATTAATTCAACTATCAATAAGTTCATAATCATTACCAATAGTACTTGTTCATAAAAAAATAAAAAAATCTACTTTTGTGTAAATTATAAAAAGCTTAATAGTATTACTTATAAAGATAATTATCTAACTCTATGGATCCAAAAACTATTCAACACTTTTGAAAAAAAAAATGGTTTTCAATATTGGACTTAAATAGTGGTTACTGACAAGTAGCCATGAATTTAATTGACAAAAAAAAGACAGTATTTACAACCAAAAAAAAAAATTTTGAATTTAATGTTATGTTATTCAGCTTAACTAATGTTCCAGTCATTTTTTAATGGCTTATGGAAATTGTTTATACCAGATTATTATGGAAATCCATAGTAGGTTATCTAGATAACACTAATGTGTTTTCAAAAATATTTAATAATCATCTATATCATTTTCAATAAGTATTCAAAAGATTAAAAAGAGCTGAATTAAAACTGAATGCAAACAAATACTTTTTTGGCAAAACAAAACTGAAATTTTTAATATGTTGTGAGCAAAAACAGCATCAAAATGAATCCAAATAAAATTGAAATAGTTAAGAACTTTTTAGTATTAACAAATCTCACAGAATTAAGAGCATTCTTGGAATTTGCTAAATACTATTGCTGTTTTATCTATAACTTTTTCAAACTGGCTCAACTATTTTATTAGCTCTAAGCAAAAAATGTGAAATATAAATGAACTGAAATTCAACAAGAAGCTTTCACATTAATCTAGAAGCAAGAATTTGGAGACAATTACCATGTAAAATAAAAAATAGAACTATTATTATTTAATTATATGATACATTATAAAAAAGAAAAAGAAAATAGAAATACTGATGGTTTGTTATGAATAAAACAAATCTAAAAACATTTCAATCCAAAAATATAACAAAAAATGAACACACAAAAATATTAACAACTCTAATATTATATTAATACTTAATAGTTCAAGAAAAAATTATCTCAAAAAAACAAAACAACATAAAATAACAAGCCAAATATTTTATTACTTACCAAGATATATTATACTAAAAGAACAAAAAATACTCAAATCAGCCACTCAGAGTAATCACAGAGCCAAAGAAAAAAACAATACTATTTAATATGTATTTAGATCTAATAGCAGAACATTTTTATAAAAAAACAACTATAAAAAGAACCAAAAAAAAATACTATTGGTCATTTATGTATCCAAACATTATTCAATATATTCAAAATTGTGATGCTTGTCAAAAAAAAGAAAGAACAAGGCCCAATAAACTACTAAAACCAATCAAAGTGGAACAATTATTTAATTGAATTGAAATTGACTTAGTTGAATCATTAACAATAACCAATAAAAACAATTATTATATAACAGTAGTTATAAACTATCTTACAAAATACCTAGAAGCAAAAGCAATACAAAGAGCAGATATAGAATTCATAACCAAATTTGTTTATTAAAATTTGATTTGTTAACATGGATGTTCAAAAAAATTATTATCAGATCAAAAAACTCACTTTGTGAACAGAACATTAACAAAATTAAGTCAAAGATTTGAAATTAAAAGACCATTATTATTACTATATTATTCACAAACAAATGGCTTAGTTAAAAGGTTTAACAGAATATTATATAAAGCAATAGCCAAGATCAGCCAAGAAAACCAAAACAAATGAGATTTGTTTATATCATCAGTACTATTTGCTTATTAAACAATAAAGGAAGATACCATACAAGCAACACTATTTGAATTTGTTTATGGTAGAACAGCAAAATTACCAATTAAGATAGACATTAATACATATTCAACAGAACCAATAACAGAAGCCAACTTTCAAAAAACTTTGCTAAAAAAACATATGAATTAATAGAAACTTTGGAAAACAAAAGATAAAAAGCAGCTGATAATATTCAAAAGTTACAAGAAAAACAAAAAAAATGACATAATAACCAATTACCAAATAAACCAATTCAATTTAAGATTAAAAACAAAGTATTTTTATATTGTACCAAAGCAGAAAAACAATGGAGTGAAAAATTTAACCCAAAATGAGACAAACTATTTTATATTAAAGAAATTCTAGGAAATAAAGCTTATAAACTAAGATGAAACAACAAAATTTTAACTAAAACAATACATAGAAATTAACTAAAACCATATTACAATATAGCATCATTATCTACCAATAATATTCCACAACTGAAAATACAACAAATACTAGTTCAACCAAATAAAATTTTACAAGATCTAGAACCAATAATAATCATCAATACAAACACATTAAATTGATCTACAAAAACAGTATATAAAAACACAATAAACACAACAACAGCAACAATAAAAGATAGAAATTCCAAACCACATTTACTCAATGACTCAACAACTATTCCAGACTATAAATAAACAACAATTAGACATGGGAATTGTTATTAACCACCAAACAATTTGTTATTAAAACACAACAAAGGAAAGAAAAGCAAGAATAATCTCATATTAATAACCACAGAACCAAACAAAGTATTGGTCAGATAAAATCATAAAAAAAGTAAAAAACACTTTTGGGAAAATACCAAGAATAATTCCAACAGAGGAACTAAAAGAAAACTGGAAGTTATGAACAGAACAACTTCCAATAGTATATTGTTATTATTAGCTAAGACAAAAGCTAAATATCCAAGAATTATATATTAATAAATTTAAAAGAATATTCAATCAAAAAATAGTACAACAGATTGAAGAATTTATTAAAAAAAAACAAATTCAAAAATATACATTAAAACAATTTACTGACTATATACTATATTTCAAAACTATCCAGAAATACTACTATATCAAAAAATAGAAACAATAACTGTTAACCAGTAGAAAAAAATAAACAACTCTTAATGTAAAAAAATAAAGAACAGAATTAAGCAAACAATATTAGAAAGAGAAATAATAAACTTAATTCAAAGTAACAATTTTAACAAAGCTCAATATTAAAAAAAAGAAGATAATGTTACTCATAGAAAAATACAAAAAAAAAATTGGAAAAACAGATAAAAAAATAAACCAATAGGAGAATAGTACTTAATATATAAGCACAATATTAGAAAACTATAACACATTGCTAGCAAATTATGACATACTGCTCAGCAATATAAGCAATATTAATAAATTAGGGCATATTGCTTAAAAAAATGTGAGATCTCATAAAACAAAAAATATGTATATATAGTAAAAATATTAAAAACAGAAAAGACAAAATCCAGTTCAAAATCAATACTTACAACCCATTATTTATCTTATACCCTTTTCTTCAAAAGATAGTTTTCTACAACTTGAAATAAAATCAAATTATATATCAATAAAACATTAATTACTACTTAAATCTATGTTATTATTACTTAATTAAAAGAATATTAAACACTTCTACTCTATTAACACTCTATGTTAATAGAATCTAACACTTAACCATATTGAACTAATAGCTTTTGATTATGATTATTGATGAAATACTAATTTTTTATATTTTATATATATATATTTTTTTTTTTATTTTTTTTTGTTTTATTGTATTGTTTACTAATTAATTAAAAAAATTAAAATGCTGAGTTATTGATATCAAAATAGCCTAGTAAAAGACCCAAAAATAAAAGTATAAAACTCAAAAATTGAGAATAGCTTATCAAAAGAACATAACTGCCAAAATAAATTACCACTATACTGAAAAAAAAATTGATAAAATAATCATTTTGGGAGACTACTAAAACAATTATTGAATCTCTGTTAATTATACAAAAGACTTCACCAAAATCTTCAGATTATGAAAACCTTCAGATATTACTAATATCACCAATTATTGAATACCAAGTTATAAATTTATTACTTGTATTAACATCCCAAATAATCATTTATAACAATGTCTAAAATTTCTGAAATTTTTATTAGTATTCCTAAAATTCTTAATATTATATGTTCTAATAATCTTTTATTTTGCTATTAACTATTTTTATACTATTATGTTTTTCTATTTTTTTATATAAATAATACTATTTAATAGTTTTGACTTAAATTTAATAATAAAATTTTAGGCTATTATTAAAAAAAAAGTAAAAAAAATAGTTTAAAATTATAGTAAATTAGAGAGATTTTTAAAAAAAAATGGAAAAATATTTTTAAATCTATCTTAATTGGATTAATAAGCTTAATAAAATAATATTGTAAAATAATAATTGAAATAAATAGTAAAAAAAAATTTTCAATTTTTTTAATAAAATTATATGATATTTAATTTTTAATTTTTTTATTTATTTATTTATTTATTAACAAGTGCAGCCCAACTAAAGTCTAGAATAAGTTACAAAAAAAAGTAGTCAACTAAACATGGTTCACACATTTGCTATATGTGACCGGCCATTCGAGCCAATCAAGGCAATACTACACACTTATAGAAACACTAATTCTATAAACAGCACCAGACAAAAACAAGAACCTATTCCTAAAACCAAAACTGACATCAAGAGAATCTAACACACCAATAAGACAGACCGTGCCAGCTGAAAAAGGCAGAACACCCACACCAAGAGCACCAGCCACAACAACATTATCACCAATCAAACCACTCTTTCCATGTTAGACCTGAACTTAGTTCTAAAAAGCCAGAGGTTCATCCTAAGACTCTCAGCCAAACAATGGACGAAATCCACTACCACAAAGGCCACTTTTTTTTTGTTACTAAGAGAAGCAATGGCCTCATCCATCCAACTCTTGAGAACAAATCCCTTGCAAAAAACCAAATACAAACCAACATCAGACATCCTCAGAGAGAGATCTTGTAATACAAAAGACAGTGACAGTAAATCAGGACCCATCAGAGTTTTTCACAAACCACCAAAATCACCCAAAATATCTGACCACACAGAAGCATCCTTAACACAAGTAAAGCCATGATCAGGAAGTTCCACATTACCACAAAATAGACATAATACACCAGAGTAATCTTTATTATACAGCCTCTTTCGAATAGCAACAGACAACTTAAAATGAACAGCTTTTATGAAGTACGTACAAAGAGCAGCAGTGGCTCGACATGTACTCCCAGAGAGCATATGAGAGTTAGGGTGCCAAACTAAAGCAGTACTATTCCAATCAACAACCAGACCAAACAAACAAGACAAAATCTCTTGGCCAGGACCTACCTTCCACTAAAACTTGCAAATAGAATAAAAAATGTCATATACAAAATGGTGGGCATTATCAGAAACTGGCCTGCCATCAGCAACCACATCTACAATTAATCCTGGCAAAGAGAGAGACCCTAGAGTGTGCAGTTTGTTTAGCAAAAATGTCAGCCATAACATTACCAGCAATGCCAGCATGACCTTTGACTTTGATCCAGTGGACAGTCAGATTTTTGGATTTAATCAAATCAACCACATGGTGCCTTTCTATCCAGCAACTATTGTGACAATTTGGCTACAAAAAACCCAATTCGACCACACATGCATCAATAGCTGCTTGACTATTTGTGTGCAAAGCCACTAAAACAGAGGCAAAAATGCACTCCAAAGCCAGGGCAACAGCCTGTAACTCAGCCAGAGTCGAAAACAGCACACCATGTACCTCCACTCCTAAATCTTTGTTCAAGCTAGGAAAATAAGTGGCAGCACCACACACCACCTGAAACGTACTCAAGCCTTTAAGAAAACTGTTAGTATAAACATCAATCTCATCAGCCCACAATCCATGAATCTCTTCACAAATATTGGCAAAAAATGTCGAATCTAAAACACTAGCATAGACAGAAGCTAAACTCGCAGAAGGGGGAGCATGCAAACAACTGTTCAAGTGAGTAGAGGCCTTCAAAAACCATAAAAGCACAAGGTCTCTAGAACCAAGTCTTTTCCATCGGTGAAATGTACGCCAACTAACAACAGAACCATTTTTGTCCAAAAGTTGGTTACTATATGCCACACCAGTAATTTTCAAGGAGCAAACCACATTGAAATACAAAGGATCACCCAATACCAATGATATTGGAAAACAGCCAGAAGAGTAAAAGGCACAGAGAAGCCTGTTATCCAAAAACAGCTTGTTGTCAAGAAATATACAAACCACACCCACTAGAAAATTGTTTGAAGTGTTTACTTTTAGCTTAACAGGATATTGAAAAGGATTCAGCAGAGTTCAGCACAAAACCTGTAAATCCAAAAATCAATGTTCGAACAATCAGCTAAGAATTCCAGAAGAATTCGCAAATTGCACAATAGAAGCTACCTTGCATTTAGCTTGCAACTGTTCAAAAGATTTCAGTCTATAAAGAGAAGGGTGGTATAACGCCTCATTGGGAAAGTTTCTCAGCAAATTGGCTTTTGACCTAAGACCTTTTCTAATTAGAACGTTCCATTTTAGACAAACAGCTTTGGAAACAAAACTAAACTGTGTCCGATAACTAACTATGGGCTGCAAAACAGCTGAAACCAGATAAGAGAATTGTTTATCAGAGACAGCCTTCCAGAGAACCATATTTGAGAAGAACCTAATATCAGAATTGGCTTTGGTAAGACTTGGCTTAGACAAACCATCAGTGAACAAGAAAATACCCAAATATCAATGATTCAAACCAGGATTGGCAACAGCAATAGCCTGGCCATTGATAGATAAAACAGGAACCCCCATTCTTTTGTTAATAGAAATGGCAACTGTCTTCTCGTTGTTTATGTTAATGTCATTGATAAGGAAAAACTCACTGGCCACATTAAGAATGTGCTGTGTAGAGGCTCACCCATTTCCCACCCAAATAGTGTCATCAACAAAGGCACCAGCCGCAAAAAAAGAAGTCATACTCCCACTAGTCTCAATCCTTCTAGTCTTTGTCACAAAGTTCGAATTGATCTGATAACCACACAAATGATCTTGTCTCACAACTTCACATAACAAGGGGTTGTAAAAAATTCTCCATAGAAGAGGTGAGAAAACTTCACTCTGATCCAAACCATCAAGAACTTTGTATCCATCAGAAAGACCAAAATCTGTCATGACTCTGTTGAAGTAATTGTTGTAAATGTTGCCAAAAAACTTGATGAACTTGCCACACATTTTGATATGGCATAAACTAGCTTCTAAATGAGACCAACCAACAGAGTTATACACTTTGTGCATGTCTTGAAAAACCAGCCAAAGTTCACAGCCTTTTTCCAAAGCATCCTCTACAATTGAACCCACAGCTGAAATTGGTGACTGAGTGGAAGTGCCTTTGAGAACAGAAAAGTTGTTACCACGGAGAACATCAAACTTACTACAAGCAAGAGAGATCCTGTCTGAGAGAACTTTTGACAGAATCTTTCTGGCCGTCTCAATTAATACAATAGGCTGTGTATTCGACAAAACGCCATCCCAATCATAAGGCTTAGGAATCATGGACACCCAGGTCTCTTTCCAATGAACTGGAACATCATCAAAATGCAAACAAGAGTTCAGCAAAGACAACAAACACTCCAAAACCAAACAGCCAGCATGTTTCCAAAGTTTATTGGTGATACCAGACAAACCAGCAGCTTTGCCATCAAGAAGATTGCTTATAACTGAAGACATCTCACACATGGTAATATCACACATGACCAGACTAAAAACACTATCATTAACATAAGCCAAAGGGGCATATTGTTGTGCCCAGGGACCAGACAGAACAGAAAGAGCATTCCACTTTCTGGTCCAACTAACCATAATGTCATCTATTTTGAGCTTCACTTCATTAGGTTCCAAAATAAAAGAATCACCAACAACCAAATGGTCTAAAACAACTTTGCAAAAGGGCTGTTCCAAGATGCTCTGAATCATCCCATCTTTGTCTGTATCAAACTTTTCTATATGTTTATCAATCGCGTCTCTAATAGCAGATCTTTTGGTCACCTCAGATTCATAATATTTGGATTTTCTATATTGCTTTTTAACCTTTGCAAGATGACTTATTAAGCCAACAGAATCCACACCATCTCTGACCATACCAAGAACTTTGGAAGCTTCAGAAAGGTCAACTTTAAATCAAGTGTCAGCCAGACAATTAAAGCCCAACATATTATCCAGTCTCAGCACTTTTAATAACTTGACAACCAACAGCTCTAACCTGGAAAATTTAGAAAAAAGTCTATTTTTAGCACAATCAAATTCACTATACCAATGTCTTAAAAAAATTTCTTCAGCAGAAGCAGTCATGGCTTTAGCTAGCACCCCCCACATTCCATCCAAGTTGCCACCATCCTTAGCTGCCTTGAATCCATCCAGAGAACCCAAAAGTGCACACTCAGAAAGTTCTTTGAAACGTGCCCACTTTTTCTCATCAGCATCCTTAATCTTAAACTTTCAGCAATCCTTATTAGTGTGTTTGCGGATGCTATTCAAATGAGCATCTAGAAGACCACTCAGTCCAATAAATATCAAGACAGCCAAGTGATTCATGTCAAAAAATTCTGAAACAAAACTAACATCACAATTCACAACAGCTAAAATCAAAGAGTCATTAACTAGAATGTAGTCCAAAATCTTGCTAACACCTCTTGAATTGCTCCAAGTAGGAATCCTAGCCAGAGAGTGGCCACCAAAAACATTAACTAGACCCAAACCTAAACATTTTCTAAGACTCACCCCCTTGACTGAATTGTCTTTATTGAAGTCCCCACCCAAAACAACAAAAGAACTTTTGTTGACAGTATCAACAATAAATAAATTAATAACAGAAGCCTGAGCAAAACGGTCACCACCAGATGCACAGGCATAAAGCCCAATGACAGACACAGAAAGCTTGTTCTTGAACAAAAGACAAATTGAAAAAACTCTGCCCTTTACCTCCTCGACTTTGGAAACATGATGAGCCAGAGAATTGTTCACAAAAATGGCCACACCAGCCCCACAAAACCCAATATCCAGACCAGATGTAAAAACCCAAACACCTTCAAATCTTTTTATAATCCATGGTTGTGAACTGGAACACAACTTGGTTTCTGTAACAATTGAGATCGAACTACCAGATTCCTTATGCCAGCAAAAAATGTCCTCCTGTTTTGCAGGATTGTTCATTCCCCTAATATTACATGTGGCAATTTTCCAAATAAAACTGGTCATTGTAATGAAAAAATAACCAAAAAACCTGAGCCAGCACACAACTGATCCAACTTAGCCAAAATCAAACCAATGGAGATGTCGAGAGCAACCAACTTTGATTCCAGACCACCAACTTTGGAAGTCAAGACTTTGAAACTACTCAGACCCAAGAGCAAATTGGTAACACCCAGAGAGAAAAAAGTAGGCTGGACAAAATAATCATCAACTGCCATGTCAAAATCCAAGTTGGAGTTTGCAACCACAAGAGGAACAGAGATTGGGGACTGAGAAACAACCACAGAAGGAACTATTTGAGAGGAAGGCACTAAAAGTGCTGAACCAATATTGTCAAAACGAGAAAAAATGTTCGAAATTTGACCAGACAAAAGCTCTACAGAGCATTCCAGAAGCACTAAGCAAGCACTCAAAGGAAAATTGACCACAGATAGAAGGGGAAATGCCCCACCCAAACTCAAAGCACTGGAAGGTGGAGAACCAGAACCAGAACCAGCACAAAAATCATGAAAAACTGAAGCAACTAAAACCACTTGAGCCCAAGATTTGCCACCAAAGGCAACAGGACGAGAGATTAATATATTCTTCTTTGCATACAATTTGGCCAGTTGGAGATGAGTATCTAGGTTGGCAGGTCTTATAAAAAACTTTAAAGATTTGAGAGCTGACACAACCTCAGCATCACATTCCAAGGCAGAATAACCGAACTTTCCACACCATTTACAGCGAACCAAATCCAGCCTAGCCCATGAGAGTTTCACACCACCAAAGATTGGCTCTATGTAAAAAGCTGACTCCAAAACTTCATCAGAATCAAAACAAACAACAGCACAGCAGATCCTATTACCAGTCTCTAATAACCGATTTATGATACAAGTTTTTCCACCAGCCCCTTCAAGAAGATCCCCAAGATCATAAGTACTAGTTCCCATTGGCAAAGTAAACAAAAGTGCCCTGAACTAATCTCTAGATACCCAAGTTTCATGATCGCCCACTGCCATAGTCACACAAACTGAGTCTTTACCAATTAGGAAGAACCACCTAGCAGCCAAAGACACAGCCTGTTCCAGTTTGGCGAATTCCACTACAGCCTTTTGCTATAAACCAATTAACTGGATTTTGATCGACTTAATTTCTCCAAACTCAGATACTGCAGCAACAATCATTTCTTTTGGCATATCTATGGGAATTTCTTTGATTACTATGGCCTGATCTGAGTGAATTCTTTGTCTCTTAAGATTGCTGTTTACAATGATGTTATTTTCTCTGGCCAATAACACGGCCTTTTCCATGCTTTCTGACGAAGTAAATGTTGATTAGATGATCTCTTCAAATTTTGAGAAGGTAGTGGCCCTCCAAAACCATTGATTTTTGAAAACAATTTTCTGATAACTTGAGTTTTGGCCATAGCCAATTTGCTTTCCACAGCTGAAAGATTAATGTCCAGAGCAAAAGATTTTTTCACAGCAACTTCCACCTAAGTTTTGATTATTTTGGGATCTAACTATTTTCTTTCCAAGAAAATACCAAGAGGAGGAGGGAGGAAACCACTATCATCATCATCCATGTCATAATCCAGAGAACCAAGAGGGGCACCACAGGCCAAATCATTTTTAACTCTCTTTGCCTTAGGAGTTATAACCGCTGAACCAAGAAAAGACTTATCATTACTATTAACCAGAACTTCATCAACAATATTACTACTAGAATTACTTTCCATATCAGAGTACATGTCCCCATCAAAATGAGGTTTGGCCAAAGAAACACTACCTTTAACACCAGAATGCTTGACATTGCGAAGAGAAACCCTTTTCTTTTATGAAAAGAAGCCACCAGCAGGACCAGAGGAAGCACCCAAGGGAGTCTTCGAACTTGATGAACTGCCACTAGAGGCAGCCTCCATATCCATAACAAATGGGTTGTGTGTAAAAAAAATAGTAAAATAAAACAGATAGAAAAAACAAAAAAACTTCTTTCAAAATTGTGCTTTTTGGGGAATTTGGGATGTATGAAAAAAAGAAGTTTTTTTTTTTTTTAATTTTTTTTTAATATGTAATTTGGTATATTAGTTAAAACATAATAATTTTTTTATATTTTTATATTTTTTTTATTAGATTATATAATTAAATACAACTTTTTTTAATTTATATATTATTAAATAATAACTTTTAAATAGTTTATTTTTATTAAAATCAATATTAATAATAAATTATAAAAAAAAAATAATAGTAAATTTTATTATATACTTTATTAATAATTATAATTGTATATAATTTTGATTTTATATAATAATAAAATATGTGTTATTAATTATAATTTTGTTATAAATAATTAAATTAAATGTGTTATTATTTGTTTAAATTTAGAAAAGTTTTAAAAAATGTTTTTAACATAATTTTAGTTTTTAATAATATAATTTTGGCTTAAATTAAATTAATTTTGCTTATTTAATTTAAGTATAATTATTTTAACATATAATTTTAAAATATAATTTATTAAAAAAATTTAAAAACACTTTTAAAAAAATATATCTAAATTTATTAAGTTATAATTAATTTAAATATATGTTAAAATTAGATTTTTATTAATTATTTGTTTTTTTAATAAAAAATATGAATATAAGTTATTAAAAATTTAGCTTTTAATATTGTAACCAAATATTTTATTAAAAACAATTTATTTTTGAGTATTAAATTTTTTATATTAGTTTTAAAGTTTTTTAATTTATGTTTTATATAGTTTTATTAATTTAAATAAACAAGTAAATTAACCAAAAAATTATATTAATATTTTTTTAATTTTGTTTTTTATGTAAATTATTAATAATATTTTTGATTAATATTTAATAAAAAATATAATAATAATAAAAATGTTTATGTATTTATTAATAACAGAATTGATAAAAAATTTTTAAGATTAAAATTTATAAAATATAATACTATAATCAAAAAAAAGTTTATAAATTAAAATTTTTAATTTTTAAGCTTCTAAAAACAATTAAGTCAAATATTTATTTTTTATTAAATTGTTTATTAAATACATAAATTGGATTTAACATAATTAAAATTAATAAAATTTGGGTTTTGTTTATATTAACTGGTTTTAATATAAGTTTTAACCAGATTTTGTTTAAAATTAAAAAGTTGTATTATTGTTCTAAAATATTTAAAATTAAAACAATTAATTATAATATTATTAACAATAACAATATTAATATTAATTAGTTAATGAAATATTAAAATTATAAATAAAAATAATAGCAAAAATTTCAAAAATACCAGAAATAATTAAAAAATAACTGAAAAAATAAATAAAAATACCAAAATATTTTATATTAATAAAATAAATATATGTACAAATAGTATTAATTAGCAGAAAAAATATTTAATAATTAAATAACCAAAGAATTAAAAATTATTTTCAATATTTAAACTTATAAATTTAGATTATTATTGTTATTATACTTATTATTAATGTTACTTTATCTTAATAAATAGCAAAAATATAATGCTATTTTTATTATTTTTAAGCAATAGCTTTTGGTTATAACTAATTTTTATTTATTTATTTTGTTTGTTTTATTATTGAATTAACTTGTTAAAAAAATAGCGTTATAAATACAATGTTATAATCTAGTAAAAGATGCACACTATAGACATAAAATTAATTTATTAAAGTTGAATAGTTTAAATAAACACATAACCAAAAACTAGCATCATAATTAAATATCACAAACTTATATTGCTTGGCCAGTAAAAAGGTAAAGACCCAGTTTACATTGGTCAAGATAACAAATTTTGATAATTAATATAAGTGTCTCTTATATTGGTACTGTAATTCATGATAAAAATTGATGAACAAATGAATCTAAATTTCGTAAGATTTAGTCATCATTGTGGGAAAGGATAAAAACATCTATGACGAAAGATAAACTGTAAAGGTCAACTTTATTTGAGATTACAGAGTTTCAACTATGTAGTCTTTGAGTGGCACATCTATGCTGACTGTTCCTTAGCTGTTTCTTCTTTTTCTTTCGCGATATCTGTTTAGAGTCGTTATTAGAGTAGCGATAATATGATTAGTTGGTAATCTTTCCAAAGGATACAAAACAGGTAATGAATGGTAAAATAAGCAGAAAACTCAAATTCTAGTTCGTTTAAAGCGTAAAAAATTTGACATTATAATAATCCTCTCAACAAAAAAGCTCGATAACATTACTCACCTTCCTTCGTCGGCAACGGGTTTTTTTCTTGTGTTTTGACGTGCTTGAGACGGTCTTTCAAGTCACCAGAGTGGGACTCGATTTCTTTGGCAGCAGGATTCGGTTTATTGGCTGGGTCCATGACGATTAGCTAATATACTTTTTGGAGGCTGTCGAAGAATCTATTAAAAGCAAAAATAAATTATGGTTGGTCTTTAGAAGGATTTCAAAGAATAAAATTGCTTCAATAAAAGCGGTTCAAAAATGGATGCTAACATACCTTTTGTAGGAAATAATAAGAGAAAAGACTCGGGATGATAGGAAAGGCATTTGTGAAAAGAATAAAAGCTGGTATCATCGTTTCACAACCGGAAAACCAGTTCTGCTGTAACTGGTGACATCGATGTAAATTAAGCTAAAAGTTTTATTATTATTAATGTTATTTGTATGCTAAATAGTTAATATTTATATGCTATTCAAATTGTTTTAAAAAGTTTTAATAATTCTAATTTTTGTTATTAACAAATTTTTGTATTTATTATTTTAATTATTTTAATTTTTAAATTTTTAAATAAACTATTTTTAATTTATTTTATACAAGAATTGGTTATTAAATTGGTAATTAATAAATTAATCAAGTTTTTTACTAATTTTAATAATTATTTTATGAAAAAATTTAAATTTGTTTAAGCAAAAATTTTTTAACTGTAATAACAATAAAAAAATAAAAAACATAAACAACCATTTTTAAATATTATTAATTTTAAAAATATAAAAAATTTTAATAGTAATAATAATAATAAAATTGCATTTTTAAATAATAATATAATTTTTTAAAAAAAATTGTTTTTAACTTTTTCTTTTATAGTTTTTATATTATTAAGAAGTAAAAAACTCAAAAAAAATTTAATATAAATAATAAATATTATTATTATTATTATTATTATTATTTAACAAGTACAGCCCAATTACTATTTAAAATTATAAATTAGACAAGATTCTAAGTTAAGTATGGTTTATGCATTTTTTATATATAATCAGTCACTTAAACCAATCAAGAAAGCACTATATATCCAAATTACCTACCAAAAAAATATCATGCAAAAAACCAAAATCTAATATAAACAGAAAAAATGTAAACCAAAACAAATATAGTGTTATAAATAATTATTTGAAAAATAGATACAAATAACAAACTTGTAATTTGGTACTTAATAACTAGTTAGGTTGTTGATAATATCTGAAAATTTTGGTAATTTGAAAATTTTGGTTAAGTTTTTTGTATAATAGACAGAAATTCAATAGTTGTTTCAATATCTTCCCAGAAATATATTCTGTGAATTTTTTTCTTAACTTAATAGTCAATTTCTCTTAGTAAGCTATTTTCAATTCCAAATGTCTACTCTTATTCTTAAGTTTTTTACTAGTTTTTTTAATGTTAGTAACTCTGTGCATTAATTTTTAATCAATTAGTAAACAATAAATAAAATAAAAAAAATAAAAAAAAATAAAAAGAAAATAAGAAATTAGTATTCCATTAATAACTATGATCAAGAGCTATTAGTCTAGTGTAGTTAAGTATTGGATTTTATCAACATAGAATATTAATAGAATAAAAAGTGATTAATATTTTTAATCAAATAATAATAACATGGATTTAATAAAAATGGATAATTTTATTAATATGGGAATAATTTCATTTCAAGTCATAGAAAACTATTTTTTGAAGAAAGAAGTATTGTTTTAAATTAATATAAACTCTATTGAATTCTTTAGGAATTGCTTTTTTTGTTTTTAATACTTTTACTATATATATATAATTTATATTATATGAAATTTCTTGAATTTTTTTAATTTTTTTAATCAGAAATTCTAGAATTTTTAGAATCTTGTAATTTCTTAAGAAAAATTCTGAAATTTTTTTTTTATTATGTCTATTTCTAATTGAATACTTTATATCCTTATTAAAAATCTATGAGTAATATTATTTTTTCCTTTAATATTAAGCTCTGTTAAAATTTTCTAAATTTTTTAACTTTATACTGATACACAAATAATATTCTAATCTAATGGCAATTTTTCTTGAATATCTGAGTTTAAACTCTGTATTAGTATCATATATGTGTTCTGACATAATATTCTTATTATTATTGCTAAATCATTTAAGTTTCTGTTTCTGTAAAAGATCTGAAATTCAATATATTGTTCAAAGTTTTTATTGAAGTTTAAATTATTATTATTGTTATTGTCATTGTAGATAGAGTTAAAACTATTATTGTCATTATTATCAAAGTTTAAATTGCAATTAAATTTTGATTTTAATTCTAATACATATTTGTTAATTGGTTCTTCTTTTTTAAGGATCAAATAAATCATGCATAGTAGTGGATTGTAAATAAAATTATTATTATTACAATATTTTAAGTTATAAGGAATTATATAATGTTTACAGAATTTAATACTTAATTGGATTAAATACTGCTTTTGTTTTTCTCAAATAAGTGTTAAATCTTGGTAGTAAAATGGTTTTTTCTTTGGTTTCAATAAGTATAGAACATGTCAACCATTATTTGGTTCTTCTGTAAAGATGTTGGCTTGTGGTTTGTTCTCTTTTTTTTTTTCTTGTTGTTTTAAGAGAGTATTAATAGTGGTTTGTTGTGCTTGTCTTTAGCTTATAAAGCTTAATAGACTTTTTAGGTAGGTTTTTTTTTTCTTTTTTGAGCTTAATTAGTGATAATTGGATTGAGTTCTAAGTTGTTGAATGGATTGTTTTCTGAAATAACTAAAAGACTTAAATAGTTCTGAAAATTTGGGTTTTAAATATATTTATTTTTTAAACTCTGCTAGTGTAATCTAGATGACTAATTTAATAAACTGAGAATTAGTTGATACCTTACTATTATTGATTGCCAGTTCTGTTGAGTGAATGTAATTTTTAGTTTTTGATTTTCAGTTGTTATATAAGCTAAATTTTGGGATGGTATTTGAATTAGTTGGGTTTGATAAATTATTTATGACTGTAGTTGATAAATTATTTGTGACTGTAGTTGATAAATTATTTGTGGTTGTAATTAATAAATTACTGGTGCTAAAGTCTAATAAACTAGAAGTATGTATATTAGTTGTTGTATTATTGGGGTGTAATAAGATTGGTATTGATATTGTTCTTAATTCAGAGTGTAATTTAGAGTTTGAAATCTGCAATTGGGGTTTTGATATTAATTTTCTGATTATTAGTTATTAAATCTAGAGCAGCAATTTTTTAGATGATCTTGTTTACTACAATAGTAACAATTATGTATTTTTTGTTGTTATGGTTGATTTGCTAATGATAAACATGATTGATTTTAAAAACAATTGGAGTTTTCTTAATTGTTATGACATTATAGAGGCTAATAAATTGCTTGATTGCTAACTAAGTATCTCTTCAATTTTGGTTAATATTGATGCTAGTTTTCTGTTAAATTATATCTTATAGAGAGCACTAAATATTATAGATGATTATTTGGAGTGTTGGTATAAATAACAAACTCATAACTTAATACTTAATAGCTGATTAGGTTGTTAGTAATATCAGAAAATTTTGGTTAAGTTTTTTATATAATAAACAGAAATTTAATAGTTGTTTTAGTATTTTTTTAGGTGTATTTTATGAATTTTTTTTTAGTTTGATGGTTGGTTTCTCCTAATAAGCTATCTTTAATTCCAAATGTCTATTTTTATTTCTGGGTTTTTTATCAATTCTTTTAATATTAGTAATTCTGTGTGTTAATCTTTTAATTAATTAATAAACAATAAACAAAAAAAAAATAAGAAAAATAAAAGAAAATAAAAAGAAAATAAGAAATTAGTATTTTATCAATAGCCATAATTAAGAGCTATTGGTTTAGTGTAGTTAAGTATTGAATTTTATTAATATAAAGTATTAATAGTGTTATGGTTAAAACTTATACTTCTTATTAATTATTACATGTATTAGCCACTAATGTCATATAAATTAGCCACACTATTTTTAGATAGTGATCATTAATCTAATTATTGACTTGACCATTAACCTGATCATTGACCTAGTCGTTGACCTGATTATTAACCACTTTTGACAGCTATATAAGTAATAAATCTCTTAGCTATAGAAAAGCATGTTCAAAATAATCAAGAATAAATAAAATAACAACTTTTATCTCAATTATTTTCTTATTGCTAATTTCCCTTTTCCTATCTTCAAGTATCTGAATATCTTGGGATAAAAGATTACTTGTTGTTTATTTCTTATCCTTTTCTTGAAATGTATAAGTATAGCATTTGAAGATTATTGAATAAAATATAACTGAAGAGCACATCTGATACTTGATATTGAATTCTAAAAGCACTGACATAAGGCATAAAATTATACCAAGTGTGATCATTTGTTAATAGTATAAACTATCTTTTTATCTTCAGATTTTCCAGTTATCTTTTGAAAAGAATAGTGACTGAGATATTTTATGAGACTGATCTCACACATTGAATTCATACTTATTTAATTTGCTCTTTGAAGTTGAAATCTCTTTGATTTCTTTTATCACCCTACAATTCTGTTCTTCTTTGCTATTTGTTAGCTTGTTACTTCAACCCATAACATAAAAGTGGTGCTTCCTGTGAGGTTGTCAAAATCCACTTTGTTTCCTATTATATGGGTGATTATTCATACCTGCCACAACAATCAGAAAAACACTTTGAAACACACAACAAAAACGATCTAAACTTTATTGAACTCAATTCTTTGTCCTTCTGCTTGATTTGCTTTTCCATTGAAAATCAATTCAGTAGACAATTCCAAGATTTTTGGAACTGGTTTCTGAACAAGCATTCAGCTGAAACCTACACAGCCTATACAACTTATTACTTTAATCAAGCTTATTTTGAAGACAACTTTGAAAAAAGAAACAACAACATCAATCAACTTTTATACTCCACAACCTTTGAACAACAGCCTCCTGATTCCAAATATCTGAATCATCAAATCTACATTTAGATTGCTGTCCATCAAGCAATTGAAACTCCCTTTGAAACAGAAGAAGAAAGCTACCAAACTGCTCCTGTTTTTGATCTTTTATTAAGTAAATCAGATTCATTTATACAAACAGTTACTCCTGAACCAATAGGTAATAACTCCATGCAAGCAAACATTCTGGCCACCCTCCAAAGTATACAAACTGCTTTAGAAAGAAGAAACAATACCCCACTACCACTATTTAGAGGTGATACACAAGATCCAATTGAATGGTTGGATGATTTTGAGAGAGCTGCCATAGCCAACCAGTATAATGATGAATACAAATTTCAAATTGTTGGTGGCTATCTCCAAGGCTCTCCTACTACCTGGTTCTCACAAAAAACAGATGCCAATGCTCAACACCAAATAATCAGATGGACACTGTTACAGGCATTTATTTGGGGTTTCAAATCAAATAACAAACTCATAACTTGGTGTTTGATGGATGTTCTGGTTGATGATTTTATCTGAAGGTTGTTTGTATCTAAAGGTATTGTTATCTGAAGATTTTAATTGGGTTCTTTGTATAATGAACAGAGATTCAATAGTGTTTATCCATAGCTTCCTAAAACCACAGTTTTGTCAATTTTTTTCTCAGTGTAATGGCCAGTATTCCTCCTGGTAAGCTATCCTTAATTGAGTGTTCTACTCTTATTCTTGGGTCTTTTACCAGTCACTTTGATGTTAGTACTCTATGCATTATTTTCATTCAATCAATTAGTACACAACAATAAAATCACAAAAATGAAATAAAGAAAAGAAAAAACAAAAAAAAATAAAGAAAATAAGCCAAGGCAATTTGCAAGTTAGTATTTTGTCAATAGTCATAATCAAGAGCTATTGTTTCAGTGTGGTTAAGTATTACTTGTTATTAACATGAAGTGTTGATAGTGAAGAGTAAAATTGAAGATAATAAATAATTATTTATTAATATTTGTAATGTTGGAAGATTTCTAAAAGAGTATCAGCAGTAATTTTTTGTGTTCATCTTCAGTCTATGATACTTGATAAGCTTTCCAAATAGGTTTTTTTTTTTCTTTTAATTCAATCAATGATTGTTTTCTTAAAGAAGCTTTAAAGTATCTACAAATAACAGGTACTCAATTATGTTAACCATTAAATATTAACTAAAGCTTTTAAGTATTTTAATCAAGTATAACATTGGTTTTGAACAACCAGTTATTACCAATAAAAGCTTGATATTATGTGGCTTTCATCACAAGAACTTTAATTAATACTATAATGTCATTAACTTTAAATAAAAAGTCATTAATTTTGTTAATATAAGTCTTGGTGGCTTCATTAGTAATAATAATTTTAATGTTAACAACATGATCAACTTGGCAACTTAATTGGTTTATGAATTGTTATGTAATAATACTGTTTACTAATCTACTATAAAGAATTAGCTTAATAG
Source organism: Geosiphon pyriformis (assembly GCA_016748015.1). Classification (NCBI taxonomy): domain Eukaryota; kingdom Fungi; phylum Glomeromycota; class Glomeromycetes; order Archaeosporales; family Geosiphonaceae; genus Geosiphon; species Geosiphon pyriformis. The sequence continues at coordinate 891,005 of JAAOMT010000299.1, read as the reverse complement.
ATTAACCATTAACTTTAGCATTAATATACATAGTAGTAATTGGTTTAGCATTAAGAATAGCTCTACTAAATAGAAATAGTATTATTGATTTCTCTAATTTGAAAGGAAATATGGTTGCAAATGACTTGTTTTTAGTAATAATTGCTGGTAGAATGTTGTTAATAAGTGGTGTTTTTGAATTGGTTTTTAAGTTGTTAAATAGTGTTACAAGTGATTATTTAGAGTGTTAATATAAATAACAAACTCATAACTTGGTACTTAATAAGTAATCTGTTGGATGATATCTAAAGGTTTTGGTTAAGTTCTTTGTATAATGAACAAGAATTCAATATCAATATTTTGTTGTAATGGTTTTTTAGTTTTTTCCTCAATCCTCAAGTTGGTATATATTGTTGTTCATAGCCTCTTGAAATAATTATTTTGTCAATTTTTTTCTTGGCTTAATGGCCAGTTTCCTGATAAGTTATTTCTTAATTCTAAGTATTTACTCATATTTTTGGGTCTTTTACCAGTTCTTTTGACATTAATAACTTCATATGTTAATTTTTAATCAATTAGTAAACAACAAAAAAATAAAAGAAAAGAAAATAAAAGAAAGAAAATAAAAGAAATTAGTATTTTGTCAATAGCTATGATTAAAAGCTATTGGTCCAATGTAGTTAAGTGTTGAATTTTATTAATATGAAGTGTTAATAAATGGAAAAGTAATTAGATTTTCAAACAAATGACAATAATATGGATTAGATAATAATAAGTATGTTTTATTCAATATTTTGTTAATAAATTCACTTCAGTTAATAGTAACTATCTTTGAAGTAAGAATTAATAAATAGAGAAAAAAAGGGATTGTTTTAAATTAATAAAACTTTATTGAATTTTTTAGGAATTGCTTTTTCTGCTTTTAATACTTTTGCTATATATATCTAATTTATGTTATACAATGTTACCAGTAGAATTTAGCTATTAATTAGCATAAAATTACCCTCATAATTCCTATTATTAATTAGCATATATTATTATTATTTCGAATATTACTTATTATTTAATCAAATTATCAAATATTATTACTCAATCAATAATTCGATTTGTACCATAAAAATTAAGATGATCAAATTACACAATACCCTAAACCATTTAACATAGTCAAAATTCGCCAAAATTAATGAAAATTGGCCGAAATAATCAATAGTTCAGTGAAATAACTTGCAGTTTGCCGAAATGTATCTTTAGTTCACCCAAATTGTAGCAAAGAGAAAAGTGCAAGTTCAAAAACTAGTACTATAACAAGTTGTATAAAAAAAGAGCTTCTCTTTTTAAGAAAATGTATTTTCTCATAGTATCTTACCATAGTATCCTACTTTAGATATCTTAATTAAAACAAATCATCTTTTATATATTTCAAATAAAAATTAAATATTCGAAATCCAAATCTTTTGATTATTGCACTTGAAATTCCCTTAACACAACTAACGTTTTGAAATTGATTAGCTACCAATTTCAATAATCTGTTAGTGACTTCAGGCCTGGATAGAAAACGTTTCTCTTGATAATTCTATTTCTTTTACATTTCTTTTATTTTCTTTTCCTTTTCTTATTATAATCATTAGGATAGCCTACAGATGAGATTCCTGTAGAAGAGTTGACTTTTACAGCAAAGTAACTACACATTTTTAGTGAGCTTCCAGACAAGCAATTCCTGGAAAAGAGTTGACATTTACTACAATGTAACTACATAAAGTAACTGATAAAAAATTGGCTATTCCACTTATAAGCCCAGCAGTTCAAATTATAGGAGATAATTTGAAAATAAATTCAGTTACTGGAGGTCCAACTACTTTCTGAGAACGTAAATTCACAGCAAATCAACATTAACAACATTCAAGAAAAAAGACCAAAAACCTCCAGTAACATTTGGTGCTCTTTCATGGAAATAATACAGCAACAACAAATTTAAAGTGGCAACCATACCAGACACAACAACTCTAGAGTATTATCAGTCAATTTACACTCACTGTAAGCAAAGATTCAACATTCCAGATGGAATTGAAGTTGTCAAGAAATCAGTATACTAATACATTGAAAACCACATTAACAATTATTTTTTTGGAAACTACAACATTTCAGAAGTTAGAAGCAACCTCTACAATAATTTAGTGCACTATTTACAATTGGAAACAGAAAACCTGAACAGTGAAACTCTTGCAACCTACTTTCAAGAACTTAACTTTAGCATTATTTAGTATTGTGAAGAAAAATATCTAGTACAGTCTAAATACTCTATTGACTTTGAATCAGAAACAGAACAAGCAACAGAGGCAAACAAAAACTAAAACAACATTTAAACACCACTCCAATCATCCCAAAAACACCAAAAATAACTGCCAAACACTTACAAACTCCAGAACAAAGAACCAGCACCAGACTTCTACTCTCAATTACACCCTTTCCAATTTTACTTGTTCAACCACAAATATCAAATTCACTACTTATCTGTTTCTCAAGACCAAAAAATTTTCAGTCACCCAAAAGTTCTATTCAACAGCAGAAACCCATATCAACCAGCACCAATATTATTGATTACTTACAAAAAAACGAAAGTAATCATTCAAAAAATTTGGAAAGTGAGAAAACTGAATCAAAACAAGAAGAAACTACAGAAAACAAAAAAGAAATGACAACTGCTTATATTGCAAAAATTTCAGAATTTACTGGTAAAAACAATGATACCAGCCCTCAAAAATGGCTTAATAAAGTCCAGAAAGCAGAAGATCCAAATGGTTGGAATACAGCAAAAATGCTTAAAGCAATCCCATACTTTCTCCAAAGAACTGCAAAAGAATGGTTTGAAAACTTAGAAGAACCATTTGAAAACTGGCAAGCATTCAAAAATGCTTTTTTACAACAATTCACTGACAACAACACCTCTATTACTCTCCAAAATTGCTTTCACAATATCAAACAAGAAACATCTAAAACTGTTATAACTTATCTTGGGAGATTCAACAAACTTCTTCAACAAATTCAACAATTAAAAACCAATGAATACTATTTCAATGCCCAGATTTTGGATCAGTTTATAGCAGAATTAAAAAACAAATTGATCAAGAAAGTTCACCTACATGTTCCAGAAGACTTAGCAACAGCCATTAGACATGCAAAAAACTATGAAATGGCAATGAAAAAAGCAAACCATACCAAACTTGTAAATCTTGCTATTAGAGAAACCAGTTCAGCAGCTAAAGAGAAAATTAACCAACTTACAAAGAAGGTTGAGAACTATTTCAACAACCAACAACAACAGCAACAACCACAAAGATATCAACCACTACAATGATAAAACCAAACCAACTACTCATTATCATCAAACAGTCAAAACCAAAGTTGTCACTATTGTGAGATTCCAGGACATTGGAAACAAGATTGCAGAAAACTACAAAGAGACCAACAAAACAGGAGTAATTAGCATTACTCTTCAACACAGCAATCTTATTACTAGCCTTTACCACCAGTCTACTATTCTTCAAGACTTCAACAGCAAAACAACTACTATCAGCCTGCCCCACAGCAGCAATATTAACAACCTCTACCAATCCAACAGTATCAACAGCCATCTACACAACAATACCAAGTATCTGTCTGAAGATTGGTTCAAAAAAACCAATTTATACTTCAAAATCAATTTCAGAATAACAACAATAGAATCAACCCAAATAACCAGTTAGTTTCCCGAAATTCTGGTCAGCAAAGACCCAATTACTATACACTCAACCCAGTTACTTTACAATGTCTGAAAGATCGAATTTTCAACAAACTGCACTTTCTAAAGGTAAAATTGCAGCACCAAAATCAAATCCTTCTAACAATACTATTCTACCAGCTCAAATTGCTCAAAATGCCAACCTTTCAGATATATTTCCATTTAAATTTAAAGCCAAAAAATTACCTTCTTGCTTAGCAATGCAGCAGTTAATAAACAAAAAGCAATTACAGCTATGTATACAGAAGCTGAAGTAAAAGGAAAACCAATTCAGTTAATCTTAAACAGTAAATCAGCTGGAAGTATTATTACCTATTAGTTAATGCAACAACTACAAAAAACTGTTGACAGACCAGCCCAAACTGTAATTGTTATAGCAGATGGTATAAAAAAGACACCAGTAGGAGAAATCAACAATTTTCTATTTACCATTGATGGAATCACTATTCTAGTCAAAGTTCTAGTCATGGATGCACTCCAATACCAAGTTCTTATCGGAAATAATTGGCTTTTCAAGGCCAATACAAATTTAGATTGGAAAACCCAGGAATTGAAAATTTCATACCAAGAACAATATACCAGAGTACCTGCCACTTGTGGTATCTTTAATAAAAAATCTGAAAAAGCCCCAGTATTTGAATTTAAAGAGGAGAAAAAACTACCAGTTACTGAAACCTTTATGACTCTTGAATCATTATCCAATTGGGCTGAAGAAACAGAACAAGAAATCTTTGAGGAGACCAAAGGATAGAATGTAGTTAAATATTCTACACTAGAACCACGAAAACAATCATTCTATATTCTACTCAAATACAAAAATTGCAACAAGAAACTTTTATCAATAGGAGCATGTATTTTTCCAGAAGAGGAATATGAAACTTGCACCTGCTACTTTTGCAAAACATGTCATAGAAAACGATTTGGATATCCCAAAAGAAGTGAAAAATAGGACAACACTTCTTGTCTTATATGTAGAAATATGCTATCAGAAGAATACAACTGGATTGATGTTACAATAAGAGAAGGAGTATGTAACCAAACCTGCCAATATGCCCTATCAATTTTGGAAAAAGTTAAAAGATGAACACCTTTTGATACAGCATATAACAGTGCTCTCAACAAACTTTACCACTATCCTCATAATGCTGAAATGATCTTTAATTTAGCAATGGCTTTAATTAATGGAGCTACACAGGAAGATGTCTGACAAATAAAAAAAGCTGAGTACATTGAATAAACAATGGAATTAGCTGGATTCAACTATGAAGATAAAGTAGAGACATACCACCAAATTGCAAGCCACACATACCCAATCCAAAAAGCTCAAATTCAATGATTAAAGCAAATGAACATTCAATTGTGTGAAGAATGCATCATGCCTTGTAATAACAAATGGTGTTTAGAATGCTATGCTTTTAGCATCCCCTTACCCAGTAAAAATGACCAAGAAGAAATCGAATTTGGAGAACATAAGCCAGAAGAAGAAAGTACAACAACCCCAATCTATCTTACTGAAAACCAGTCTACTATACAACTCAAATACTTTGACAACAATGGAAAAGAAATAAAACCAGAAAAAGTCTACGAAATTAATACAGAATATGACCTAAGATATCCTGGCAAAGATACTTTGTTTCTTCAACCAAAATCTTTAACCAAAATCAATCTCAGAATTGTTCTTGAAATACCACCAGGAGCAATGGTATAAATTGCTTCTCGATTATTATTGGCAAACAAAGGAATCAATATTAGAGGAGGAATTATAGATGCAGAATATACTAAAAACATCACTGTCATGCTACAAAATGAAACTGAGAAATCATTCAAAATAAAACATGCTGAAAAGATTCTCCAAGCAATTTACCTACCCTTAATCAACATTTCGGATTTACAATCAGTTAAGAACAGAGAACAATTGGAAAAAAGTGAAAGAGAAACCCAAGGTTTTGGTTCAACTGGATAATTTACAATACCAGTAAACATAGCTCTTAATGCACAAAATGAATCTCACCAGATTCTTCAACTTCTCTAACCAATTACTATTTTACCTTTTGAAGAACATCATAAAATTTACACTTGTTTAAAACCTACCACTACCCAACAATCTTTGAATCCAATGAACAAATCTGTTTAAAACATGAAATCTCAATCCCAAACATTTATATTCCTAAAAGAATGAAAAAATTTCGAGTTATATTCTACAATCCCAATAATTACTCTATTGTCTTATTAAATAAATTAGAGATTGGAATCATACACAGCAATATTTTCCAAGATAAAAACCCTCAAATTGTTTCTAATTTCATCGAAATTATAAGACATACACTACTTCTAAATCCAAACATCATCCCTACTACTGAAAACTACCACTTTTTGAAAGAAAAACTCTCTTAAATCAACATGGGTCTCTTAGAACCTCAACAACAAAGACAATTGAAACAGTTAATAGCTGAATTTGCTGACATATTTGTAAAAGACAACAATGATCTTGGAAAAACTGATATTGTTCAACATCAGATTCACACAGAAGATGCTCCACCAAAATGTTAACAAACTTATTAAGTGCCATCTGTTAGTCACTAATTCATCAGAGAAAAAGTTCAGAGAATACTCAATAATAGATTGATTTAACTTAAGCCTCACCAGTAGTTCTTGTTAAAAAGAAAAACGGAAAAATCAGATTCTGTGTAGATTATTATTAGCTCAACAGCATGACAATTAGAGATGCCTATCCTCTTCTAAGAATTAATGACATGTTAGATGCTTTAGGAAAAGCCAAGTTTTTCTCAACTTTAGACTTAGAAAGTGAATACTGGCAAGTCGAAATGGATCCAAAGGATAGACCCAAAACAGCATTTACTACCCAAGAAGGAAACTATGAGTTCAATGTTATGTCTTTTGAACTCTGCAATGCACTAGCAACATTTCAGCAACTCATGGATGTTGTATATAAAGAACTCTTATGGCAATTAGTAGTTGTCTATCTTGATGACACTGATGTATACTCATCAAGCTTTGAAGTCCATTTTATCCACCTGTGAGAAGTTTTTCAATGATTACAGAAAACAGGATTGAAGTTGAACATTGAGAAATGTTACTTTGGAAAAACAAGTTTAATCTTTCTTGAACACATTGTTAACAAAGATGGAGTCAAACCAAACCCTGGAACAATCAATGCTGTCAAAAACTTTCAAACTCCCAAAAATACCACAGAGCTATAAGGATTTGTAGGATTAGTCTTCTACTATCGAAAATTCATAAAAGGATCTTCAGAAATTGCCAAACCACTCAATTATTTTACCAACAAAAATGTGTCATATCAATGGACTGAAGAACAACAAAAAGCTTTTGAAACCCTCAAAACAAAATTGACAACAGTTCCAGTTCTTGCTTATTCAGACTTCAACAAACAGTTCCAATTAGCCACTGATGTTTTACATATAACATTTGCCATCTTATCACAATTAGATAAAAATGGCCAAGAACAAGTCATTGTTTATGCCAGTAGAACACTCAAGCCAACAGAACTCAAATATGGCTCAACTGAATTAGAAGCTGTCACAGTTATTTAGGCTATTAAACATTTTCAACAATATCTGAAGAATGAAAAAGAATTTGACATTATAACTGACAATATTGGCCTCAAATGGCTCAATAAAAAGAAAACCAAACAAAGTGCCAAACAGTCTCAATGGAATAATTTTTTAGCAGACTACAAATATATTGTACACCATAAACCAGGAAAACTACACACCAATGTTGATAGCCTCTCAAAAATGAAACAAAATTAACACCAATAACAAATCCATCACAACTCACCAACCTACCAACAAAATAACCAAACAACAATAAATCCCAGAAATTACAACAACATTAAAAACTATTTGGAGACTCTTACCATGCCAGAGAATTGGTCTTCAAGTAAAAAACATCAATTACAATACCAATTCAAACAATATTTTATACACCACAACAAAATTTATTACAAAAATTGCAGAAACCCAAACCAACCATTCAAATTAGTACAAGAGAATGAAAAAGAAACAATTCTATACAATATGCACACAGATTTTTCTTTAGCACACTTGAGAAGAAATAGAATAATTCAAAGAATTCTTGAATATTACTTTTGGCCTCACATGCAAAAAAATATTTGACAATATGTAGAATCTTGTGATAGTTGTTAAAGAAGAGAAGGAACTTGCCCCACAGAACCTTTAAATCCAATCAAAGTTGGACAACCTTTTGACAGAGTTGGAATTGATTTAGTCGGACCATTACCTATCACAACCCAAAAACATTGTTATATTGCAATTGCAGTAAATTATCTTACTAAATGGCCTGAAGCTAGAGCCATCCAAAGAGCAGATGCAAAATCAGTAGCAAATTTCATTTATAAAAACATTATTTGTAGACATAGATGCTCAATTGAACTTTTATCTAATCAAAAAACACATTTTGTAAACAACTTGATATAAAAAATTTGTAAACAATTCAATGTCAAAAGACTTTTATCATTACCTTATTATCTCTAAACAAATGGACTTGTAAAATGGTTCAACAGAACATTATGTGAATTTTTAGCCAAAGTTTTAACAGATTTTGAGCAGGAATGAGATATCTTTATTCCATCAGTGTTACTAACATACAAAACACTAAAACAAGATACTATAAAACACATACTATTTAATCTTACTTATGGAAGGACAGCAATATTACCAATTAATTTTACAGTAAAAACATATCTAGTACAACCAATTAATGAAGAAAACTTTCAAGAAACACTCCAAAGAAGAGCTTATACTTTTTTTAGTACATTAGAAGGAAAGAGACACATAACAGCCACTTATATTGAACACTTCCAAGCTCTACAAAAAAAAAACATAACAACAAACTGCCACCAGTTACCAACAAATTTAAAGTTAGAAATAAAGTTTTCTTACACAAAACTAAGGCTGAAAAACAATGAAGTGAAAAATTTGAACATAAATAAGATGAACTATTTTATATTCACGAAATTTTAGGCAATGAATTATATAAGTTAAGACTTAATGACAAAATACTAGCAAAAGTTGTACATAGAAATCGACTGAAACATTATCATTTCAGAAACAATCTTAAACCATTAATTCCACAAATTGGTACATATTTCCCTTTAATTAATCCTGAAGATATTCCCCAAAATTTAGAATCAATAATTATAATATAACAACAGCCAAACCTGAATACTTAATTTAACATAATTTTACAATAATCCTTTTAATAACACACAAAAACAAAAATAGTAAATAATTACAAAAAACACCCAAACCCAAAAACAAATAAAACCTCATATCCAAAAATAATTTTCTTTATTCTTTTTTGTAGTTAACTATTTTTATCATAATTATTCTCCGAAATATCCAACAAATATCTCAAAAATTAATGTTAGCTTTAAAAACACTTTTTGACTTATCTATTGTTACTTATAAAAGAAAACAGATATAGAAAAAATAGTAAACCAATAAGGGAGTAATAGTTAGCATGTGAACATATTGCTTAGCAATATAGAGCAATGTTAGAAATTATGGCATACTGCTTAGCAATATAGAGCAATGTCAGAATTATGACACATTGTTCAGCAATATAGAGCAATATTAGAAAATTAGGGCACATTGCTCAACAATGTGAACATTGCTCAAGAATGTGAGTGATTTTATAGAACATTAATTATGTATATATAGCAGTAGGATTAGAAAAAGAAAAGACAGACTTCTTAGTTTAAATTTGATTTAAACAACCTTCCACATCACAACTATTAATAAATAATTATTTATTATCTCAAATCTACTCTTTACTATCAACATGAAGTGTTGATAGTAATTAATACTTAACTACACTGGAACAATAGCTCTTAATCATGGCTATTAATAAGATACTAACTTTTGTTGTCTTGGTTTATTTCTTTATTTTTTTTTATTTCTTTTATTTTCTTTTTGTTATTTTTTTTTGTTGTGTACTAATTGATTAAAAAAATTAAAGCACTAAGTTATTAACATCAAGGATTGCCTGGTAAAAGACCCTTGTAAGTGGATAGAGCATGTAAAGAAATTACAAATTACTTATCAGAGGAGTACTGGTCATCAAGCTGAAGAAAAAAATTAACAAAATTGTGATTTTGGGAAGTTATAGATAAACAACTATTAAATCTCTGTCCATTATACAAAAAACTTAACCAAAATCTTCAGATAACAATACCTTCAGATCATCATTGTTATGGTTTAAGAATTTAGTAAAAGAATCATAAAAATAATATAAACTATTTAATCATAATATAGTGCAATAATAATCTTAGAAAGGTAATGATTAACATAGTAGCAAACACCATCTCGCGATAGTGGCAAGCACCAGTTCACAATAGCAGCCAACACCAACTGGTGATAACAGCAAACACCAGATTGAAATATCAAAAAGAAAGTATTACAATGTGTTTTCTCGTAGAACTACAAACATATATATATATAGTAGCTTTAATATTGAGAAAAGAGAATCAAGTAATAAAAATCATAACTTATCAAGCAATAGATCCAATTTTATCCAACAAACTCCACTTTAAATCATACTTTTAAATTAAATATCCCAAGAAACCTTTAAATCAAAAAGAAATGAAAAAGAATATTTAAAACTGAATTATCACAACCCAAAGTATTAAGAAACTTACTTGTATTATTTATTGAATGAAACTATCATTCATTAGCTGAATTTCTTGGAAGAATAATCTTTGATCAAGATTATTCATGTTGTTACTAATTGATAAAAGCTTTATTGTAAGAATTAGGAAAAGTGCTAAAGACCATTAACATTCTGTGTTTCTAAATTAGAGAAACACATCAGGCAATTGCAAGAATAGCCTCAGAGAAGACCTCAGACAGCAGGTAAATTTCAGTTCAGCCTCTGAAAAGGAGTACATAAACACACACAACAATCAAGAATCGAGAATTAATTTACATTGCGACATTAAAAAGAAAGCCTTCAATATAACAGTGACATTATTACACAAATAGAATTGAGGAACTCACGAAAGACTAATTGCAAGTAAAACAAGATATCAGCAATTAAATATAACAAGAAGACCATCCTATAACACCATCATTATGAATAGCTTTTGAGCACCAAGTTATAGGTTTTGTTATTTGATTTAAAATCCCAAATAATCACCTGTAATATTTGGTGCTCCTTGTAAGATATAATTCTACAGAGAACCAGCACCAACAACAATTATTCAAAAGTGGCAGAATCAGAAATCATAGGAGCAAACCATTTAAAATTTGCCAAATCTTTGTTTCAACAGTACAGCCAACAATTAGGATTAAACAATAACTATTTCCCAGCAAAATCAGTCTTTAACTTTTATGTCAACAATAAAATCACAGACTGCTTAGGAAAAACAGTTAACATTAAATCCACAAGAAAAAATTTTTATACAGAATTGTTTCAACATACCAGCTTACCAAAAAACTACAGTTTTGCACCAATCATCAGGAAAATCAATCAAACCATTGAAAGATACATTTAACAACAATTTCCTATTACCTACACAGACAAAGACAAAGAAAGATTGCAAACACCAGCAGTAACATCTAAAAAGATACAACCACCTACTTGGAAGAAAACCAGAGTTGAATCACCAACTAATTCATCATACCATTATACACCAGGAAGCACCATCAATATTTTTTCAGCAGATATGTTTACATTAAATGCAATATCAACTTTTAAATGATTCCTATTTCAAAGTAAACAAAGAAGAGCAGAGTTATTAAGACCATACAGCAAATATTTTGAAGGATTTAAATTACAATCACCAATACCATCAGGATTTTGATCACTGCTACTCCAACCAGATTTCAGAACTGTAAGTTCGTGGAAAGTAACAGAATCAGAAGAAAAAAAAAGTGAGAATCAGAAATTTACTTACCAAAACCCGATTCTAGAAAATCTGGAAGTTGAAATTCTGAACATTTAAATCCAGCAAACTCAAAACAATCCAAACCCAGAAACAATTAATCAACAAAACTTACCTCCAGTAATCATTATTGATCAGCCACAAATTGAACTAATTATTAAACCAATTTAACAGCAGCCACTTCAGCAACTTATTCAACAACTACTTCAACCACCACCATCACAACAACAACAACAAATGGCATATGCACCAATCACAAAGCTGGAAAAATTTTCTGGTAAAGAAAATAATGTCCAAGCATGAATTAATAACATCACCAAAGCCATCACTACCAATAACTGGAATAATGCCAGAACAATACAAGTTATCTCATATTTTTTCAAGAATACTGTCAACTTGTGGTTTTATAGTTTAGCTCAGAAACCCCAAAACTTTGATGCATTCAAATTAGAATTTCTAAGATACTTTAGTAATAATAACAGCATTAACTGTCTGACAAGTACCTTTACCACCATAAAGTAAGAGAACACAGAAGCAATCACTACTTATCTAGAATGCTTCTACAGGAATTTGTGCCAGATCCAAGCCATTGATGCTGATTATTTTATGGTAGCACAGATCTTGAATCAGTTCATTCATGAATTATGTAGTAGCATCTTACAATGCATATGCCCAATGCATCCAGCCATTCTAAAAGATACAGTTATACATACCAGAGATTTTGAGTTAGCTAAGTTAGAGGCCAATCATGCCCAAGCTGTAAATTTAGTAATGAATGGATCATCTGACCTAGATTTCAAACTGAGGCACTTCAGCAATTCAATCAATCAGAAAATCAAGGAATACTTAGCTAACAATAATTAGGCAATCTATTAAACCTCACAATGACACAGTAATCAAAAAAATGCAAACCATTTCCAAAATCAGCCATGTCTATTCTCATCATTCAATCAGCTATGACAGTCAGAGACACATGTCTGCCACAACTGTGGTAAACAAGGCCATATCTGAGCTAATTGCCATTTTTATAGTAATATACAATCGGAAAATCAATATAAAAACCCTGATTACAAACTTTAAATGCCAAATTATTACACAAATTAAGATCAATATCAACCCACTTACCTGCCAATGATGCAGCAGCCTATTTATCAACCAACCAGATATCAAACCCCAATCTATCAACCACAGCTACAAGTAATATATCAACTACCACAACCACAAATAATTTATCAGACACCTGTAATTCAAACACTACTATCAAACACAGCTCAGATGACATCAAGAAACCATAGATCAAGAGTCATTTAAAATTGAAGATCAGCAATAGTTGTTCACCAACTGATTCCCAGCTCCTCTACACAACAATTAAGATCATAGTCTTAGAATTTGGGAACCAGATACACACAAAACCTAAATTTCCAACACTATTTAAGTCTCTTAATTATGCCCAACACAATAACCCAAAAACCAATCAACAATCAACACTTATCAGCAACATTCCACCAGCCACCATTACAGAAGATGAGTCACTTGTAGCTATATTTCTCTTTAAAATTGACAAATCATCTGAAGTTTTTTTGTTCAGTGGAGCTGTCTTTGAAGAAAAATCCATTATTGTGATGTACACTGATGCCAAAGTTGATGACCACTCTATCAAATTGATTCTAGACAATGGATCAGCTGGCAGTATTATCATAAGACAACTCATAGACCAATTAGGTTGCTGAGTTGATCAAGCTGCCAGTACATGAATTATTACTGTTGATAGAGTGACCAAAACTCTGATTGACAAGATTAATGACTTATTTATAGAAATCAATGGCATTATTGTGCCAATTAAGGTATTAGTTATAGAAACCACTCAATACCAAGCACTCATTGGTAATGATTGGTTGTCTAAAACCAATACAATGCTTGATTGGAACATACAGGAGCTTTAATTTAGCCAGAATGGTCAACACACATGTGTACCAGCCACATGTGACCATTTCAAGACCACCAACACACCAGTATCACTCATCAAGTTTGAAGAAGAAGAGAAAAAACCTACCTGGGAAGCCTATTAAGTATTATAGACTGAAAACAACCACAACAAGTTATTGCCAATACCCTTCTAGGACAACAACAGAAAAAGAAAACAAAAGAAAGAACTTACTTGGAATGCCAACCAAGCCTGAAAAACTGACAATGACCTGGATAAATCATCAACTTAGGAGTAAGAAGAAACTAACAAGGGAAAGGGAAAAGAAAAGGAAGAAAAAACAACATTTACCAGCACCACCACTTATAATTCCTACATATACACTACACCACAACAATCCATTTATTGCTGACCAAAGCTCATATGTGTTAATTGTGGCAAGAAATTGTTATTAATGAGTGCATGCTGTGGCAATAACAAGAAATACCAAACAGCAACAAGATTCTACTGTCATCCATGCATTATAGAATGTTTTGAACAACTGAAACAGCAAAGAAAATAGGACAACAAATCTTGTCTTGCTTGTGAAGAAATCTTATTGGACAAAAGAATGTGAAATAACATTCCTGGACAAGGAGGAATCTGTGACAAATTGTGTCAGTACACAATTCTCATAAGCAACTGAGTAAGAAAAGAAATGCCCATTGATGCTGTTTGGAAACAAGCAATTAAATGCTTGGACAGCTGTTTACATGATGATGACAAAATCTGGCAAATAGCATTTGCCAAAATTAAAGGAACTTCAACAAAAGAAATAAAAACAATCAAAAACAACTCACCAAAACCCATAGAACTTGACTGGGACCCAAATCTAGATATTATACTAAAGCTTATAGACCCAGAACAATTTCATAAGCACTACCAAGAATTAGCACCCACTCAAGAAGAACAAGAGCAATGGTTAGAAGAAATAAACACATGATTATGTGACCATTGTTTGATTCTTTGTGACTTTCAATATTGTAATAAGTGTAACTTCATTTACAATCTACCATCATGCATAATCTACATGATTTCAGAAGAAGAAAAACCAATTAGCAGCTGTGTATCAGAATCGGAATCAATTTTCAATCCCAATTCAAACTCCAACAATGATGACAACAAAAACAACAATTCCAGCTCTGCTCAAAATAACAACAAAAATAACAACAATTTGGACTCTAATTTAAATCCCAAAACATTTATTACACTTTTTGATCTCACTAAGGAGCAGAAACTTAAATGATTCAGCAATAATAATGAAGATATTATGCCAGAACACACACATGATATTGATGCCAGATTTGATCTGAGATATCTAGGAAAAAATGCCATCAAATTGAAACCACATTTACACACATAGATTGATCTCAAAATAGCATTGGAAATCTCAGCAACAACAATGATTCAACTAGCATCTAGGAGTAATTTAGCAAAAAAAGAAATTAACATCAGAGAAAGAATAATTGATGCAGGATATATAAGAAACATCATTGCAATGCTACAGAATGACTCTGAAAAGGCCTATATCATAGAGCCAAATGAAAAGATAACATAGACAATATTTCTACTTTTGGTGAAAATAGCTCAGTTAGTGTCAATAGAAAACAGGGAAAAATTAAGAATTACAGCTAGAGAGATACAGGGTTTCAGATTTATGAATAGAATAGATATACCAGTTAATATGGCAGAAAAAAAAATTGTTGACAAGAGAGAAATTATTTCCATCTGTTAATCAATTTCCATTCCACCATATGATCAGTACATGGTAACCATAGAGAGAAAAGTAAAGGATCAGGTACAGATTTTTAAAGCAGAAGCAACACTTTGTGAATTATTGAAGATTGGATTAATCAATCTATACATACCAGCCAAGGACCACAGGCACATCAAAATTCCCATTTACAACAACATGGGAAATACCATTGAGATACCAGAAGGAACTATCATTGAATACTTAACCACCAAAATTGAAGACCAACTGCCAAACACCATTCCAGATTTTTCACAACTGTGTGGATATATAGATATTACATTATAAACAATATATGGACAAAAAAAATGTTATCTGCTTCAACTAGAACAATTGAAACAGATAAACTTAAGAAATCTAGACTCACTACAACATATGCAACTTAAGATGTTACTTAACAACTTCAATGACATCTTTGCCAGTAAAAATGAATTTGGCAGAACTAATATCATACAGCATCAGATCAAAACTAGAGATATGATGCCAATTAAACAAAGAGCATACAGAGTACCACCAGCCAGCCATGAGATCATTTATCAAGAAATTAATCAAATGCTTGACAATGGGCTAATTTAGCTATCAATGAGTCCATAGTTATTACCAATAGTATTAATCCATAAAAAGAATAGAAAAATCTGCTTTTGTGTGGATTACTAGAAACTGAATGGAGTAACAAAAGGAGATAGCTATCCAACTTCAAAGATCCAAGAACTTTTCGATGCTTTTGGAGGAAAGAAATGGTTTTTGACATTAAACTTAAACAGCAGTTACTGGCAAGTAGCCATGAAACCAGAAAACAAAGAGAAAATGGCTTTTACAACTCAAAAAAAAATTTTTGAATTTGAAGTAATATTATTTGGCTTGATAAATGATCTTGCCACATTTCAATAGTTTATGGAAATTGTTTATACAAACCTGCTATGGAAATCAGTAATTGTATATTTGGACAATACTGTTACAGTTGAAACCCATAATTTTTATTAGTTATCACATGTATTAGCCACTAATGTCATATAATTAGCCACTCTATTTTTAGATAATGATCATTAATCTGATCAATAATCTGACCATTGACCTGATCATTGACCTGATCAATGACCTGATTGTTGACCTGATCATTGACCTGATCATTGACCTAGTTGTTGACTTAGTCATTGATCACTTTCATTAGCTATATAAATGATGAGTCTCTTAGCTATAGAGAATCATCTCTTAGACAAGAATCAAATAAATAAAAATAACAACTTTCATCTCAATCACTCTCTTATTGTTAATTTCTCTTTCCCTATTTTTAAGTATCCGAACATCTTAGGATAAAAGATTACTTGTTGGCCTTTTCCTGTTTGAATAATTGTAGTATTTGAAAACTATTTGTATAAATGTAATTGAAGAGCATAAGTTGATACCTAATATTGAATTCTAAGAGTGCTGACGTGAAGGCATAGAATTAATACCAGCAGTGATCAATTGTTGACAGTACGGACTATCCCTCTATCTTCAGATTCCCCAGTTACCTTTGAAAAAAATAGCAACTGAGATATTTTATGAGACTGATCTCGCACATTAAATCCATACTCATTCAATTTGCTCTTTGAAGTTGAATTCTCTTTGATTATTTCCATTACCCTACAATCCTGTTCTCCCTTGCTATCCGTTAACTTGTTACTCCAACCCATAACAATACTAATGTGTTCTTAAAAACATTTAATGATCATCTGCACTATTTTCAACAAGTATTTGAAAGACTCAGATGAGTAGGATTAAAATTAAATACAACTAAGTGTCTCTTTAGTAAAACGAAATTCAAGTTTTTGGGACATATAGTGAGCAAAAATGGTATCAAAATAGATCCAGATAAGATTGAAATTGTTAAGAACTTTCCAGTACCAAATAATCTCACAGAATTAAAAACATTCTTAAGATTTGCTGAATACTACTACCACTTTATCAAAAACTTTTTCAAAATAGCTCAACCACTATACCAACTCCAAACAAAGAACACCAAATATAAGTAGATTGAAATCCAACAAAAAGCCTTTGACATATTAAGAAGAAAACTTATTCAAGCCTCAATATTAATTTATCCAGACCACAATAAACTATTTATTATTACCACCAATACATTAGGCCAAGCATTGAGAGCAGTACTATTACAGAGAGAACTGGATGGAAAAAAACATCCAGTAGCATATGTCAGCCAAAGTTTGAGTCCAGCTAAAAAAAACTATAGAACTCCAGCACTAAAATACTTAGTTATCTATTGGGCTGTTATCAAATAGAAAAAATACTTGAGTCAAAAGTTTGATGTGTACACTAACCACAAAAAATTGACTTCAATTCAGAAGCAAAAATTTGGAGATGATTGCCATGCCCAATGAAAAATAGAACTTTCATCATTTAATTATACAGTACATTACAAAAAAAGAAAAAAAAACAGAAATGCTAATGGCTTATTATAAATGAGACAAATCTAAAACCATTTCAACCCAAAAAATATAACAAAAAAATGAATATACAAAAATACCAACAACTCTAACACTATATAAATACCCAATTGTTTAAGGAGAAATTATTTCAAAAAAAACAAAACAACATAAAACAACAATCAAAATATTTTATTAACCATCAAAATATACTGTACTAGAAAAACAGAAGAAATCCAGATCAACCAATCAGAGTGATCACAGAACCAAAAAAAGAAACAATATTGTTTAACATGCACTCAGATCCAACAGCAAGACATTTTTATAAAGAAGCAACCATGAAAAGGATCAGAAAAAGATATTACTGGCCATTAATGTATTCAGACATCATCTAATATGTTCAAAATTGTGATGCTTGTTAAAGAAAAGGAGGAACAAAACCCAGTAAACTGTTAAGACCAATCAAAGTAAAACAACCATTTGATCACATTGGAATTGACTTAGTCAGACCATTAACAATAACCAGCAGAGACAACAGATATATTGCAGTAGCCATAGACTATCTCACTAAATGGCCAGAAGCAAAAGCCATTCAAAGAGCAGATGCAAAATCCATTGCCAAATTCATTTATCAAGATTTGATATGTCGACATGGATATCCAAAAGAACTATTATCAGATCAAGGAACTCACTTTGTAAATAAAACACTAGCAAAACTAAGTCAAAGATTTGGAATCAAAAGATCATTATAATCACTATACCATTCACAAACAAATGGTTTAGTCAAAAGATTCAACAAAACATTGTGTGAAACAATAGCAAAAATTAGCCAAAAAAACCAGGACAAATGAGATTTGTTTATATTATCAGTATTATTTGCTTATCAGTATTACAGATGTTTATTTGGGGTCTCTAATTAAATAACAAACCTGTAACTTGGTGTTCAATTGCTCTATTGATGTTGGTTTCTAAAAGTCTTGTTAATTTGAAAGTTTTGTTGTGAAGTTCTTTGTATAATGAACAGAGATTTAATTGTTGTCTTTTTAGTAGCCTTTCAGAATTGCAATTCCATCAAATTTCTTTTTTAGCGTGGTGGCCAGTAATCTGGCAAAGATGCCTTTTTGGTAAGCTATCCATTAATATATATAAATCTTATACCCTTCCTTTAGGGTTTTTTACCAGGCTATCCTTGATGTCAATAACTTAGTGCTTATTTCCCAATTAATTAGTAAAACAAAGAAATAGAAGAAAATAAAAGAAAATAAACAAAAACAATTACAAGTTAGTATTCCATCAATAGCCATGATCAAGAGCTATTGTTCCAGTATGGTTAAGTATCAATTACTATCAACATAAAGTATTGATAGTGAAGAGTAGATTGAGATAGTGAATAATTATTTATTGATATTTGTGAATTGGAAGGTTGCTTAGATGAAATTTAAGCTAAAAGATCTGTCTTTTTTACTTCTAATACTATCATTATATATACATAATTTGGTTCTATGAGATCACTCACATTCTTAAGTGATGTGCTATAATTTTTCAAGCAATGCTCACATTGCTAAGCAATGTGTCATATTTTCTTTATGTTGCTCCACATTGCTAAGTGATGTGCCGTAATTTCTAACATTGCTCTATATTGCTGAGCAATGTGCCATAATTTCTGACATTGCTCCACCTTGCTGAGCAATGTGCTCACATGCTAACTACTACTTTTCTATTAGTCTACTATTTTTTCTATATCTGTTTTTTTTATGAGTAATATTATCTCTTCCTTTTTAATATTGAGCTCTGTTAAAATCTTTGTTTTGAATTAATTCTAATACTTCTTTTTCAAGTATTGTTTATTCAACTCTGTTTCTTATGTCTTCTATTTGTGTATTGTTCATTTTTTCCCATTGGTTAATGGTTATGATTTCCATGTTAGAGTGTAACAGTATTTCTGGATAGTTCTGTAATATGTTGTGTAGTCAATATATTGTCTTAATATGTAGTGTTGAATTCATTTTCTTTCCAATAAATTCTTCAATTTGTTGTATTATGTCTTGGTTGAATATTCTCTTGAATTTGTTGATATACAACTCCTGAATATTCAACTTTTGACCTAACTGGTAATAGCAATATGATATTGGAAGTCGTTCTGTCCATTGTTTCCAATTTTTTTTGTAAACTCTTTTGTTAGTGCCATAATGGGTATTTTCCCAAAGGTGTTCTTTACTTTTTCTATTAAGTTATCTGTCCAGTTTTTATCATTCTTTGGTGGTCACTAATATGGTGTATTCTTTGTCTTTCTTTGGGTGTTTCAATAGCAAATTATTTGGTTGTTAATAAAAATTTCCATGTCTAACTGTTATTCACTTAAGGCTTGGAACAATTGTTGAGCTATAGTGTGGATATGATCTGGTATTTCCATTTTTCTTGGTTGCTTTTGTTGTGTGTACTGTGTTTTTATATACTCTTTTGGTTGTTCAATTTAATGTGTTTGGTTTAATAACTATAATTGGTTCCAGATCTTATGGAATTTTATCTGGTTGAACTAGTATTCTTTGTACTCCTAGTTGTGGAATGTTATTAGTGGATAATGATACTATCTGGTAATATTGTTTCAGTCGATCACTATGTGCTGCTTTGGCTAAGATTTTGTTGTCCCATCTTAATTTATAAGCTCTATTTCCTAAAATTTTTTCTATGTGAAATGGTCTGTTCTATTTGAAATCAAATTTTCCACTCTATTGTTTTTCTGCTTTGGTATGATGTAATAGTACTTTGTCTCCAATCTTGAATTCAACTGGTTTATTTGGTAGTTGGTTATCATGTCATTCTTTTTGCTTTTCTTGTAACTTTTGAATATTGTCAGCTGCTCTTCATTATTTGTTTTTTAGAGTTTCTATCAAGTCATATGTTTTTCTTAGCAACATTTCCTGAAAATTATTTTCAGTTATTGGTTCTGTTGGATAAGTATTGACTTCTATCTCAATTGGTAATATTGCTGTTCTATCACATACTAATTCAAATGGTGTTGCTTGTGTAGTGTCTTGCTTTATTGTCTAATAAGCAAATAATACTGATGGTATAAACAAATCCCATTTGTCCTGGTTTTTTTGACTGATTTTGGCAATTGCTTCACACAATATTCTGTTAAATCTTTCAACTAGCCCATTTGTTTGTGAATGGTATGGTGATGATAATGGTCTTTTTATCCCAAATCTTTGACTTAATTCTGTCAATGTTCTATTTGTAAAGTGAGTTCCTTGATCTGATAATAGTTCTTTTGGACATTTATGTCGACATATCAAATTTTGATGGACAAATTTGGCAACAAATTTTGCATCTGCTCTTTGAATGGCTTTTGTTTCTGGCCATTTTGTGAGATAGTTTATAGCTACTGCAATATATCTGTTGCCTTTACTGGTGATTGTTAATGGTCCGACTAAGTTAATTCTGATATGGTTGAATGGTTGTCTCACTTTGATTGGTCTCAATAGTTCACTGGATTTTGTTCCTTCTCTTCTTTGACAAGCATCACAGTTTTGAACATACTGGATAATGTCTGGATACATTAATGGCCAATAGTATCTTTTCCTAATTTTTTCCATGGTTGCTTCTTTATAAAAATGTCCTACTGTTGAATCTGAATACATGTTAAATAATATTGTCTCTTTTTCTGGTTCTGTGATTACTCTAATTGGTTAATCTGAATTTTTTCTGTTTTTCTGATAAAGTATATTTTGATGGTTAATAAAATATTTTAATTGTTGTTTTATGTTCTTTTGTTCCTTTTGAAATAATTTTTCCTTGAACAATTGGATATTTATATAATATTAGAGTTATTGGTATTTTTGTATATTCATCTTTTGTTATATTTTTGGTTTGAAATGTTTTTAGATTTGTTTTATTTGCAACAGGCTGTCAGCATTTCTGTTTTTTTTTTCTTTTTTGTAATGTACTGTATAATTAAATGATAAAAGTTCTATTTTTTATTAGGCATAGCAATCATTTCCAAATTTTTGCTTTTGGATTAAAGTCAATCCTTTGTGATCAGTGTATACATCAAACTTCTGACTCAAGTATTTTTTCTATTTGATAACAGTCCAATAGATAGCTAAGTATTCCAATGCTGAAGTTCTATAGTTTTTTTTCACTGGACTTAAGCTTCTACTGGCATAAGCTACTGGATGCTCTCTTCTATCTGGTCCTCTTTGTAATAGTACTGCTCCCAATGTTTGATCAGATGCATCAATTGTGATTATGAATGACTTGCTATGATTTAGATAGATCAGTACTGGGGCTTGAATAAGCTTTCTTCTCAATGTATCAAAAGCTTTTTTTTGAGTTTCAGTCTATTCATATTTGGTGTTCTTTGTTTAGAGTTGGTGTAGTAGTTGAACTATTTTGGAAAAGTCTTTGATAAAGTGGCAGTAGTATCCAGCAAATCTCAAGAATGCTTTTAATTCTGTGAGATTATTTGGTACTGAAAAGTTTTTGACAATCTCAATTTTGTCTGGATCCATTTTGATTCCATTTTTGCTTACCACATGTTCCAAAAACTTGAGTTCAGTTTTTCCAAAGAAACATTTAGTCACATTTAGCTTTAGTCTGGCTCTTCTTAATCTTTCAAACACTTGTTAGAGATGATGCAAATGATCATCAAATGTTTTTGAAAACACATTGGTGTTATCCAAGTATATGACTACTGATTTCCATAGTAATTCAGTATAGACAATTTCTATGAGCCATTGGAATGTTGCTGGTGCATTTATCAAGCCAAATGGCATAACTTCAAACTCAAAATTTCTTTCTCTTGTGGTAAATGCTGTTTTTTTTTTGTCAACTGGATCCATGGCTACTTATCAATAATCACTATCTAAATCTAGTGTCGAGAACTATTTATTTCCTCCAAAAGCATCGAATAGTTCTTGGATTTTTGAAGTTGGATAACTATCACTTTTAGTTACTCTATTCAGTTTTTGATAATCTACACAGAACTGGATTTTTCCATTTTTCTTCTGGACTAATACCACTGGTGATGACCATGGACTTATTGATGAATGAATTAGCTCATTGTCAAGTATCTGATTGATTTCTTGATGAATGATCTCATGGCTAGCTGGTGGTACTCTGTATGCTCTTTGCTTAATTGGCATTACATCTCCAGTCTTAATCTGATGCTGGATGATATTGGTGTGGCCAAATTCATTTTCACTAGCAAAGATATTATTAAAATTGCTAAGTAGTATCCTTAGTTGCATCTGTTGGAGTGGATCTAGATTTCTCATGTTTATCTGTTCCAATTGTTCTGGTTGGAGCAGATAACATTCACTTTGTTTATAGATAGTTTGTGATGTAATGTCCATATATCCACAAAGCTGTGGAAAATCTGGAATGTGGTTTGGTGGTTGATCCTCAACATTGGTAGTTAAATACTCAATGATGGTTTCTTTTAGTATTTTGATGACATTCCCCATTGTGTTGTAGATGAGAATTTTGATGTTTTTGGGGCTTTTGGCTGATATGTACAGATTAGTGAGTCCAATTTCTTTTGATTCACAAATAGTGGCTTCTGCTTCAAACAATTGAGCTTGATCTTTTACTTCCTTTTTTATGGCTAACATATACTGGTTATATGGTAGAATAGAAATTAATTGACGGGTTGAGATAATTTCTCCTTTGTTAATAACCTCTTCCTCTGCCATATTAACTGGTATATCTATTTTACCCATTAATCCAAATCCCTGTATTCTTCTTGCTGTCATACCTAGTTCTTTTTTTTTTTTCACTGAAACTAACTGAGCTATTTTCACCAGAGGTAAGAATATTGCTTATGCTATCTTTTCATTTGGCTCTATAATATAGGCCTTTCCTAAGTTATTTTGTAACATGGTAATAATATTTCCTATGTATCTTACATCAATTATTCCTCCTCTGATGTTGATTCTTTTTTTCACTAAACTACTTTTAGATACTAATTGAACTATGATTGTTGCTGGAATTTCCAGAGCTATTTTGAGATCAATACATGTGCATGAATTTGGTTCCAATTTGATGACTTCTTTTCCCAAATATCTTAGATCAAACCTTGCATCAGTATCATGTGCACATTCTGGCATGATATCTTCATTATTCCTGCTCTTTAGAGAGATCAGGAAGTGCAATGTATATTTTAAGGTTTGAATTAGAGTCTGAATTGTTGATATTTTTGTTGCCATATTGAGTGGAGCTGAAACTGGTGTTTTCATTGTCATCATTGTTAGAGTTTGAATCGGGATTGAAAACTGATTCCGATTCCAATACACAGCTACTAATTGGTTCTTTTTCTGAAATTGTGTAGATCATGCGTGGTGGTGGATTGTAAATGAGATCACACTCATTACAATATTAAAAGTTACAGAGAATTAAGCAATGTTGACATAATCAAGTATTCAACTGCTTCAAATGCTGTTTTTGTTCTTCTCTGGTGGGTGCTAATCATTGATAATGTTTATGGAATTCTTCAGGATTGTCTTCAATATTGCTAAAGACATTGAAAGTTTGGACATATTTGGGTTCAGAAAGAGACAGAGGGTTGTTTTTTATTTCTAGTAGTTCACTGGTTGTTGTGTCTTCTGTTTTTGCATATGCCATTCTCCAGAGTTCATGTTTGTTATGGGAATATCCTTCTAATTGTCGCAATGCTCTTTTCCAGGCATTGTCAATTGGTGTTCCCTTACATACCCAGTTGTTTATCAGGATGGTGTACTGATATGTCTCATTGCATGTTTCTCCATGCTCAGGAATGTTATTTCACATTCCTTTATCAGGTAAAATAGTTCTACATGTGAGACAAGATTGGTTATTCCACTTTCCTTGTTGTTTTGGTCATCCAAAGCACTCTATGATGCATGAGCAGCAGTAGAATCTTGTGGTGGTGGAGTATTCCTCATTGTTGCCACAGCATATGCCCATTGATGACAATTTCTTGTCACAATCAACACATACCAATTTTGGTTGACAATAGCCAGATGGCCATGGTAAAGTGTAAATATATGGACTATAAATACTGTTGATGGGTGTTGTTTCCTTTTCCTTCTCTTTTCTCTTTTCTTCATTACTATTTTTTTTCCACTCCCAAGTTAGTTCATCCTGATTGTTGTCAGTTTTTCAGGCTTGGTCAGTATTTTAGATAAGTTTGGTCTTCTTCTGTTTTCCTTTGTTATTGTCATCCCAGAAGAATATAGGCAGTAGTTTGTTGTGATCTTCATTGGCCCAGAACACTTGATAAGCTTTCTAGATAGGTTTCTCTTTTTCTTCTTCAAATTCGATGAGTGAGGTTGTCAAGTTGGTGGTCTTGAAATGGCCACATGTGGTTGGTATATGTGTATGCTGACCGTTCTGGCTAATTTGAAGCTCTTGCGTGTTCTAATCAAGCAACATGTTGGTTTTGGATAGTCAATCATTACCAATGAGTGCTTAATATTGGGTGGCTTCTATGACCAGTATTTTGATTAAGACAATAATACCATTGACTTCGATAGAAAAGTTGTCAATCTTATTAATGGAAGTTTTGGTTGCTTTATTGGTGGTTATGATTTTGGTACTGGCAACGTGATCAACTCAGTGACTTAATTGGTTCATAAATTGTCTTGTAATAATGCTGCTGGCTAATCCACTGTCTAGGATTAGTTTAATGAAGTGGTTATCAACTTTGGCATCAGTATACATGGCAGTAATAGGTTTTTCTTCCAAAGTGGCTCCACTAAATAATGGCATGGTTGACAGTTTTTCAAGTTCAAATGGGAAGATGGCATTTAGTGATTCATTCTCGGTGATGGTAGCTGGCAGAATGTTGCTGGTAAGTGTTGGGTGTTGGTTGGTTTCTGGGTTATTAAGTTGAGTGTCTTTTGAAATAACCAGGAGACTTAAATAGTTCTAGAAATTTGGGTTTTGGAAGTTTCTAGTGCCTGAATTCTGTTGTCGCAATCTTAATGGCTGGTTTGAGAAACTGGGGATTGGTTGATGGACTACCATCAATAATCTTCAGCTTTGTTGGGTCAATCTCAGTCTTTGGATTCAATTTTGAGGTAAGTTCTATGGTGGTGTTTGAATTTGTTGGGGCTGATAAATTACCTGAGGCTGCAGCTGATAAATGAGTTGGGGCTGTAGTTAATAACTGATGGGTGTTGTTGGCTGATAAATTGGTGGTTGATAGATTGGCTGTTGTGTCATAGGTAGGTAATTTGGTTAATACAGTTCTGGTAATTGATTACTGATGTAATTCTGAGTTTGTAGTCAGCAATTGGAGTTTTGATACTGCTAATCTGATCTTTATTCACTTAGCCGTTTATGGCATTCAAACTGTAAATGTCCTTGTTTACCACAATAGTGACAAGCATGCGTCTCCTGCTGCCACTGTTGATTGGTCAAAAATGTTGGATGTGATTGATTCTGGAAACAATTCATGTTTCCAGAATTATTGCATCATTGTGGTGGTTGATAAATTGCGCGATTGTCAGCTAAGTATCTCTCTAATTTCTGATTGATGGAATCACTAAATTGTTTCAATTTGGAATCCAATTCAGATGATCCATTCATTACTAAATTAACAGCTTGGGCATGATTAGCTTTGAGTTCAGCTGCTTCAAAATCTCTGGCATTTGTAACTGCGGCTTGAAGGTCTGCTAAATGCATTGGACACACTTGTTGGAGGATGCTACTGTACAGGCCTCTAATAAATTGATTTACAATTTGTGACACTGTAAAATAATCAGCCTGTATGGCCTGGATTTGGTGCAGATTTCTGTGAAAACATCCTAAGTAAGTAGTGACTACTTCATTTTCTCTTTGTTTGATGGTGGTAAAAATGTTGACTAAACAATTAATATTGTTATTATTACTGAAATATCCCAGAAATGCAACTTTGAATTTCTGAAATGTCTGAAATTTGGCGACTAAACTTTGATACCACAAGTTGGTAATATCCTGTAAGAAATAGGGGATGGCTTGGAGTGCTCTTGTATTGTTCCATCCGTTGGCTGTAATGGCTTTTTCAACATTATTGAGCCAGATCTGGGCATCATCTTCTTTGCCAGTGAATTTCTTGAGTTTTGCTATGGGTGCATAGACCATTGGATCTAGGTTTGGTTGTTGAAGTTGTTGTTGCAGCTGTTAAAGTGGCTGCTGTGGTTGTTGAGATGGTTGAAGTGGCTGCTGTTGAGTCAGTTCAATAATTGGTTCAATTGGTGGTTGATTGATGATGATTACTGGAGGTAAGTTTTGTTGATTAATTGTTTCAGAGTTTGTATTGTTTGGGTTTTAAGAAGTTTGAAAGTTTGGAGTTTTGATTTCCGGATTTTCTAAATTAAAATCTTGCTGAATCTGAAAGTTTGGGGTTTCAATGTCCGAATTTTCTGAAATTGATTTCTGGTAAGTAAATTCTTAATCTTTGGCTTCTTTTTTTCTTCCTTTTCTGATTTCGTTATCTCCCAGAGACTTGTGTTTCCAAAATCTGGTTGAGGTGGTAGTGATCAGAATCCTGATGGCATTGGCAATTACGATTTAAATCCTTCAAAGTAATTGCCATATGGTCCTAATAACTCTGCTTTTCTTTGTTTATTTTGAAATAGAAAGTGTCCAAAAGTTGATGTCATATTTGATGTGGACATGTCTGTTGATGAGATGTTGATGGCACTTCTAGATATATAATGGTATGATAGATTGGTAGGTTATTTAATTCAGGTTTTCTTCTAATTGGGTGGTTGTATTTGTATTGGTGTTACTGCTGGAGTTTGCAATCTTCTTTTGCCTTTGTCTGTATAGGTGATGAGGAATTGTTGTTGTGTATATCTTTCAATGATTTGATTGATTTCCCTAATAATTGGTATGAAACTGTAGTTTTTTGGTAAGCTAATATGTTAAAATAATTTTGTATAGAAGTTTTCTTTTGCTGATTTAATGTTAACTGTTCCTTCTAAGCAATTTGTAATTTTATTATTGACATAGAAGTTAAAGGCTAATTCTGCTAGAAAATGGTTATTGTTTAATCCTAATTGTTGACTGTACTGTTGAAACAAGGATTTGGCGAATCTTAAATGGTTTGTCCTTATGATTTTTGATTCTGCCACTTTTGGATGATTGTTGATGATGCTGGTTCTTTGTAGGATTATATCTCACAGAAAGCACCAAATGTTACAGATGTTTATTTGGAGTCTCTAATCAAATAACAAACCTGTAACTTGGTGCTCAATTGCTCTATCAATGTTGGTTTCTGAAAGTCTTGTTAATCTGAAGGTTTTGTTGTGGAGTCTTTTGTATAATGGACAAAGATTCAATTGTTGTCTTTCCAGTAGCCTCTCGGAATTGCAATTCCATCGAATTTCTTTCTCAGCATGGTGGCTGGTAATCTGACAGAGATGCTTTTTTGGGAAGCTATCCATTAATATATATAAATCTTATACCCTTCTTTTGGGGTCTTTTACCAGGCTATTCTTGATGTCAATAACTTAGCACTTATTCTCTAATCAATTAGTAAAACAAAGAAATAAAAGAAAATAAAAGAAAATAAACAAAAACAATTGCAAGTTAATATTCTATCAATAGCTGTGATCAAGAGCTATTGTTCCAGTATGGTTAGGTATCAATTACTATCAACATGAAGTGTTGATAGTGGAGAGTAGATTGAGATAGCAAATAATTATTTATTGATATTTGTAAATTAGAAGGTTGCTTAAATGAAATCTAAGCTAAGAAATCTGTCTTTTCTACTTCTAATGCTATCACTATATATACATAATTTGGTTCTATGAGATTGCTCATATTCTTGAGCAATGTGCTATAATTTTTCAAGCAATATGCCATATTTTCTTGACATTGTTCCGTATTGCTGAGCAATGTGCTGTAATTTCTGATATTGCTCTATATTGCTAAGCAATGTGCCATGATTTCTGATATTGCTCTACCTTGCTGAGCAATGTGCTTACATGCTAATTACTACTTTTCTATTAGTCTACTATTTTTTCTATATCTGTTTTCTTTATAAATAACATCGGACAATAAAGCAAGACACTACACAAGCAATACCATTTGAATTAATATATGATAGGACAGCAATATTACCAATCAAAATAGAAGTCAACACATATCTAATAGAACCAATAACTGAAAACAATTTTCAGAAAACATTGCTAAAAAGAACATACAACTTAATGGAAACTCTAGAAAACAAATAATGAAGAGCAGCTAATAACATACAAAAGTCACAAGAAAAACAAAAAAAAAGGCACAATAACCAACTACCAGATAAACCAGTTGAATTCAAGATTGGAGACAAAGTACTTCTACATCATATCAAAGCAGAAAAACAATGAAGTGGAAAATTTGATCCCAAATAGAACAGACCATTTCACATAGAAGAAATTCTAGGAAATGGAGCTTATAAATTAAGATAGAACAACAAAATTTTAGACAAAACAGCACATAATGATTGACTGAAACCATATTACCATATAATGTCACCATTTACCAATAATATTCCACAATTAGGAATACAGAGACTACTAGTTTAACCAGATGAGATTTCACAAGATTTGGAATCAATCATAGTTATTGAACTATACATGTCAAATTGAACAACCAAAAAAGTATATAAAAACCCAATATACATGGCAAAAGCAACAAAGAAAAATGAAAATACCAGACCATATTCACACTTTAGCTCAACAATTGTTTTAGGCTTTAAGTCAATAGCAAATAAACATAGAAATTATCATCAACAGCCAAACAATCTGTTATCAAAACACCAAACAAAAAGAGAAAAGTACACTATACTAGTGACCACAGAAACAATCAACAAACTGGTCAGATAGAATAGTGGAGAAAATAAAGAACACTTTTGAAAAGATAACTATCATAGTTCTAACAGAAAAACTGACAAAAAAAATTGGAACAAATAGATAGACCAATTTCCAATACCATATTGCTATTATCAACTGGGACAAAAAGTAGATATTTAAAAGTTATATCTCAACAAACCCAAGAAAATTTTCAATCAAGAGATAATTACATATCAAGACTATTTATTAACTACACACTATATTTCAAAACTACCCAAAAGTACTGTTACACTCTAATATAGAAACTATAACCATAAACCAATGGGGAAAAATAAACAACTTACAGATTGAAGAAATAAAGAATAAAGTAAAACAGGCACTACTTGAAAAAAAAGTATTTGACATAATTCAAAATAAGAATTTTGACAGAGCTTAATATTAAAAGGAGGAAATAATGTTACTTATAAAAGAAAACAGATATAAAAAAAATAGTAGACCAATAAGAGAGTAATAGTTAGCACGTAAGTATATTGCTCAGCAATGTGGAGCAATGTCAGAAATCATGACACACTGCTCAGCAATGTAGAGCAATATCAGAAATCATGGCATATTGCTCAGCAATGTAGACCAATATTAGAAAATTAGGGCACATTGCTCAGCAATATGAGCATTGCTCAAGAAATCATAGCACATTACTCGAAAATATGAGTGATTTCATAAAACATCAATTATGTATATATAGTAGTAGCATTAAAAGAAAAAAAACAGACCTCTCAGTTTAGATTTGATCTAAACAACCTTCCACATCACAACTATTAATAAATAATTATTTATTATCTCAAATCCACTCTTTACTATCAACATTTTATGTTGATAGTAATTGATACTTAACCACACTAAAACAATAGCTCTTAATTATGGCTCTTGATTATGGCTATTAATAGAATACTAACTTTTATTGTCTTGGCTTATTTTTTTATTTTCTTTTATTTTTTTTATTTTCTTTTTGTTATTTTTTTATTGTTGTGTACTAATTGATTAAAAAAATTAAAGTGCTAAATTATTGACATCAAGAATTGCCTGGTAAAAGATCTCTGCAAGTAGATAAAGCATGTAAAAAAATTACGGATTACTTACCAGAGGAGTACCAGCCATCAAGCTGAAGAAAGAAATTGACAGAATTGCAATTCTGAGAAGCTATAGATAAACAACTATTGAATTTCTGTCTATTATACAAAGGACTCAACCAAAACCTTCAGATAACAATATCTTCAGATTACCATCATCATGAATAGCTTCTGAGCACCAAGTTACAGGTTTTGTTATTTGATTTAAGACTTCAAATAATTACTTATAACACTATAACAATTAATGAAAATCAAATTAATTATATTCAGAAAGAAACCACAGTCCCAATAGTAAATAATTCTCAGAATTATCACTCCTAGAAGAAAAACAAAAAGTTATTCTGGAAATCAATTACCAGAATTTTTGAAGCAAGTATTAAAAAAAAACCTTTTATCTGCCTCTATTGATATTCTACTAAATGCCACAATGCAACAAAAACTTTTATTATTTCTCAATGAACAGAACAATAAACATATTCTTATATATAAATATTTTTATATTGAAAAACCACTTTATGAATGAAAACTGGAACTTAAAGCAACCAACATCACTCCTGAGACTATACAAAAACAAATTCACAATAAATTCAAGACAGCAACTAGACTAACAAATATTCGCTATAAACTTAGAGCAGCATTTAAACTCTATGATTTATTCAACACTTGTGAAAACGTCCTACAAAACCCAATACTTCATCCAATGAAAATTCAATACATTGGAAAGCTCACAAAACTGAAATTTCAACAATTTTCAGAGCAGATCATTTCAATTATTTTGAACCACTATCTTAACATTACAGATAGTGTTTGGACTTTAACAGAGCTCAGTCTTGAGGAGAAGATTATGTTACTAGTAGAATTTAGCTATTAATTAGCATGAAATTACTCTCATAATTCCTATTATTAATTAGCATATATTATTATTATTTCGAATATCACTTATTATTTAATCAAATTATTAAATATTATTACTCAATCAATAATCTGATTTGTACCATAGAAATTAAGATGATCAAATTACACAATACCCTAAACCATTTAACATAGTCAAAATTCGCCAAAATTAATAAAAATTGGCCGAAGTAATCAATAGTTCAGTGAAATAACTTACAGTTTGCTGAAATATATCTTTAATTTACCCAAATTGTAGCAAAGAAAAAATTGCAAGTTTAAAGACTAGTACTACAACAAGTTGTATAAAAGAAGAGCTTTTTTTTTCAAGAAAATGTATCTTCTTATAGTATCTTATCATAGTATTCTACTTTAGATATCTTAATTGAAACAAATCATCTTTTACATATTTTAAATAAAAATTAAATATTCGAAACCCAAATCCTTTGATTATTGCACTTAAAATTCTCTTAACACAACTAACGTTTTGAAATTGATTAGCTACCAATTTCAATAATCTGTTAATGACTCTCTTGATAATTCTATTTCTTTTACATTTCTTTTATTTTATTTTATTTTATTTATTATAATTATTAGGGTAGCCTACAGACAAGATTTTTGTAGAAAAGTTAACTTTTACAGCAAAGTAACTACACATTTTTAGTGAGCTTCCAGGCAAGCAATTCCTGGGAAAGAGTTGACATTTACTACAACATAACTACATAAAGTAACTGGTAAAAAATTGGCCATTCCACTTATAAGCCCAGTGGTTCAAATTATAGGAGATAATTTGAAGATAAATTCAGTTACTGGAGGTCCAACTACTTCTTAAAAACGTGAATTCACAGCAAATTAACATTAACAACATTCAAGAAAAAAGACCAAAAACCTCTAGTAACAATAAGATTCCTGGAATTCTGCAATTTCTTTAGAGAAATCTTGAAATTCTGGAATTTTGGAATCCTGCAATTCTTTTAGAGAAATTTTGGAATTCTTTTGTTACTATGTCTATTTCTGATTGGCTATTTTTCTAAATATAATATTCTTAATTTTTATGAATAACAATGAGTTGTTTTTTGTTATAGCCAAATAACTTAAATAGTTCTGGAAATTTGGGTTTTGAATATATTCACTTCTCAAATTTCACTGGTGTGATTTTGATAGCTGGTTTAAAAAATTGAGAATTAGTTGGTACATTATTATTGCCAATTTTTAATTCTGCTGGATATAAATAATTTTCAGTCTAAAATTTCTAATTGGTATTAATACAGTAATTTAATGTGGTATTTAAATTTGTTGGGATTGATAAATTACTTGTGGCTGTGGTTAATAGATTACTAAAGCTGAAGTTTGATAAACAGAAGATATATATATTGGTTATTGCATCATTGATACATAATAGGATTGGTATTGTTTCTAATTTTGGATATAATTTGGAGTTTGGAACTAACAATTGGTGTTTTTAGATTGATTTTTCAATTGTTAATTATTTAATTTTGAGTGACAGTTTAATTTTAAGTGTTTTTATTTACTACAATAGTGGCAAATATGCATCTTTTGCTGTCATAATTAATTGGCTGATAAGAATAATAAATGTAATTGATTTTGAAAATAATTGAAGTTTTTTAGATTATTACAACATTAAAGAGGTTAATAGATTGTTTAATTGTTAATTAAAGATTTTTTGATTTTCTGGTTAATAGAGTTACTAAATTGTTTTAACTTAAAATCTAATTCAGATAATTTGTTTATTACTAGATTTATGGCTTGGATATAGTTGGCTTTGAGTTTGGCTAATTTAAAATTTTTGGCATATGTGACTGTGTTTTAGAAAGTATTTGAGTATATGGAACATACTCATTATAACAAGCTACCACATAATTTACAAATAAACTGATTTAAAATCTGTGCTGTTGTAAAGTAATCAGCTTGAATAGTCTAAATTTGATGCAAATTCTTGTGAAAGTGTTCCAAGTAAGTAGTGACTGCTTTTGTGTTATTCTGTTTAATGATAATAAAACTAGTTAACAGATAATTAATGCTGTTGTGATTGCTGAAATATTGTAGAAACATGGTTTTAAATGTGTTAAAAATTTGTGACTTGTTGACTAAATTCTAATATTACGAGTTGGCAGTATTTTGTAAGAAATAGAAAATAGTTTAAAGAGCTCTAATATTGTTTCAGTTATTGACTGTAATTGCTTTGGCTATATTATTTAACTATGCTTAGACATTGTCCTTTTTACTAATAAATTTTTTGAGTTTAATAATGAATGTGTATGCTATTGATGCAAGTTGTGGTTGTTGTGATTGTTATTAAAGTTGTTGTTAAGACTATTATTGTAGTGCAGCAATTAATACAACTGGTAAATTAATCATGATTATTAAAGGTAAGTTTTGTTGAATAATAAAAGTGAAGTTTGAATTGTGTGAGTTTTTGGAGTTTGTATTTTTAGGTTATTTGAGATTAGATTTTAATTATTATTTTTCTAATTGCTGTTTTTTTTTTTTTCTAATTTGGTGTCTTTTTAATAACTAGTAAATCCAAAATTTGGTTGAAATGGTAGTAATCAAAGTTCTAATGGTATTGTTGATTACAATTTAAATCTTTCAAAGTAATCACCATAAATCTCTAATAATTTGGCTTTTTTTTGATTATTTTAGAAGAACTTAGAATAATAGTATTTTTATAGTTAATGTTATTGCAAATTCTAATAGTATGTATATAGTACTTTCTAATATATAGTAATATAATAAATAAATAAATAAAATAACTCTTGGTTTCTTCCAAATAAGTGGTTGTATTTTTTTTGATGTTTCTGTTGGTGTTTGTAATTTTTTTTTGTTTACAAAGATAATAAAAAATCTTTATTAGATGTATTTTTCAATTTCTCTGTTTATTTCTGTAATTAGTAATATAACTAAATAATTTAGTAAAAGTGTAATGCTTTGGAATAATTTACTGTAGAAATTGTTGAGGGTGGCTTCTGAATTTTTTTGGTCTCCCAAGTAGGATTAATTTTTTCATTAATGTAGAATTGAAAGCTGATTCTGCTGGCCAATAGTTACTTATTAGTCCAAAGTGAATTTAATAATATTGAAATAAGAATTTTACAAATTCTAAATAATTTTTTTCTATAATTTCTTGGTCTGTTACTTTTTTAAACAGTTGATATTGGTGCTGGTTCTCTGTTAAATTATATCTGATAGGAAGCACCAAATATTACAAGTAATTATTTGAAATGTTAAAACAAATAACAAACTTATAACTTGGTACTCAATAGCTAATAATATTGGTAATTTCTAAAAATTTTGAAGTCTAAAAGTTTTGGTTAAGTTTTTTGTATAATAAACAGAAATTTAATTAATGGTGTTACAGATGATTATTTGAGGTCTTAAAGCAAATAACAAACCTGTAACTTGGTGCTTAATTGATATAATGATATTGGTTT
The DNA here is from genome assembly GCA_016748015.1 of Geosiphon pyriformis. Taxonomy (NCBI): domain Eukaryota; kingdom Fungi; phylum Glomeromycota; class Glomeromycetes; order Archaeosporales; family Geosiphonaceae; genus Geosiphon; species Geosiphon pyriformis. The sequence continues at coordinate 855,890 of JAAOMT010000299.1, read as the reverse complement.
CTGAAAATGTTATAGATCTGAAGGTTTTGGTTGAGTTCTTTGTACAATGAACAAAGATTCAATTGATTGTTTATTTGTAGCTTTTTGAAACCACAGTTTTGTTAATTTCTTTCTTAGCATGATGGCCAGTAATTCTTCTGGTAAGATATTCTCAATTTCAAGTGTCTATTCTTATTCTTGGGTCTTTTACCAGTGCTAAATTTTGATGTCAGTACCTCTGCATGTGAATTTTTTTAATTAAGTTAGTAAACAAAAAAAGTAAAGCAAAAAAATAAAAAAAATAAAGCATAAGCCAAGGCAATTTGCATGTTAGTATCTTATTAATAATTGTGATTAAGAGCTATTGTTCTAGTGTGGTTAAGTATTAATTATTATCAACATAAAAAGTTGATAATGAGAAGTAGATTTGAAATAGTGAATAATTATTTATTTGATATTTGTGATGTGGAAAGTTGCTTAAATAAAATCTAAACTAAAAGATCTGTTTTTTCTACTTTTAATACTGTCACTATATATACATAATTAAGATTTCTCAATTTCTTAATTCTTTACACCAGAAATCTTGGAATTTCTGGAATCTTACAATTTTTTTTAAGAGGAATTCTGAAATTCTGGAATCTTATGATTCCTTATATAAGAATCTTGAAATTTCTAGAATCTTGTGATTTCTCTTGAGGGGAATCCTGGAATTCCACATCTACTACAGCTATTTTTAATTGGCTAATTTATATACTAATATACTTCTTATATTTCATAAGTAACATTATTCCCTCCTTTTTATATTAAGCTCTATTGAGATCTTCTAATTCAAATTCTCTATCTTTGAGTATTTTTTAAACTTTTTTTTCAAGAATTACTTGTGTTATCTTGTTCTGTAATTTTTCAAATTGGGTATTGGTTATTTTTCTTATTTGGTTAATAATAATGGAGTCTATTGCTGGATTGAGTAAGATTTTGGGTCAGTCTTGAAATCCAAGTTGTAATTAATAGATGGCTTGTGCTTGTGTGGTTAGATTGTTCTTTTCCACAAATTGTTCAAGTTGTTGTAATATCTTTGAATCAAATAATTGCTTTGTCTTATCTGTATATAAGTTGTGAATATTTAGATGTTGTCCCAAATGGAAATAACAAAAGTTTTTTGGAAATTGTTGTATCATATGGAATGACATTTGTTGGCTCTTCTATTGTCAATTTTACTTTTAGAATTATTTTGTTAATAGTGCTTTCTGGTTTCTTCTGTACTTTGTATTGGCATATTTTTCTGGTATCTCAGTATTAAATGGTTTGTTGGTTGATAATAATTTTCATATTCTGTTGTTGAATTAGTTGGAAGAGTTGTTGTGCCAGTGTGTATATGTTGTTAATAATTTCCATTTTCTTTTTATTGCCTTTGTCACATATACCGTGTTTTTTTATACTTTTTTGGTTGTTTAATTTAATGTGTTTAATTCAATGATTATAATTGGTTCCAAATCTTATAGAATCTCATTTGGTTAAACTAGTATTCTTTGTACTCCTAATTGTGAAATATTGGTGGATGGTAACACTATATGGTAATATTGTTTTAGTTGATCACCATGTGCTGCTTTGGTTAAAATTTTGTTGTTCAACTTTAATTTATAAGCTTTATTTCCAAAAATTTCTTCTATGTAAAATAGTCTATCTCATTTGGGGTCAAATTTTCTACTCCATTGTTTTTCCATTTTAGTACAATGTAAGAGTACTTTGTTTCCAATCTTGAATTCAATTGGTTTATCTGGTAGTTGGTTATCATGTCTTTTTTTTTGTGACTTTTGGATGTTATCAGCTGCTTTTCACTATTTGTTTTCTAGTGTCTCTATTAAGTCATATGTTCTTTTCAACAATGTTCTTTGAAAATTCTTTTTTGTTATTGGTTCTGTTAGATATGTTTTGACTTCTATCTCAACTAGTAATGTTGCTGTTCTATTGTATACTAATTCAAATAATATTGCTTGTGTAGTGTCTTGTTTCATTGTCTGATAAGCAAATAATATTGATGGTATAAACAAATCTCATTCATTCTGGTTTTTTTGGCTGATTTTGGCTATTGCTTTATACAGTATTCTGTTGAACCTTTCAACTAACCCATTTGTTTGTAGATAGTATGATAATAATAATGGTCTTTTTATTCCAAATTTTTGACTTAATTCTGCTAATGTTCTATTCACAAAGTGAGTTCTTTGATCTGATAATAGTTTTTTTGAACATCCATATCAGCAGATTAAATTTTGATGAACAAATTTGTCAATGGATTTTGCATCTGCTTTTTAAATGGCTTTTGCTTCTGGCTATTTAGTGAGATAATCCATGGCTACTACAATATATCTGTTGCCTCTGCTGGTTATTGTTAATAGTTCGATTAAGTTAATTTCAATGCAATCAAATAGTTGTCCCACTTTGATTGGTCTTAATGGTTCACTTGGTTTTGTTCTTTTTCTTTTTTAACAAACATCACAATTTTGAACATATTAGATGATGTTTGGATACATTAATAGCCAATAGTATCTTTTCCTGGTTCTTTTTATGGTTGCTTCTTTATAAAAATGTTCTGCTGTTGGATTTGAATGTATATTAAACAATATTGTCTCTTTTTTTGGTTTTGTAATTACTCTGGTTAATTGATCTGGATTTTTTTGTTCTTTTGGTAAAGTATATTTTGATGGTTAATAAAATATTTTGATTGTTGTTTTAGGTTATTTTGTTCTTTTTGAGATAATTTCTTCTTGAACAATTGGGTATTTATATAATATTGGAGTTGTTGGTATTTTTGTATATTCATCTTTTGTTATATTTTTGGTTTGAAATGTTTTTAGATTTGTCTTATTTGCAACAGGCTGTCAGCATTTCTGTTTTTTTTTTCTTTTTTTGTAATGTACTATATAATTAAATAGTGAAAGTTCTATTTTTCATTTGATATAATGATTGTCTTCAAATTTTTGTTTTTGAATTAAAGTCAATTCTTTGTGATCAGTATACACATCAAACTTTTGATTCAAGTATTTTTTCTATTTGATGACAGCCCAATAGATTGCTAAGTGTTTTAGTACTGGAGTTCTATAATTTTTTTCAGCTGGACTTAAGCTTCTACTGGCATAAGCTATTGGATATTCTCATTTATCCAGTCTTTTTTGAGATAATACAGCTCCTAATGCTTGACCTGATGTATCAGTTGTAATTATGAATGGCTTGTTCTAATCCAGATAGATCAGTCCTGGAGCTTGAATAAGCTTTCTTCTTAATGTATTAAAAGCTTCTTGCTGAGTTTTTGTCTATTTATATTTGGTGTTTTTGTTTGAAGTTGGTGTAATAGTTGAGCTATTTTGGAAAAGTCTTTGATAAAGTGGTGGTAGTATCCAGCAAATTCCAAGAATGCTCTTAATTCTGTGAGATTATTTGGTATTGGAAAGTTTTTAACAATCTCAATTTTATCTGAATCCGTTTTGATATCATTTTTACTCACAACATGTCCCAAAAACTTGAGTTCAGTTTTTCCAAAAAAACACTTGGTTGCATTTAATTTTAATTCTGCTCTTTTTAGTCTCTTAAATACTTGTTAAAAATGGTGTAAGTGATCATCAAATGTTTTGAAAAACACATTGGTGTTATCTAGATATATAATTACTGATTTTTATAGCAGTTCAGTATAGACAATTTGCATAAGCCATTGAAATGTGACTGGAGCATTTATCAAGCCAAATAGTATTATCTCAAATTCGAAATTTTTTTCTTGAGTCATAAAAGCCATTTTCTTTTTATCCTCTGGTTTCATGGCTACTTGCCAATAACAACTGTTTAAGTCTAAAGTTGAGAACTATTTCTTTCTTCCAAAAGTATCAAACAGCTCTTGGATCTTTGGAGTTGGGTAGCTATCTCCTTTTGTTACTTCATTCAGTTTTTGGTAATCCACACAAAAGCAGATTTTCTCATTTTTCTTATGGACTAATACTACTGGTAATAATCATAGACTCATTGATGACTGAATTAGCTCATTGTCAAGCATCCAATTGATTTTTTGACAAATAATCTCATGACTGGCTGGTGGTACTCAGTATGCTTTTTGTTTGATTGGTATTGTATCTCTAATTTTTATCTGATGTTGGATAATGTCAGTTCTGCTAAATTCATTTTTACTGGCAAAGATGTTATTGAAGTTGTTGAGTAACATCTTGAGCTGCATATGTTGTAGTGGGTTTAGATTTCTCAAGTTCATCTGTTCCAATTGTTTTGGTTGGAGCAAATAACATTCTTCTCATTCTTATATTGTTTGAGATGTAATGTTCACATATCCATACAATTATAGAAAATCTAGAATGGTGTTTGGCAGTTGGTCTTTAATGTCAGTGGTTAGATATCCAATGGTAGTTTTTTTAGATATCTTGATAATATCTCCCATGTTGTTGTAAATGGAAATTTTGATGTGATTGTTGTTACAGATGTTTATTTGGAGTCTCAAGTCAAATAACAAATCTGTAACTTGGTACTCAAAAGCTATTTCCATCAATGATATTCTGAAAGTGTTGTATCTAAAGATTTTGATGGAGTCTTTTGTATAATGAACAGAGATTCAATAGTGTCGATAGTAGATGTATCTTTCCAAAAGTTTTCCCAATTTCTTTCTCAGCATGGTGGCTGGATTTAGTCTGGCAGTTGTGCCCTTCTGATAAGCTATCTGATAATATATAAAATCCTATCCTTATTTTTGGGTCTTTTATCAGGCTATCCTTGACGTCAATAACTCAGCACTTAATATTTTAATCAATTAGTATACAACAACAAAACAACATGAAGAAAGAAAAAAAAAGAAAGAAAGAAAAGAAAATGAAATAAAGAAAATAAGCCAAGGCGATTTGGTAAGTTAGTATCCCATCAATAGCTGTGATCAAGAGCTATTGTTCCAGTATGGTTAAGTATCAATTACTATCAACATAAAGTGTTGATAGTAGAGAGTGGATTGAGGTATAAAATAATTATTTATTTGATAATTGGGAACTGGAAGGTTGCTTAGATCAAATCTAAACTGAGAGGTCTGTCTTTTCTGCTTCTAATATTATTCTTATATATACATAATTGAGATTCTTCAATTCCTCAATTCTTCACGATAGGAATTCTGAGATTCCTGGAATCTTGCAATTCCTAATGAGAGGAATCCTGGAATTCTGAAATCCTGCAATTCCTCATCAGGGAATCCTGAAATTTCTGGAATCCTGTAATTCCTGAAAGGAATCCTGGAATTCCACATTTACTACGCCTACTTCTGATTGGCTAATAATCATGCTAATATATTTCTTATATTTCTATGAGTAACACTGTGGTTCTTGGCTAGTATGTGTAGATTAACTAGTCCAATTTCTCTTAATTTATAAAGAATTGCTTCTGTCTCAAAAATTTAAACCTGATTTTTTATTTTTCTCTTTATGGTTACTATGTATTGGTCATATAATGAAATAAGAGATTGATTAATGGGTGGAGATAATTTCTTCCTTGTCAACAATTTCTTTTTCTGCCATATTAACTGGTACATCTATTCTATTCATGGATTCAAAATCCTGTATCTCTCTAGCTGTAATCCCTAATTTTTCTTTGTTTCTCATTAATACTAATTGAGCTATTTTAACCAGAGACAAGAATATTGTCTGGGCTATCTTTTCATTTGGCTCTATAACATAGGTCTTTTCTGAGTCATTTTGTAGCATTGCAATAATATTTCTTACATATCCTGTATCAATTATTCCTCCTCTAATGTTGATTTTTTTTTTCGCTAAACTATTCCTAAATGCTAGTTGAACCATTTCAGGATCTGTTTTTTGGTAAGATCAGAGAGCACAATATATTGTTTGGGGTTTAAATCTGAATTTAAATTGTCATTGTTGTCATTGCCAATTTACATAAAGCCAGAATCATTGTTTTTGTTATCATCATTGTTAGAATTTGAATTGGAATTGAAAGTTGATTCCAATTCCAATACACAGTTGCTGATTGGTTCATTTTCCTCTGGAATCATGTAGATCATGCATGATGGTGAATTGTAAATGAGGTCATACTCATTACAATATTGAAAGTCATATAAGATTAAATAGTGGTTACATAATCAGGTGTTGATTTCTTCCAAGCATTGTTCTTGTTTTTCCCAAGTGGGTGCTAATTCTTGGTAGTGCTTGTGGAATTGTTCTGGGTTTATAGGCTCTAGAATAATATTTGGGTTTGGGTCCCAGTTGAGTTCTATAGATTCTGGTAGATTATTTTTGATTATTCTTATTTCTTCTGGTGATGTTTCTTCAATTTTGGTGAGCACTATTCACCAGATTTCATCATTGTCATGTGAACAATTATCCAGATGTTTTACTGCTCTTCTCCAGACAGCTTTTATGGAAGTTTTTTTTCTTACCCAATCACTGATTAAAATCATGTATTGGCACAATTCATCACAGATTCCTCTCTGTTCAAGAACGTCATTCCACATTTCTTCATCCAATAGGATTTCTCTACAAGCAAGACAAGATTTGTTGTTCTATTTTTCTTGTTGTTTTGGTCATTTAAAGTGTTCTAGTATGCATAAGTAATAGTAAAATTTGGTTGCTATAGAGTATTTCTTATTGTTACTATAACATACACCTATTGACAACAATTTCTTACCATAATCAATGTATATCAGTTTTGGTTGGCAATAGTTAAATGGTTGTGGTAGAGTATAGGTGTATGGAATATAAGTGGTGGTAGTAGTTGGTATTGGGACTTCTTCTTTCTTTTTTCCTTTTCCTTTGTTATTCTCTTTCCATTTCCAAGTTAGTGTCAGTTCAGTATTGTTATCATTAATCCATCATGTTTGGTCAGTATTTTTGATAAGTTCTTCTTTTTACTTTCCCTTTCTGTTGTTGTCTTAAGATAGTATTGGGGGTAGTTTATTGTAATTATTATTGGTCCAGAAAATTTGATAGACTTCTCAGGTAGGTTTTGCTTCTTCATTGTTGAACTTGATGAGAGGTGCTAATGGTATAATAATAGGCTTGAAGTGGCCATATGTAGCTGGTACATATGTGTATTAACCATTCTGACTGAGTTGCAATTCCTAAGTGGTTTAGTTAAATGTCATATTTGTTTTGAACAGCCAATCATTACTAACAAGTGCTTAATATTGAGTGGCTTCCATAACTAATATTTTGATTAATATAATAATGCTATTGACTTCTATAGGGAAGGCATTAATCTTGTCAATTGGAGTTTTGGTCACTTCATCAGCTGTTATAATTCTGGTACTAATAGCACAATCAACTCAGTAACCTAATTGGTTTATAAGTTGTCATGTGATGATGCTGCTTGCTGAACCACTATCTAGGATTAGTTTTATGGCCTGACCATCGACTTTAGCATTGGTGTACATAACAGTAATGGGTTTCACTTCAAGCACAGCTTCACTGAACAATAGTGTGGATGACAGTTCCTTGAGTTCGAATAAGAAAATTGCTGCTAGTGATTCATCATTAGTAACAGTGGCTGGAGATATGTTGCTAATAAGTGATTGTGTTCAGTTGGACTCCTAATGGTTGGTTGAAATGTCTTTCAGATTTACAAGAGAATTAAATAGTGTTGTAAATTTGGGTTTTGGGTATACTCAGTGCTCAAATTTTATTGACAAGATTCTGATTGTTGAGTTAATAAACTGGGGATTAGTTGGTGAACTATTATTGCCAATCTCCAGTTTTGTTGTGTTATTTTTAGCCTTTGGGTTTCTGTTTGGGGTAAGTTTTGTGGTGATATTTGAATTTGTTGAGGTTGATATATTACTTGTAACTGTGGCTGATAAATAACTGGTGTTGTTGGCTGATAAATTGGAGCTTGGTATACTGGTTGATAAGTTGGCTGTTGTGTCATTTGGGTGTAATAAGATAAGTATTGATCTTGATTTAGGGTTTGAAATCTGTGATTAGAGTTTTGATATTGGTTTTCCAATCATGAGTTATTATTATAAGAATGGCAGTCAATTCTCAAATGACTTTGTTTATCACAGTTGTAGCAAATACATATCTCTTGCTGTCACAGCTAATTGGATAATAATAATGATAATGATAAAGAACATGACTAATTTTAGAAGTGATTTACATTTCTGGAATTATGGAGTTATTAGAATGGCTGATAGATTGTGCAATTGTCAGCTAAATATCCTTCTAGTTTCTGATTAATTAATCACTGAATTGTTTCAATTTGGAATCCAAGTCAGATGATCTATTTATGACTAGGTTTATGGCTTAGACATGATTAGCCTCTAATTCAGCAGCTTCAAAATTTTTAGCATTAGTGATTGTGGCTTGCAAGTTGGCTGGATATAGTAAACATATGTGTTGCAGAATGCTACTGCATAATCTGCAAATAAATTGATTTAAGATTTGAGCCACTGTAAAATAATTGGCATCAATTGCTTGTATCTGTGCAGATTTCTATAGAAGTGTTCCAAGTAGATAGTGACAGTTTCAGTTTTTCTTTGTTTTATGGTGGTGAAGATGTTGACTAACCAGTTGATGCTGTTATTGTTGCTGAAGTATCATAGAAATTCAACCTTGAAGACATTAAAATCTTGGAGTTTATTGACCAAGCTTTGATATTAAGAGTCAGCTGTATTCTGAAGAAAATAGAAGATGGCTTGCATGGCTTTGACATCATTCTATCTGTTGGCTGCAATGGCTTTTTCCACATTGTTTAGCCATACTTGGGCATCATCTTTTTTGCTGGTAAATTTTTTGAGTTTTGCTATTGAGACATAGACCATTTGATCCAGGTTTGGTTGTTGTAGTAGTTGAAATAATAATTGTTGAGATAGTATTATTAGCTGTTGGAGTTGTTTAGCAATCAGAGTAATTAATTGTTGATTAATGACAATTTCTGGAGGTAAGTTTTACTGATTAATTAACTCAGGATTTGGGTTGTTCTGAGTTTGCTGAGTTTGAATATTTGGAGTTTTAACTTCTGGATTTTCTGTAATCAGATTTTAATAATTAAATTCTTGATCCTTTTTTTCTTTTTTTTCTGATGCCATTATTTCTCAAGGACTTGTGGTTCTGAAATCTGGTGAAAATAGCAGTAATTGGAATTCTGATGGTATTGGCAATCATGATTTAAATCTTTTGAAGTAATTACCATAGGTTCCTAATAGTTCTGCTTTTTTTTGTTTACTTTAAAATAGGAGTTGTCCAAATGTTAAAGTCGCATTTGATGTGGATGTGTCTGCTGATAAAATGTTGATAGCACTTCTGAGTGTATAATGATATGATAAATTAGTCAGAAATTCTACTCTTGTTTTTTTTCAAGTAGGTGGTTGTATTTTTTGTGGTGTTATTGCTGGTGTTTGTAGTTTTTTTTTGCCTTTGTTTGTGTAGATAATTGGGTATCTTTGTTGAATGTGATGTTTAGTTTTTTTATTAATTTCAGTAAGGATTGCTGTGAAATTATAATTTGCTGATAGGCTGGTATTTTAAATTAATTTGTTGTAGAAATTTCCTCTAACTGAGTCAGTTTCTACTGGTACTTCTAACAAATATGAGATTCTCTTGTTGACATAGAAATTGAAGGCTGATTTTACTGATAGGTGGTTGTTGGTTAATCTCAAGTGTTGACAATAATATTAAAACAAGAATTTGGCAAATCCTAAATAATTTGTTCCTATTCTTTCTAATTCTGCCACTTTTGAATTATTGTTGTGTTGGTGTTGGTTCTCTGTAGGATTATATCTTACAGAGAACACCAAATGTTACAGGTGATTATTTGGGGATTTCAAAGCAAATAACAAACTCATAACTTGGTGCTCAATTAATATAATGACATTGGTTTCTGAAGGTGTTATGAATCTAAAGGTTTTGGTTGAGTTCTTTGTACAATGAACAGAGATTCAATTGATTGTTTATCTGTAGCTTCCCAAAATCACAGTTTTATCAATTTTTTTCTCAGCATAATAGCTGGTAATTCTTCTGGTAAAATATCCTCAATTCCAAGTGTTTATTCCTATTCCTGGGTCTTTTATCAGTGCTATATTCTGACATTAGTACCTCTACATGTAAATTCTTTTAATCAAGTTAGTAAACAAAGAAAGTAAAGCAGAGAAATAAAAGAAATAAAGCATAAGCCAAGACAATTTGCATGTTAGTATTTTATTAATAGCCATAATCAAGAGCTATTGTTCCAATGTAATTAAATATCAATTACTATCAACATAAAGAGTTGATAGTGGGAGTAGATTTGAGATGGTAAATAATTATTTATTTGATATTTGTGATGTGGAAGGTTGCTTAGATAAAATCTAAACTAAGAGGTTTGTCTTTTCTACTTCTAATACTGTCACTATATATACATAATTGAGATTTCTCAATTCCTCAAATTTTCACACCAGAAATCCTAAAATTTCTGGAATTCTGCAATTCTTTTTGAGAAGAATTTTGAAATTCTGGAATCCTGTAATTTCTTGTACAAAAATTCTGAAATTTTTAGAATTCCGTAATTCCTCTTAAGAGGAATTCTGGAATTTTACATTTACTACGACTACCTCTAATTGGCTAATTTATATACTAATATACTTCCTATATTTCATAAGTAACAATGGTTTCTTTTATGAATTTTTTTCTTTAGCATACTAACTGGTTTATTTTAATAGTTGTGTCCTTTTGGTAAGCTATTCTTAAATTTTTACTCTTATTTTTGGGTTTTTTACCAGACTATTTTTGACATCAAAATACTTAGCACTTAATTTTTTTAATTAATTAGTAAATAACAAAGAAACAAAACAAAAATAAATAAAAATAAAAAATAAAAAATTAGTATTTCATCAATAGCTATGATCAAAAGCTATTAGTTCAAGGTAGTTAAGTATTAGATTCTATTAACATAAAGTGTTAATAGTATGAAAATGAGTAATATTCTTAATCAAGTAACAATAACATAAATTGGATAATAAATAAAAGTTTTATTAATATTAATATGTTTCTATTTTAAGTTATAAAAAACTATCTTTTAAAAAAAAGTATTAAGATTCTAAATTTTATTAAATTTTGAATACTTTTTTGCTTCTAATACTCTTATTATATATATATAATTTGTGTTATATAAGATTTTTGGGAATCCTGCAATTTTTAAAAAGAATTCTGGAATTCTACAATTCCTTGAAAAAAATCTTGAAATTTTGAAATCCTATAATTTTCCAAGAAAATCTTAGAATTTTTTATTTTATTATATTCATTTCTAATTGGCTATTTTATTTATTATTATAATTTTTGATTTCTATAAATAACAGTAATTTATTTTCTAATGATCAAAATAGCATTTGGATAATTTTTGATTCAATATTTATAAAGAATATAAAAAAACATTTTAAATGTTTTAATTTAGGAAATAATTGTTTATGTTAATTGAAAATACCTCTGTTTTGAGAATAATGCATTTATTTATATTTGATTTTTGTTGACTATAAAGAGTTTTTTTTACTGTCTAAAAAATTTATTACTATATATATTGTTTTTGTTTAAGTAATATTCTAAAACCAAATTACTAATACTTAAGAAAAGTGTTTTATAGATTTTTTTTCTTCTTAAACTTTTCTTGAAACTGTTTTATCTTTTTAAAAACAATTATTCATGCTTCTACTAATGATATTAAGTATTCTTTGCAAAATGTCTTTATAATTTTTTATTGTTATTTTCTCAAAAAATATTGTTTTAATACCAGTTTTTATTGATAGAGTTGCTATTTGTTTATAAAACAGATAAAAAAATTCATAACTTGTTATATTATGATTCATAGTTTTATAAGCAAACAAAACTGAAAGCAGTACTTTGTTCTATAAGTTTGTTTCTTTACTAGTTTTGGCTAGGGTTTTACATAGTGTTTTATTGAAACATTCTACTAAGCTATTTGTTTGAGAGTAATAAAGAGAAGAGAATTTATAATATATTCCCATTTTTCTGTAAGTTTTTTAACCAGTATACTAAGAAAAGCTTTTTCTCTATTAAATAAAAGTTTTTTGGGCATCTGTAGTGACAAATTATATCTTTGTAAATAAAATTGGCTATTAAAACTGCTGTTTAGTCTGAAATAGCTCTTGTTTCTATCTACTTTGTAAGATAGTCAGTAGTTGTAATAATATATCTGTTGTCATTAGAAGTTATTATTAAAGATTTAACAATATTTATACCAATTCTGTCAAATAATTAACTAAAAGAGATTAAATAGATATTTTTCTTGTAATTTGGTTTTTTTTTCTTTAACAAATATTACAAGTTTTGATGTACTTAGCAATATTTTTTTTTAAAATAAACCAATAATAATAAGCTAAGGTTTTCTGAATTGTTTTTGTTTTTTCAAAGTGTTTGGATAATGGATCAGTGTGTATATTGTAAATTAGAATTTCTTTTTTTTTAAATCTAATAATTCTTTAGAAGTAGTTAGGATCTTTTTTATTTTTTTTATAAAATTAGTTCTAATAGATCAAATAGAAATTTAATTGTTTATACAAATTTTTTTGCTATTAAGTATAGTCTGGTGGATATTGTTCTTTATCCAAAAATTTTATTAATGCAAAATAGTTATTTAAGTCTATTATTATGTTTGTTTAAGAGAGAGTTACTATTATTTAAATTGGTTTGGTTTGTGAAAATTGTACTATTACTGGATAGTAAGTCTGAAAAAAGCATTAGTGTTTTGATAATTTGCTTTTTTATAGTGTTGAATATTATAGTTAAATTCATCCAAGTAAAATATTCAGTAAGTTATTCATTTGTATTTCAGTTTTTTTTTGTTGTGCAGTCAAACCAAAACTTAATAATCTGTTATCATTAAAAATTTTACACTAAAAAGATATTTATTTCAGTAATTAGTAGTCCAAACTACTATTAAGTATTTCTGTTCAGTAACTAAATAGTTCTGTTTTGTTAGTAAAAGTGTTCTACCAATATATACTATAGCATGTTTCTTGCCTTCTTTATTTTTTTGTGAAAAAACAGCACCAAGTTATAGCCAGATACATTAATATAAAGAATAAAAAGTTAATCTAGATTAAGTTATATAAGTATAGATTCTATAATCAATTTTTCTTTTAAAGTTTTAAAGACTTTTTGTTAATATATATCTCAGTAGTAATTAACATTTTTCTGAGTAATTAATTAAAAAAAAAGGCAATTTTGGAAAAATCCTTGAGAAATTTTTAATAATAGAAGACCAAACCAAGAAAAAAGCATAGTTTATAAACATTTATTAATTGTTTAATATTCTGAACTTTTTCAACCTTGGCTGGGTCAAAAAAAATTTCATCTTTTATAATAAAATGACCAAAAAACTGTGTAGATTGTTATCCAAAAAAAATTTTAATTGGATTGATCTTAAAACCAGTATTTCTAAAGAAATCAAAAACTTTTTGTAAATGTTTAAAATGTTTATCTTAGGTTTTTAAGTATACTATTATGTTATTTAAATAAACTAAAATAAAGTTTTCCTTAACTGATTTGAATACTTTGTTCATTAAGTATTGAAAAGTAAAAGAAATATTAGTAAGACCAAAAAGCATAATTGTGAATTTATAGGTGTTATACTTAATAATAAAAGCAGTTTTTTTTCTGCTTTTTGGATTTATTTTTATTTGCCAGAATCCAGCAGTTAAGTTAATAGTTGAAAAAAAAGCAGCACTATTAAATTGGTTTAGCATTGCATTAATCTTAAGAAATAAGTATATGTCTTTTCAGTAATAACATTTAATTGTCAATAATTAATACAGAAGTATAAGATTCTATTTTTCTTGGATATTATTATAACTGAAAATGCCTATTTGCTTTTGGTTTTTTATATGAATTCAAAATTTTTCATCCAGTTTATTTTTTTTTTTGATGAATTTATTATTGTATTGATTGGATTAATAAGGCTTCAAATAGATAAAATGAATTTTTTTGGTGGTAATAGTATGTTGTATTACATAAATATATCTAAGAGTATCATCTTCTTTTAAGATAACTAGACTGTTTCTAGCTAACAGATTTTCAATGTTTATTTTTTTTCTAAGGAGAGTTTTTTTTGTTTCATTATTATTAATTGAATTTCTGGTGGTTTATTTTCAAAGAATTTTTGTACTTTTTTTATTTTTTTTCTGGGTATTAAGCTAATTGGTTTTCAATCTTTGTAATAAATTAAACAAAACTTGTATTTATTACTAAGAGAATACAATAGTTTATTGTACCAAAATTAGACACAAGAGCCATACTACCAATAGCTGTATTTGGTTTTTGGTCAAAGATTCTTCTAAGTATGTTATAATAAAGTCAGTAGATTATTTTGTCATTTATAATAATTCTTTTTTTGTTTGCTTTAATATTATTTAGTGGCTTGGTATTACTAATGAAGATAATATAAGTAAGTTTAGTAGTTTTTTTTGTTTTTTTTCTTTATTGCTCTCTTTATTATCTGGTTTATCTAATTGTTTTTTTTGGTTCTGCTTGAAGACTAAAAAAGTTGTTTAATAGTAATACTTAATCACAATAAATTTTTTACTATATTTAATAATTAGCTTACAAAGTTTATAATTTAGTAAAGCTTTTGCTTTCTTAAGCTATTGATTGCTAACAATAATAATGTATTTTTTAATTTCAGAAACTTTTATGTCTGTTTCAATGCTAATATCATTAATGTAAACAGAAACAGCTTTGACAATACTCAAATCTTTCTTTTTATTATTGTATATATTGGTTATTGATTAAGTAGAAAGTTCATTAATCTTTCTGCCAATAACTTTTAAAAAGTGTTTGACAATAATATTAACAGATAATTTACTGTTCAAAATTAAGTCAATGAAGTAACCAATATTATCAGTGGTTTTTTGTCAATATTTGGAAACATTTTTTAACTCAACTGGTAACACACATTATCATAATTATGCTACTGACTATAGCATATTATGGGTGTATAGACTATTTCAGTAGATAGAAGAACAAAAAGAGATACAAGATAAGATTATTAAAAGTGAAAGAAAATATTGTCATTATTATTTGTTTTTGGGCAAGAACCAGTCTTAAGTATTTGAAAGGGGAAAGAAATGTCATATCTCTTTATATGTATCAGAAGCGCAACCAACAACAGAAATAAAACCAATTATTCAAAGAAATATGTAACCAGAATTCTTTCAATTAGTTGTTAAAAGAATGTGATGTTTAAATGTTTACTTTAAAAACAAAGTTATAGAAATTATAAAAAAGATTATGAAAGTCAAATATAATTGAAATAGATTTTGCTTAAACTTTTATTGTTAAGAACACTCTTTAATAATATAATACTTTATTACTTATTTTTATATTTAACAATTTGTTCATTGAAACAAAACTTAATATCAAATAGTAATAACACATGATTTGAAAGATCAGAAGTAATAGAACAACTTGAAATGGTGATAACAAGTAAATAAAAGATTATAAACAATGTGATTTCAAATGGTGATAAGGAATATGAGAAGGCATACTTGAGATTGTGATAACAAGTATTTAGAGCATAAAAAAAGAGAAAGTGAGAGTAAGAAATAGAGGAAAAAACTAACTGCTTACTATAAAACTATAGCAAAGAGTTGGCTTAGTATTAAACTGATACTTTCTTGAGTTAACAAAAAAGCTATATATATAGCTAAATTATATTTGATCTATATACTATATTAGAACTATTTAAGATACATCAATTATTTATATATTTTAATTCAATCAATTTATGATAAACTTACTTAACATGTTATTTTTTTTAGAGCTGGTGATTTTTAGATGATCAAATTTAAATGGCTAGATTTAGAACATTAATTGTAAATCAATGATACCAATTGTGATTATAATCAATATAATCAGAAGTAGATCAATTAATTACATTTTTTGATAACTACTTTTAACCATTAATCATGAATCTGAAATATTAGATTGTTTTAATAAGAGCATATAAGAATTTTAGAGCATAATAAAGTCTGTTGTTATCTGATTACATGTCTTAATCATTTATTTCCATTGGTGTTTCTTAGTTTGCCAAGATTTTTTTGTATCTAACTTAATTAAACTGTTGAATTGTGTTATATTTTTTTGTTGTAATTAGATTGATTACTGATCATTTATTTTTAGATTGTTAGCTGATTTTGTTAATTAAGTATAATGATATAGGTCTTTTTCACATGATTTTGATGTTAATTTCTATTGTATGTGTTGTAATTTTTGCATTGAAAAATGTGAAAATCTTCTAGTAATACCAGTCACTTAAGCTTTGCAAATTAGAAAATTAATATTGCTATTATCAGTAAGTTCAGCTTGTTAAAAGTGTTTATTAGTTTTTGGTGTCTTTTTTTTTAAAATCAAGAATTTGCAAAGATTTTTTCTGAACTGTGAATGAGTTATTAGTTGGCCAAAAATAATATGTGCTAAAGTTTTTATGAAATCTTTAATAACACAATAGAATTCAGATTTTTGTACAATTTTTGGAAGTTCTAACTTTGGAGGATTCTTAAAAACTTTGGTCTTTGGTGGCTTATTGTTATTAACAGTTAATATAGAAACATTATTGGATTCTATAATAAAATCAACTTTGGTTTTCTTTTTTTTTTGTAGTTTCAAAAAAGTTAATGGTTAATTTATCTATGTTATAATTATCATTAGTTAAATTAAAAGCATAAAAAGGGTTTTTTTCTAATTGGCTTGCACTTTTACTTTTTGAAGATGCATTTACCAATTTAAAGACTAATAAACAGTAACTTCAATTAAGAGATTTTCTCTAAAAAAATTGATGTTAGTATGATTAAATCTTTAATTAGAAACATTATTGTTATTAGGTCTGTTGTTTTGATTATTATTATTTCTAGAAGCTAGTAAAAATAAAGGAGATTTGTTGTAATTTCTTAAAAAATATTCAGTCAATTCACAATAATAGAACACAGAAAGATCATAATTTTGTTGTCTTTGGTAAGAAGACTGCTAAAAGTAGTTAAAACAGGATTCAAATCTAGGTCTTTGAGATTGTTGAATTTCTCTAACAGCTTGGGCTAATGGTTCTAATAATTGTGTAAGATTGGCTGTAAATTTGTCTATTAATTGTTTATTTGGGTCTTAAGTTTAAGCAGCAAAGAAAGTAATAGCTATTTGAAAAACAGAAACCAAAATAGAAATAAGAACAAAAACTGATAGTGTAGATTCCAAATACATTCTTTGATTATTTTTAATTTTTTGGGCAAATTCAATGGCCATGTTTATGATAAGATTGTCTTTCAGAGCTAAAAAAAACCAAAAAGTATAAGATAAATTAGTTCTCTATTTTTTTGTAAAGAAGTAAATCTTTTGCTCTTCTGTCTAATTTTTTTTAGAATTTACTTATTTGATAAGCTTTCTTATTGCTTTGGCATATTCAATTACTACTTTTCCTAAATCTTGGATTCTTTTTTCTAGTTTCATACATCATTTGAATATTAAGATTGGAGTTTAAATCTGTTTTCAAAATATATAGTAAAAAAAATATTGTCTTTCTCAATATTTGTTAGTATTTATTTAATAATTTTTTGCTGAATATTGGTATTGGTTTTTTGTGAAAACCAGATAGCAAAAGAGTCTTGAAAATATTTACCAATAATTTAAAACTTGTAATTAATATTATATTGATTGGCTGTAATTGCTCTTTTAAAGTCATCTAATTATTTAATTAGATTTTAGATATTGTCTTTAAATAATAGTAATGGGATGTTGTTTCTTTGTCCTAAAGCAGTTTGTATATCTTGAAAGATAACTAAGATGTTTGCTTGCATGAAATCAGCAGTCATTGGTTCAAAAATAGTTGTTTGAATAAAAGAGTTTAATTTACTTAAAAAAAATCAAAAATAAAAGCAGTTTGATAACTTTTTTTTTGTTTCAAAAAGAGTTTTAGCTAATTAATAAGCAGCAATCCAAATGTGAATTTGGTGATTCAGATATTCAAAATCAGAAAGTTGTTGTTCAAAGATTGTTGAGTATAAGAGTTAATTAATATTGTTATTTCTTTCTTTAAAGACTTCTTTAAAGTAAGCTTGATCAAAAAAATAAATTGTATAAACTATATAAGTTTCAACTAAATGTTCATTTAGAAACCAGTTTCAAAAATTTTAAAATTGTTTACTGAATTGTTTTTTAACAAAAAAGCAAATCAAGCAAAAGAATAGAGAATTGAGTTCAATAAAATCTAAGTTATTTTTGTTGTATGCTGCAAAAAATTCTTCTAATTGTTATAACAAATATAAATAATTACCTATACAATAGAAAACAAGTGGATATTTAACAACCTCACAGAAAGCACCACTTTTATATTACAAGTTAAAATAAAAAGCTAACAAATAACAAAGAAAAACAGAATTGTATAGTAATAAAATAGATTAAAGGAAATTTAACTTTAAAGAGTAAATTGAATAAATAAGGATTCAATATGCAAGATCAGTCTTATAAAATATTTTAGTTGCTATTTTTTTCAAAGGGTAACCAAAGAATCTAAAAGTAGAGAAATAGTTTATACTGTCAATAAATAATAACATACTGATATAATTCTATGTCTTATGTTAATACTTTTAGAATTCAATATTAGATATTAAATGTGCTTTTTAGTCATATTTTATTTAATAATCTTCAAATACAACAATTATATAAGTCAGGAAAAAGATATGTAAATGCCAACAAATAATCTTTTATCTTAAGATATTTAAATACTTAAAGATAAAAAATAGAAAATTAGTAATAAAAAAAGAATTAAGATAAAATTATTATTTTATTTTTTTGATTTTTTTGATTTGTACATGTTTTTCTATAGCTAAAAGACTCATTACTTATATAACTATTAAAAATAGTCAATGATCAAGTCAATAATCAAATCAATAATTAAATTAATAATTAGATTATTAATTAGATCAATAATTAAATCAATAATTATTATTTAAAAATAAGATGGCTAATTATGTGATATTAGTGGCTAATACATATAATAATTAATAAAAACTATAGATTTTAACTATTATAATATAATAAACAAAAATTTATTTAGTAATTGTTTTTCCTAAATTTTTTTTAGTGTAAAGATTAATTTAATCTAACAATTGTGCTCTTTTAGGAAGCTATTTTTAAGTTTTTACTTTTGTTTTATGAATTTTTTATCAAACTATCTTTGATATTAATATCTTAATACTTAATTTTTTAATTAATTAATATATAATACAAAACAAAATAAAATAAAATAAAAAAGAAATAAGAAATTAGTATTTTATTAATAATTATAATCAAAAGCTATTGGTTTAATATAGTTAAGTAACAAATACTATTAACATAAATTGCTAATGAAATTAAAAAATAATAATGTTAATTCAATAAAAAAAATAACATAAATTAAATAATTTCACTTTAAGATATAAAAAATTATCTTTTGAAAGAAAGTTTATATTATAAATATTTATTGTTAACTAACTAAAAATTTGTTTAAATGTTTTTTTTCATTTTTGATATTATTGTTATATATACATGATTTTTGTTATATAAGATCTTATATATTTTTATTTTTTTCTATACTACTTTTTAGAACTGTGTTTATTCTTAAACAATATGCCATAATTTTTTATAAATATATACTTTCTAAAAATTTGTTGTGATTTCTTAACAATGTGCTCATTTTTTGTAAATATACACATTTCTGAAAATATTAAGTATTATTTTTCTATTGGCTTATTCTTATAATTTGTTTTTCTTATTTCTTTTTTGTATTTTTTTTTATAAATAACAGTACATAAATTTGTTTTTTAATTTTGAAAAAAAGTATAAGTTTTAATAATTTTCAAACCATATAAATAAAAAAACATTTTGATAAATACATAGCTTATTGTCTTAATTAAAACAATTTAAAAAGTTTTTTTCAAGATTTTGTCTGACAAAATTTTTTTGGTATACAATAAGTTTAATATTCTTTGTAATAATAATTTTTCAGTTTTAAAAAATATAACAACACAATTTCTCATATTTATAATTGGATCAATAATAAAAATGTTTTAAAAAAATCATAAATTTTGGCTGGTTTTGTAAAATATGCACAAAACATATAATTTTGTAAGTTGAAAACATTTGAAATATAGTTTAAATAAAATTAAAATATGTAACAAATTTGTCAAATTCTTTAGTAATATTTACAACAATTGTATTAACTGAATTATAACTAATTTTGGTCTAATAAATAAATACTGTGTTTATAATAAGCTAAATTAAGGTGAAATTTTATCATCTTTTTTTTTGGCATATTTTTTATGATTTTTTTTTGTGCAAAATTAAGACAAGAAAGTATTTGTAATTATAGGATTAATTTTAATTTTGTTGCTAAGACTACTTTTAAAATAATGGAAAATATAATCTTTTTTTGCTTCTTACCATTATAGTGTACATGGGCAAGCATTTTGAAAGCTTTGATGACAGCATTAAATGCAACATTGCCCAGTTTTGTATATGTTTGGATGATAAATACGGAAGATTATAACTATCCAAAATCGAGAATCAAATTAGAACACTCTTATGGCAAGAGTTAATCCTGAAGATATTGCAATCGCAATATACTCTTCACTGCCTCTGTTGCATAGGCATCCCCTGATGCAAGTTGTGCAGGTTCAGGCCATGATTGGAGAATTTTGACCAGCAGCTTTGCAATTCCCCTGTTGTAGCTGTCATCTGCAATGCAGGGATAGACATTTGTGTTGAGACCAATGATCTTGAGGCCAAGTTGGGTTCTTTCTACTGGATGATGTACACCACAGCCACTTAACATCTCTTGGGCTGTGTTTTGCAATATTCCAAGCTCCATCCACAATGCACCATATGGAATAGTAGTTGAACTATCTATAAGTCCCAGTTTCTGGGGTGCCAGATGAGACCGTGATTGTTCACCAATTTTTTGTTTCTTGCGATTTTTCACCTGCACAAGTATGAATGAAATGCGTTCGAGTGGGATGGTGCTTTGTACCGCGTAGGTTTAAGACGTGAAGTGTAAAAATAAGGTAAGTTATCAAAGAGGGGTCAAAACTCAATATGAATAGCATGACATGATGATACATACATAGTTTTATTTGGGTGAACTGTCAATGAGGACTCTGCAGTATCAGGCGGCAGCACAACAGGGATGATCAAGTCAACGGCTTCACTATAGCGCTTGGAAAGGATACCTGCTCCACGAATCGCGAATTCATACAATGTTGCACGGTTCGGCTTTTTGTAGGTTGGTCGCACGAAATGCGTCAGGAATATCTCTCCACGCATTAGTCGATCCTTAGCTACTGTGTCCATAATGGTATCCAGGTTGGCGCAATTCACGCCTAGTAGCTCAGATAGGAATGCACTCACTGTGACCACTCGCGAATACGGCATAGAACCTCGCCGTGTACTTACATGATCAATTGCCAGCAGAACGAGTAACTGTGCGACAAGTTCACCACGATATCCTGCATCGACAATGCCGTATCTTAGCGAGACAGCAAGAAAGCTCAATATGGATTCAAGATAGCCTTGGCGGTGCATCAGTTGGGCTGATGCTTCAGCCAGAATTGGCTCTGATGGAACAGCACTGAGTACGCTCTCACGTTCAGGCGTGATATGGATGCACACACGCATGTGATCTGCAATAAGGGCAGTGTTGATGCGGAGGGATGGATTCACATCCAATGCAATCCGGGGTGACAAGATAGCCAGCGTTTGTTCCAACGTGAGTTTATCAGCCGTAAGCACCTCGTTTGTACACATGATCTTATATACGGCAAGAGCAATTGTGTCCGCTTGAGGAGCAGTAGCAGAATCATAAATGGTTTTCCAGAGAGGACGACCGAGAGAAATCAGGCGGTCTTCCTTCGTGGCAGTTGCAAGTGAGTTTACAGGAGCTCTGTCAGCGAGGCTGTCAAAGGTGCTAACCAGATAAAACGGTGAAAATACGTCCAAGTTATTTTGAGCAATACGAGCTGATGGATCTTGGAGAGCCGGTGGAACAAAGTCACCAACTCGCGAAGAAGTGTCGAGAAAAACGGCCGCCGTGAACGTGTCCTCGCCATTCGCGCCGCTATTGTGGCTCGGAAGCATGCGCAATGCATAACGCAGCCAATAAAAATGGTTGTGAACATCTCCATTGCGACGCGGTGTATTGATGTTGCGAGCCTCATCAAAAACAAACACAATCCGTGCTTCAGGGTCTTTTGACGCTTTGAGAACTCGCGCGAGTTTCCTAGCCATCACAAGCAGCTCCATCGGAAATTGCTCCACATTTGTTAGTCGGACCGTATGCTCATGAAGATATGTTCTAACGCGGATCCAGTAGTCATGTGAACTTGAGCTATTCTCATTGATCGGCGTGCCAAACACGTGCCAATCGAACCATGCAGCAGGTGAGATTAGCTGCGGTTGCATTATGTCCACAAACACCTGCATGCATGCAAGCAGGTATGCAACATAGAACTTGCAGTTGCGCGCTCCATCACTTAAGAGTTCGTCGGCGATGGCTGAACGCGGGGGGAATCCAGTGCTCAAGCTTGGCCGTAGACAGCAGTAAAACACGTAACGTTCTTGCGCGACTTCACGTATGATGCGAGACTTGCCGACTCCGCTTGACTGCACGATGGCTGTCATCGGAGCATACTGTTCACGTGGATCCCATGTCCTTACAATCTCATCAAGCTTATCCATGAAATAGCGACGCATTTGGGTTGGATCACTATATGGGCGCTCAAATTGTCTCTTATGAGCCTGTGTGGATATTTCATTCTCAAATTTACGCTTGGACGGAGTAACTGTAAGAAAGAGATTACGTGAGCATCATTTCGGAGAAGCAATTTTGCCCGTCTGCCACGCCCCCACTCTTTCCTTTCTCAGCTGATAACATTCCAAAGAGCTTTCAGATAATGAAGCCTGGCAGTCACTATTGAATATTGACAGCACAGCAACCACTTCTCCTACGACCCCAAACGTATCGTATCTTGCTTATTTGTCTTTCAAATGGGTTTACGTATAAACCTAGCTCTGCTACGATAAGCTCTGCCCCAACTAACAACGTCCAACTGCCTCTCTTGCAATATAGCACAAAACCAGTAACAGTATTCAAACTCTTCTCCACGTTGCTCCTCTATCCTCCAATAAACGTGTATTCATTGCTTACCTTGCTTTGTCTTGAGGTATTCCTCATAGCAGTTTGTGGTCGCGCCAGGGTTGTCTTGATGGTATTTAGCGTAGAAGTCTTTGTATTCGTTGTATGCAGCATCACATTGTTCAAAGGTTGCGCTGGGATAGTCTTTACCGTATTTCCAATAAAAGAACATTTTCTCCATTACTTTTGCATCCACGTCCATGTCTAGATGTTTTTCGTAAGTTAGTGAAAGATAGTGATAAAAAGGAACAGTCGCGATCTGCGTCCACCCAATTCAGCCCTGTTTATACGTTTTACTTACACAAACATGTGATACTTCTCCGTATTGAAGCGCCGAATCAACTATAGTTACCCGGATCCAGCACACTTGGCAAAGCAGATCGGGAACCCTCCATGCTTTTGTCAGGATAATGAAGACAAAGGGAAATCTCTTTTATACGCTTCTTTGCATATCACGTTATGGAGCAATTAACAAATGGTTTAATTTTTGTATTGTATTCTGCTACTACTACGTAATGCAATTCTGTTTTTGGAAGTGAAGCAATTGTTTTTTACGTGTGTATTGTAACGAGTCGTATGATAATGGATAACTGAATTTGAATTGCAAAAAACAGTTACAACAATCGATTCTCTTTATTACTCTCTTAAACAAAGTATGTACAGTACTTTTGCATATTCACTAGAGCGATTGCATGGAAGGAAATACTCGGACCCAAAGCCATTACTATACTTTGGTCGCTCTATGGTGCAAACCATTTATAATCATCAAAAATAGAAATTTTAAATGATGATCTTCACGTGTTTTTATTTATATAATTAAATTTTATTTGTTAATATACATGTGTTTTTAATATATTATTTATAATAAAAAATAAAATTTTATTAAATTTTATATAATATAAAACCAAATACAGTATTACAAAGTTTGAATATTATTTAATTTGTTTAATTCTTCAAGAATATTATCTGGAATTCTTCTATAAAATTTATACTTTTTTATAGCATATTCTACTAATTTTCTATTAAGATTTTTTTTATAGAGATCCATATAATACCAATATTTTCTTGAAAATCAACTCTTATTATTACTATATCATTCATAAATAAATAGATTGGTAAAATGATTTAACTGAATATTGTGTAAAGCATTAGCAAAAATAAATTATAA
Source organism: Geosiphon pyriformis (assembly GCA_016748015.1). Classification (NCBI taxonomy): domain Eukaryota; kingdom Fungi; phylum Glomeromycota; class Glomeromycetes; order Archaeosporales; family Geosiphonaceae; genus Geosiphon; species Geosiphon pyriformis. The sequence continues at coordinate 831,562 of JAAOMT010000299.1, read as the reverse complement.
AAATACACAAGAATAGAACTTATTTATATCCTAAATACTATCTAGTTTATGCTATTTAAATTAGTTTATAAAAAAAAATCACTCTACTTATTAAATAAAAAATACCTTTTTTCTTTATAAAAACAATTACTAAAGAAAATTTTGAAGCTATTTTAAACCAAAAAACATATTAGTTTATAAAAACATTAGAAAACAATAATAAAACAACAGTTAACAATATAAATAATGCTTAAAAATGACAAAAAAAAAGACATGATAATTGCCTATTTAACCAACCAATTGAATTTAAAATTGAAGATTGAATATTATTATATTGTACAAAAGCTAAAAAACAGTAGAATAAAAAGTTTAACCCAAATGAGACAAATTTTTTCACATATATGAAGTTTTAGGCAATAAAGCTTACAAATTAAAATTGGAGAAAAAAATTTTAAAGAAAGTAGCACATAAAATTTATTTAAAAATTTATTATATCAACCAAAAATTATTGTTATTTGTATCTTAACTAAAAACACAAATTCTATTAATCAGACCAGAAGATATATTACAAGATTTAAAACCAATTATTATTATCAAAACATAATTAATATATAATAATTTAATTGAAAAAAAATTTAAGTATATATAATGACCAAAACAGCAAAAAAAAGACAATAAAACTCTTAATATGGATCTTTTAAATAAAATTCTAAGACTTTTAAAACAACAATTTACAATACCAATAAAAATTACAATTAATAAAAAAGATATATAATACAAAAATTTGCACAAAAAAAAGATATACAAGAGTTTAACTAGAACTAAATGTTTTTATTCTTACAAATAATTAAAAAAAAAAATATGTGGTTAAATAAGCTTAATAAAATTAAAAAACCTTTAAATAAGCTAATCTTAAAACCAATAATAGAAAACTGGACACTGAAAATCTCCAAAGTATAGAAAAAAGACTATTACTAGTATATTAATTCTTTAAAATTGGCAAAAGACTCAACTTATAAACACTATACTTAGATATTAATAAACAAATATTTAACAAAAAAGCTTTAAAACAAGTAATAGAATTTATTGAAAAAAATAATCTAATATTATATTACAAAACAATATACTAACTGTATTTAGTATTTAAATATTGTTTAACAATACTGTTAAACAGTTTATTAAAGTTTATTACAGTTAACAACATAAAACAAATAACAAATACACAGTTTAAAGACCTATAAAAAGCCATACTCAACACAACTATTGAATATTATACTAAAAAAATAATTTTTACAAATACATATAATCTTGTAAAAGCTTAATTCTAAAAGAGAAGAATAATATTATCTGAATAGAAAAACCAATTTAAAAGATATTAAAAAAATGTGATTAAAAACATAATAACTTAAAAAAACCATAATAATGTAAAATAATACAAATAACATATAATAACTCAGAATAATATAAGATAATACACAATAATATAAAATAACTAGCCATAACATAAAATAATTAATTATAAAAAAAAAAATAAAGCAACAGAAATAGTAAACAATAGCTAGTAATAACAAATAATTAAAAACAATTTTGTAAAACTAAAAATATGTATAAAAACAAATAGTTTTAGCAAAAAAAAAAGACAAACAGACAGATAGAAAAAATCCAAATATATTTTTTTACTTATATTTCTTAGATCTATCTTACCTATATACTTATATTATCTTAAATAAAAAAAATATTTAAAACCAAAAATCACAAATTTTGTGTTTAAACAAATTAATCATTTTTTTATTTTTATTTCTAGCCAGATGCTTTTAGCATAAAATTGCTTTAAATAATAATAACTTAGACCAATTACTTTTAATTATAGTAATTAATAATAATAATTTCTTTATTTTATTTTATTTTTGTGAAGCAGTAATATTGTAAAATCAACTGTTTGAGAATAGATTTTATGATAGTTTGGTAAAAAAAAAAAGCTTTTTCTAAAATTAAATATTAATATTATGTTATTAGTTTATTAAAAAGACAAAAAACCATTATCAAACTCTAGCAACTGTACTCAATTAGCTCAGAGAAAATAGCTCATATACTTAAACCACAAACAACCAAAACATCTTTTTGTGTCTTATAACCAAAGAACTCTACAGATAAAATTAGCAAAAATCTTCAAAAACTAATATTACTAACTTATCTTATATATTGAGAATAGAAAATTTTAAGCTTTTTTTATCTAAATTTAGAGCACCAAATATTACTACTATATTTTACTAAGTTTACTTATAATAATACATATTTAATTTACTCTCTTATTATAATTTTTTTTGATTATTTTTATTATTCTACAATTCTGTTTTTTTTTTGCTATCTATTAACTTATTATTCTAACTTATAACAGTATATTTTATGTTTTATATTGGTGTTTTTAGAATTTGATATTAGATATCAAATATATTTTTCAGTTATAATTTATTTATCAATTATTATCTAACAAATTTTTGAATTCAATAAATAAATTTGTCTAAACATAAAATTTCAATTCCAAATGGTTATATTCCAAAAGAAATAAAAAAATTCCAAGTTACTTTTTATAACCCTAATAGTTATCTTATTATTTTATTAAATAAATTAGAAATTAGAATTATATATAACAATATTTTTTAGAACAAAACTCTTTAAATTGTCTCTAATTTTATTAAAATTGTAAGACACATTTTTTTTTCAAACCCAAATATTTTGTTCACTATTAAAAATTACCATCTAATTAAAAAAAAACTTTTTTGAATCAAAATAGATCTCTTAAAACCCCAATAACAAAGACAATTAAAACAATTAATTATTAAATATGCTGATATATTTGCCAAAGACAACAACAATCTGGAAAAAACTAATATTGTGTAGCATTAAATTTACACAAGAGATATTCTACCAAAACACCAACAAGTCTATTAAGTCCCACTTACCAACCACTAATTTATTAAAGAAAAAGTGCAATAAATGCTTAATAATAATTTTATTTTATCATTAAAAAGTTTTTGAATTTCATCAGTAGTTCTTATTAAAAAAAAAATGAAAAAATCAAATTTTGTATTGACTATCAACAATTAAATAGTGTGACAATTAAAGATGCTTATTTCCTTTCAAGAATTAACAATATGCTAGATGCTCTTAGAAAAACCAAGTTTTTCTCAATTTTAGACTTGAAAAATAGATACTGACAAGTTGAAATAGATTCTAAGGACTGCATAAAACAGCTTTTATTACTCAAAAAAAAAACTACAAATTCAATATTATGCTTTTTGAATTCTGCAATGTTTCAGCAACATTCTAGTAACTAATAAATATTGTTTATAAAAGACTTCTATGGTGTTATTCATAAAAAGATACAAAAAGAGAAAGCTGGAAAAAAACAGATAAGAAAATAGATTAATAGAAAAATAGTACTTAACATGTAAGCATAATATCAAAAAACTATAACACATTGCTTAAGAAAAATATAAGATCTTATAGAACAAGAAATATGTATATATAGTTAGAGTATTAGAAACAGAAAAGAGAGAATCTATTCCAGAATCCAGTTTAGAATTAATACTCACAATTTATTAATTATATCTTACCTCTTCTTTCAAAAGATAGTTTTCTACAACTTAAAGTAAAATTTTATTACCTATTAATAAAATATCAATTAATACTTAAATCTATGTTATTGTTATTTAATTAAGAAATATTCATTATTTCTACTCTATCAACATTCTATGTTGATAAAATCCAATACTTAACCATACTAGAACAATAGCTTTTAATCACAGCTATTAACAGAATATTAATTTCTTATTTTTTTTATTTTTTTTTGTTGTTTAATTTACTAACTAATTAAAAAAATTAAATATTGAGTAATTTGATGTTAAAGATAGCCTGGTAAAAAACTCAAAAATAAGGGTAAAGAACTCGGAAATTGAGAATAGCTTATCAGAAAGGCATAACTGTCAAAATAAACTGGCCATTATGCTAAAAAAAAAATTTGATAGAATAATTATTCTGAGAGATTACCAAAACAACTATTGAATTTCTGTTTATTATACAAAAAACTCAACTAAAACCTTTAAATCACAAAAAAAATCTTTAGATATTACCAACTGTAAAAGCCATTGAGCACCAAGTTATGAGTTTGTTATTTGTTTCCATACTCCAAATAATTACTTGTAATATTTGGTGCTTTCTATAAGGTATAATTTAACAAAGAACCAGCACTAACAACAACCATCTGAAAAAGTGGCAGACCAAAAAAGTATAGGAGAAAATTATTTAGAATTTGCAAAATCCTTATTTTAGCACTATAAAAATAATCTTGAATTGATAAATAACAATTGGTAAGCAAAATTAGCTTTTAATTTCTATGTCAACAAAAAAATCAAATTCTATTTGGGAATCAAAGAAAATCTAGAAGCCACTCTCAACAACTTTAACAGTGAATTATTCCAAAACACTATACTTTTACCAAATCATCTGTTTACACCAACAATCATAGAAATAAATAAAAAAATTAGAAATTACACTTAATAAAGATTTCTTATTATTTTTGCAGACAAAAAAAAATTACAAACACCAGCAGGAACACCAAAAAAAATACAACTACTTACTTAGAAGAAACCAAAAGTTGTCTTATTTATTTACTTGTCATATTATTATATATTAGAAAGTATTATTAATATAACATCAGCAAGTGCATTCACATCAACCACAAAACTTCTATTAGCTAGAATTCCATTTCAAAGTAAACAAGAAAAAGCTAAACTATTGAGAACTTATAGTAAGTATTTTAAGAGATTTAATTCATGACCAACAATGCTATTAGAACGTTAATTATTACCACCACTACAACTGAATTTCAGAACTACCAGTTTATGAAAAATAACTTACTTAAAAAAAGAGAAAAATGAAGATCAAGAATTTAATTATCAAAACCCAATCTTAGAAAATCTGAAAATTTAAATTCTGATTGTTTAGACCCAGTAGAATCTAAACAATTCAAATCCTATTCCTATTGTTTTCCAAAACTTATTTTCAATAATTATAATTGATCCACCACTAATTGTATCAATTACTGCTTAACAACAACACACTTAACAACAACAACTGCAGCAAAAACCACCATAACAACTATTACCAATAGCATATACTTCTATTGTCAAATTAGAAAAGTTTACCAGTAAAGAAAACAATGCCCAAGTCTGGCTCAATAACATCACTAAAGCAATTATTGCCAATAACTAAGATAATATTAGAACTTTACAAGCTATTTTATACTTTCTATAAGATACTGCTAATTCATAATATTAAAGCTTGATCAATAAACCCATTACTTTTAATGTATTTAAAATTGAATTTCTTAGATATTTTAGTAAAAATAACAATATTAATTGCTTGGCAACTGTTTTCACTACTATTAAACAAGGAGACACAAAAGCAGTCACCATTTACTTAGAATGCTTCTATAAAAATCTGTGCCAAATACAAATCTTAAATTAGTTCATCTGTGGTCTGTGCAGTAATTTTCTACAATGCATATATCTATTATATTTACAAATATTTTAAGACACAATTATGTATGCCAGAGATTTTGAATCAGCTGAATTAAAAGCCAACTATGTCTAAGCCATAAATTTAGTAATAAATGAATTATCTGACTTAAATTCTAAATTAAAACAATTTAGTAATTCAATCAATCAAAAATTGAAAGAATACTTAGCTAACAATCAGGCAATTTATTAATCTTCACAACAGCATAAAAATCAAAGAAATCCAAATTAGTTTTAAAATCAATTATATCTAATAATATTATTATTAACCAATTAATAGTAATAACAAAAGATGTGTAATTGTTACTATTGTGGTAAACAAGAACACTTGAGAATAGATTATCATCTAAGACTGAGTAATCAATGATCAAAAAATCAATATTAAAACCCCAATTGCAGATTTCAAACTCCAAACTACATCAGTAATTAATCACCCAAACAATATTGTTATGGTTGAAACTTATATTTCTTATTAATTATTACATGTATTAGTTATTGATGTCATATAAATTAGCCACTCTATTTTTAGATAGTAATCATTGACTTGATTATTGACCATTTTTGACAATTATATAAGCAATGAATCTCTTAGCTATAGAAAAACATGTTCAAAATAATCAAGAATAAATAAAATAACAACTTTTATCTCAATTATTCTCTTATCACTAATTTCCCTTTCCCTACCTTCAAGTATCTGAACATCTTGGAATAAAAAATTACTTGTTGGTTAATTCTTATCCTTTTCCTGAAATGTATAAGTGTAGCATTTAAAGATTATTGAATAAAACGTGACTGAAAAGCACATCTGATACTTGATATTGAATTCTAAGAGTGCTAATGTAAAACATAGAATTATACCAAGTATGATCATTTGTTGACAATATGGACTATTCCTCTATCTTCAGATTCCCTAGTTACCTTTTGAAAAGAATAGTGACTGAGATATTTTATGAGACTAATTTCGCACATTGAATCCATATTTATTTAATTTGCTCTTTGAAGTTGAATTCTCTTTGATTATTTTTATCATCCTACAATTCTGTTCTCTTTTGCTATCTGTTAGCTTGTTACTCCAACCCGTAACAATATTACTATTAACTATATTACTCACAACTAACACAATTGATTTATCAGTCATTAATCTATTAAACTCCAACACCAGTAATTTATCAGCTGTTTCAGCCTCAAATAATATATCAACTCCAACAAATTCAAACCCAGCCCCAAAACTTATCTCCAAACAAAAGCCAAAGGCTAAAAATTATTCAACAGAATTGAAAATTGGCAATAGTAATATACCAACTAATTTTTAATTCTTTAAATCAACAATTAAGATTATGCCAATAGAGTATGGGAAATGGGTACTCTTAAAACCCAAATTCTCAGAACTATTTAAGTCTCCTAATTACTTTAAAAACCAACTCATCTAATAACTTGAAAAACCCAAAAAACTCACTTATTGACAATATCTTACCAATGACTATTACTAAGAACAAATTATTCATAGTCATGTTTTTATTTAAAATAAAAGAATCAACAATGCCATCTCTATTCAATGGAACAGCTATTGGCACCCAATTTATTATAGCAATATACACAAATATCAAAGTTGATAGCCACTTTATTAAGCTAATTTTTGATAGTGGTTTAACAGACAGTATAATTACTCAACAACTTATGAACCAATTAAGTTGCCAAGTTAATCATACTGTCAACACTAGAATAATCACTACAATAAAGTAACAAAAATGCCTATTGGTGAGATTAACAACTTTTTATTTGAAGTCAATGGCATTATGACACTTATCAAAGTTCTCATTATAGAAGCCACCTAATACCAAGTGCTAGTTGGTAATGACTGGTTGTTTAAAACCAATGCCATGCTCAATTGGAATACCCAAAAGCTACAGTTCAGTAAAAATGGTTTGCAAACTCAAGTACTTGCCACTTGCAGCCACTTTAAGCCAACTATTACTACCCAACCACCACTAATTGAATTGGAAAAAAAAATCTACCTGGGAAGTGTATCAAGTATTATGGGTAAAAGAAGACCATAACAAGCTATTATCAATCCTATTGTGAGATAACAAAGAGAAAAAAAAAAGAGGAGGACAAACCACAAACCACTACTAATGTCAGTAAAACTGCCAACACTTGGCATATACTATATTCAGTAGACACAAGAAAGGAACTATCTTATATTTCTTTCAAATATATTGATTACAAGAAGAAGCTTTTATTTATAAGAGCTTAAGTAGTATCAAATGAAGACTATTAGACACATACCTATTATTACTGCAAACCATACTATTAAGAACATTTTGGTTATTCAAAATAACAAGAATAGTAGAACAATGAATCATGTCTTGTTTGTAGAGAAATATTATTTGATAAAGAAATGTGAAATAACATTTCTGGTTAAAAAAAAACATACAATGTATTGTGTTAATATACAATTTTTATTAGTAATTAGGTGAGCCAAAAAACACTTTTTAACACTGTATAGAATTGAATACTCTTATACTTAGATGGTTACTCACACAATGAGAACAAAATCTGGTAAAGACAAGTGCCAAAATCAAAAATATTTTGCTTAATAAAATATTGGTGATTAAAAACAACTCACCAGAACTGGTTGAGACCATTTTTATTTTCAATTCAAACATATTTCTTGATATTCTAAGTGATTTAAAACAATTTTATAAACACTATTAAGACTTAGTACTTATTAGAAAAAAGCAAAAACAGTGTTTAGAACAGTTAAACACAAGACTGTGTAAATATTGTCTAATTTTCAGTAACTTTGATTATTGTGATGATTGTAATTTTATTTACAATTCACTATCATACATGATTTATTTGATTCCTAAAAAAAACCAACCAACCAGCAAATGCACAGTAAAATTAAAATCAAAATTTAATCTTAATTCAGACTTTAACAATAATAACAACAACAGTTCCAATTCCATTTACTATGGCAACAACAATAATGATTCAAACTCTAATTACAACTCTGAACAATATATTATGCTTCCAGATTTATTAATAGAGTAAGAACTAAAATGATTTAGCAATAATGATAAAAATATTATGCCAAAATGTACACATAATACCAATATAGGGTTTGATCTTAAGTATCAAGAAAAAACTGTCATCAAATTGGAATCATATTTATGTACTAGTATAGATCTGAAAATAGTACTGGAAATTCTAGCAACAACAATAGTTTAATTAGCATCTAAATTTAATTTAGCAAAAAAAAAAATTAGTATCAAAAAAAGAATAATTGATGCAGAATATGTAGAAAATATTATTGCAATACTACAAAATAATTTAGAAAAGAAATATACTATTGAATTAAATGAAAAGATAGCACAGGCAATATTTTTATCTCTGATAAAAATAGCTTAATTAGTGTTAATAGGAACAAAAGAAAAATTAAGAATAACTGCAAGAGAGATAAATGGATTCAAATCTATGGATAGAATAGATATATCAATTAATATGACAAAAGAAAAACAATTGATAAGAGAGAAATTATCTTTATCAATTAATTAGTTTCTATTCTACCATATGACTAGTATATATTAATAATAAAAAGAAAAGTAAAGAACCAGCCCCAGATTTTTGAAACAAAACCAACTATTTGTAAACCAAAAAAAATTGGAATTACTAATTTCTACATACTGGCCAAAAACTATAAACACATTAAAATTTTCATCTATAATACAACTGGAAACATTATTAAAATATCAAGTAGAACCATCATCAAATACTTAAGCGCTAAAGTTGAGAACCAACTATCAAACACTATTTCAGATTTTCCATAATTGTGTAGATATGTGAATATTATATTACAAACAATATATAGATAAAAAGAATGTTATTTGCTTTAACCAAAACAATTGGAACAAATAAACTTGGGAAATTTAGATTCACTTCAATGTATGCAATTTAAGATGCTATTCAATAATTTTATTAATGTATTTACTAGTAAAAATAAATTTGGCAAAACTGATATCATTCAACATCAAATCAAGACAGAAGATATAATGCCAATTAAACAAAGAACATACAAAGTATTACCAGTAAGTTATGAAATCATTTGACAAGAAATCAACCAGATATTAAACAACAAGTTAATTTAACTATCAATGAGTTTATGGTTATTACCAGTGATATTTGTTCATAAAAAGAATAAGAAAATCTGCTTTTGCATAGATTATAGAAAGCTCAACAGTATTACTCATGGAAACAGCTATTCAAATTCACAGATTCAAGAATTATTCAATGCATTTGGAGAAAAAAAATGGTTTTCAACATTGGATCTAGACAGTAGTTATTAGCAAGTAGCCATGAACTTAGCTGATAAAAAAAAAACAGTATTTACTACCAAAAAAAAGAACTTTGAATTCAATATTATGCCATTTGGCTTAATAAATACTTCAGCTACCTTTTAATGATTAATAAAAATTGTTTATACTAGATTACTTTAGAAATTAGTAATAGTCTACTTAAATAATACCAATATGTTTTCCAAAATATTTGATAATTATCTACATTATTTTTAGCAAGTATTTAAGAGATTAAGGAGAACTGAACTAAAATTAAATGCAAATAAATGCTTTTTTGGCAAAACAGAACTGAGATTTTTGGAACATGTTGTAAACAAAAATGGCATCAAAATAGATCCAGATAAAATTAAGACTGTTAAAAACTTTTTAGTATCAACAAATCTTACAGAATTAAGAACATTTTTGAGATTTGCCAGATACTATTAACATTTTATCCAGAACTTCTCTAAACTGGCTTAACCACTTTATTAGCTTCAAGCCAAGAATATGAAATATGAATGAATAGAAATCTAACAAGAAGCTTTTAATATCTTAAGAAGAAAGCTTATTTAAGCACTAATACTAATCTATTTAGATTACAACAAACCATTTATTATTACCACCAATATATCAAGTCAAGTCTTAAAAGCAATATTATTACAAAAAAAACCAAATAGAAGAGAATATCTAGTAGTATATGCTAGCCAAAGCTTAAGTTCAGTTAAAAAAAACTATGAAACTCCAGCACTAAAACATTTGGCTATTTACTGAGCTGTCATAAAATGGAAAAAATATTTAAGTCAAAAGTTTGATGTGTACACTAATCACAAAAGATTGACATCAATCCAAAAACAAAAATTTGGAGATAACTGTCATGCAAAATGGAAAATAAAATTATTATTATTTAATTATATAGTACATTATAAAAAAAAAACCAAAAATGCTGACAGTATTACCAGAAGTTTTTGGTCTTTTTTCTTGAATGTTGTTAATATTTGTTTGCTGTAAATTTACATTTTTTGGAAGTAGTTGAATTTTTAATAACTGAATTTATCTTCAAATTATCTTCTATAATTTGAATTACTGGGCTTATAAGTGAAATGACCAATTTCATGCCAGTTACTTTATGTAATTACATTGTAGTAAATATCAACTCTTTTTTAAGAATTGTTTATCTGGAAGCTCACTAAAATGTGTAGTTATTTTGCTGTAAAAGTTAATTTTTCTACAGAAATCTTGTCTGTAGGCTACTTTAATAATTATAATAAGAAAAAAAAAGAAATATAAAAAAAATATAAAGAAATAGAATTTTGTTAAGGGAAATATTTTCTATTCAGACTTGAAGTCACTAACAGATTTATTGAAATTGGTAGCTAATTAATTTCAAAATATTAGTTGGGTTTTTGTGAATATCAAGTATAATAATTAAGGATTTGGTTTTTGAATATTTTAATTTTTATTTGATTTTGTAATTATGTATAAGAAGTAATTTGTTTAAATTAAAATATCTAAAAGTAAAATACATTTTTTTGAAGAAAGAAGCTCTTCTTTTATACAACTTGCTGTAGTACTAGTCTTTAAACTTGCATTTTTTTTTTGCTACAATTTTGGCAAACTAAAAATACATTTTGGTAAACTACAAGTTATTTCTACAAACCATTAATTATTTCGGCCAATTTCTGCTAATTTCGGCGAATTTTTGAATATTAAATGGTTCAGGATGTTGTGTAATTTGATCATCTTAATTTTTATGATACAAATTAAATTATTAATTAAATAATAATATTTAATAATTTGATTAAATAATAAGTGATAATTGAATTAATAATAATATATATTAATTAATAATAGGAATTGTGAAGATAATTTTATGTTAATTAATAGCTAAAATTCTATTGGTAACAACAGTTTGTTGTGAATAAAACAAATCTAAAAACATTTCAACCCAAAAATATAACAAAAGATGAATGCACAAAAATATTAACAATTCCATTATTATATTAATACTTAACAGTTTAAGAAAAAATTATCTCAAAAAAAACAAAACAACATAAAACAACAAGCAAAATATTTTATTACTTACCAAAATATATTATATTGAAAGAACAGAAAAGATTCAAATTAGCCATTCAGAGTAATTACAAAATCAGAAAAAGAAACAATATTATTCAACATGTATTTAGATCTAACAGCAAAATATTTTCATAAAGAAGCAACTATGGAGAAAACCAAAAAAAAATACTATTGGTTATTTATGTATTCAAATATTATCTAATATATTCAAAATTGTGATGTTTATTAAAGAAGAGAAGAAACAAGACCCAATGAACTGTTAAAACCAATCAAAGTGAAACAATTATTTGATTAAATTAAAATTAACTTAGTTGGACCATTAACAATAATCAACAGAAACAATTATTATATAGCAGTAGCTATGGATTATCTTATAAAATAGCCAGAATTAAAAACAATTCAAAGAGTAGATGCAGAATCCATAGCTGAATTTGTTTACTAAGATTTGATTTGTTGACATGGATGTTCAAAAAAATTATTATTAGATCAAGTAACTCACTTAGTAAACAGAACACTAACAAAATTAAGTCAAAGATTTAAAATTAAGAGACTATTATCATTACTATACCATTTACAAACAAATGGCTTAGTCAAAAGATTCAACAGAACATTGTGTAAAGCAATAGCCAAGATTAGCCAAGAAAACCAGAACAAATAAAATTTGTTTATATCATCAGTACTATTTGCTTATCAAACAATAAAGCAAGATATCACACAAGCAATACTATTTGAATTTGTTTATGATAGAACAACAATATTACCAGTTAAAATAAACATCAACACATATCCAATAGAATTAATAACAAAAGCCAACTTTCAAAGAACATTGCTGAAAAAAACATACAAGTTAATAAAAACTTTAGAAAACAAAAGACAAAAAACAACTGATAACATAAAAAAATCACAAAAAAACCAATTACTCAATAAACCAGTTGAATTCAGGATTGGAAACAAAATACTCTTATATCATACCAAAACAGAAAAACAATAAAGTAAAAAATTCGATTCCAAATAAAACAAACCATTTTACATTAAAAAAATTTTAGAAAATAAAACTTATAAGCTAAGATAGAACAATAAAATCTTAGCTAAAGCAGCATATAAAAATTAACTAAAACTATATTACAATATAGTATTATCATTTACCAGTAATATTTTACAACTGGGAATACAATAAATACTAGTCCAACCAAATGAGATTCCATAAAATCTAGAACCAATCATAATCATCTATACAAACATGTCAAATTAATCTACAAATTAGAATATAAAAAACACAGTAAATGTGACAACAGCAACAATAAAAGATAAAAATACCAAATTATATTTACACAATGACTTAACAACTATTTTAAGTCATGAATCAACAACAATTAGACATGAAAATTGTCATTAACGACCAAACAATTTGTTATTGAAACACAAAAAAAGAAAGAAAAACTCTATATCAGTGACTACAGAACCAAACAAAATATTAATCAAATAAAATCATAGAAAAAATAAAAAACACTTTTGGGAAAATACCAAAAAAATTTCAACAGAAAAACTAATCATGGAAAACTAAAAGCTATAAACAGAACAATTTCCAATAGTATATTGTTATTATTAGCTAAGATAAAAGCTGAATATTCAAAAATTATACATTAATAAATCTAAACAAATCTTCAATCAAGCAATAATACAACAAATTAAAGAGTTTATTAGAAAAAAACAAATGCAAGAATATACATCAAAATAATTTACTAACTATACACTATATTTTAAAACTATTCAGAAATACTATTACACCAAAAAATGGAAACAATAACTGTTAACCAGTAGAAAAGAATAAAAAACTTTTAATACAAAAAAATAAAAAACAGAATTGAACAAACAATATTAGAAAGAGAAGTAATAGACTTAATTCAAAATAAAAATTTCAATAGAGCTTAATATTAAAAAAAAGAAGATAATATTACTTATAAAAAGATACAAAAAGAAAAAGCTGAAAAAAAATAGATAAGAAAATAGACCAATAGAAAAATAGTACTTAATACATGAACACAATATCAAAAAACTATGATACATTGTTAGTAAATTAAGACATACTGTTTAGCAATATAAGCAATATCAATAAATTAGGACACACTATTCAGCAATGTGAGCAATATTAGTAAATTAGAACATATTGCTTAAGAAAAATATAAGATCTTATAAAACAAGAAATATATATATATAGTAAGAGTATTAAAAGCAAAAAAGACAGAATTCATTCCAGAATCCAGTTCAGAATCAATATCCACAATTCATTAATTATATTTTATCTCTCTCTTTAAAAGGTAGTTTTCTACAACTTGAAATGGAATCCTATTACCTATCAATAAAATATCAATTATTACTTGAATCTATGTTATTGTTGTTTGATTAAGAAATATTTATTATCTTTATTCTGTTAACACTTTATATTGAGAGAATCTAATATTTAATCATACTGAAATAATAATTCTTGATTACAGCTATTGATGAACTACTAATTTTTTATTTTCTTTATTTTTTTTTGTTGTTTGATTTACTAACTGATAAAAAAAATTAAGCATTGAGTAATTTGATGTTAAAAATAGCCTGATAAAAAACCCAGAAATAAGGGTAGGAAACTCAAAAATTGAGTATAGCTTATTAGAAAAGCACAACTGCCAGAATAAACTGGTTATCACATTAAAAAAAAAAATTTGATGAAATAATTATTTTAGAAAACTACTGAAACAACTATTGAATCTCTGTCTATTATACAAAGAACTCAACCAAAACCTTAAAATTACAAGAAAAACTTTCAAATATTACCAATCATAAAAGTTATTAAGTACCAAGTTATGGGTTTGTTATTTGTTTTCATATCTCAAATAATTACCTGTAACAATACTAATATTTATTCTTCAATTTTTGAAGCTTATTTGATCTACTTGTGAGAAGTATTTTAACAATTATAGAAAACAGAATTGAAGCTGAACATCAAGAAATATTACTTCAAAAAAACAAGCCTAATTTTTCTGGAACATATCATTAGCAAAAATAGAGTTTAATCAAATCCAGAAATAATTAATGCTGTTAAAAATTTTCAAACTTCTTAAAATACTACAGAATTAAAAAAATTTATTGAATTAGCCTCTTATTATTGAAAATTCATCAAAGAATTTTTTAAAATTGCAAAACCTCTTAATTATTTAATCAACAAAAACATGCTATATCAATAGACTAATAAACAGCAAAAAGTATTTAATACTCTTAAGAAAAAACTTATTACAGCTTCAATTCTTGCCTATCTAAATTTCAGTAAAAGGTTTCAGTTAGTTACTAATGTTTTACACACAGCTTTTGGTACTATCTTATTACAATTAGATAACAATAGCAATAAGTAAGTAATTGTATATATCAGTAGAACACTCAAGCCAACAAAACTTAAATATAGCTCAACTAAATTAGAAGCAGCAGTCATTATCTGAACTCTCAAACACTTTTAACAATATCTCAGAAATAAATTCCAATTTGATATTATTATTAATAATATTAGTCTCAAATGGCTCAACAAAAAAAGCTCTAAACTTAGTGCAAAACAATTCTGATAAACTGATTTTCTAGCCAATTACAAATTTATTATGTACCACAAACCAAAAAAATTACACACAAACATTAATAGTCTTTCTAAAATGAGACAAAATTAGAACTTATACCAACAACTCAACAAATTCAACAAATAAATTAGTAATAAAACAATATCAAAAACTATTTAAAAATTCTTAGCATACTAGAAAATTGGTTTTCAGTTAAAAAACTCTGATTACAAAACCAAGCAAAGCAATATTTTATTCATTACAATAAAATTTATTATTCAAATTGCAAAAACTCAACAAATTTACTTAGATTAGTCCAACAAAAAAAAACCATTTTATACACCATATACACAAACTTTTTATTAACACACTTAAGAAGAAATGATACAATTCAAAAAATACTTGAACATTATTTTTGGCCATATATGTACCAAAACATTTGATAATATGTAAAATTATGTAATAGTTGTCAAAAAAAAGAAAGAACTTGTTTTATTAAACCTCTAAATCTAATTAAAGTTGGACAATCTTTTGACAAAGTTGGTATCAATTTAGTCAGACCACTACCTATTACCACTCAAGAAAACTAATATATAATAGTTGCAATAGATTATTTTACTAAATAGTCTAAAACCAAAGTCATTCAAAAAGCAAATGCAAAATCAATAGCAAATTTCATTTACAAAAATATTATTTATAGACATAAATATCCAATTGAACTTCTATCTGATTAAGAAACACACTTTGTGAACAACTTGATACAAGAAATTTGTAAACAATATAAGATCAAAAGACCTTTATTATTATCTTATTACTTTTAAACAAATGGATTAATAAAATATTTTAATCAAATATTGTGCAAATCACTAACCAAAGTTTCAACCAATTTTGAACAGAAATAGAATATTTTTATTTTATTAATGTTACTAGTTTATAAAACACTAAAACAAAATATTACAAAACACATATTATTTAATCTTGCCTATTGTTACTTATAGAAATTAGAAATATAATAGTTAGAAAAATAGCCAATTAGAAGTAGATATAATAACAAAGGAATTCCAAAATTTCTCTAAAAAAATTGCAAGATTCCAGAATCTCAGAATCTCAGAATTCTTTGCAAAGAATTGCAGAATTCCAAAATCTTAAAATTCCAGAATTTTTCTAAAGAAATCACAAAAATTCCGAAAATCTTATATAATACCAACTATGTATATATAGGAGTAACATTAAAAGTGAGAAAAAACAGAATCTAGTTTTAGTTTAGTATTCTCTTTCTTATCTATTAATTAACTTTCACTTTACAGATAGTTAATATTCACCAAAGTGAATTTATCAGTAAAATATCAAAATAAATATACTTATTATTATCTAATCTATGTTGCTATCATTTTTTTGAGAATCTAATTACTCTTTTATTTATTAACACTTAATGTTAATAACATCCAATACTTAATTATGCAAGAACAATAGCTCTTAATCATGACTATTGATGAAAAACTAATTTTTATTTTTTTTTATTTTTTTTATTTATTTTTTTTTATTTTATTTTATTTATTTTATTTTTGTTGTTTTACTAATTAATTAAAAAGATTAACATGTAGGGTACTAACATTAGGATATAGCATTAGTAAAAAATCCAGGAATAAGAATAGACACTCATAATTGAAAATAGCTTATCAAAAGATATTAGTTACCAAGCTAAGAAAAAAATTGACAGAATATAGATATTTTGGGAAGTAATGAACAACAAAGTACACCAACTCAAGGGTTAAAAAACCACTAAAAACATTACCAAAGAATATTATTATTGAATCTCTGTCTATTATACAAAGAACTTAACCAAAATTTTTAGATATAAAAACCTTCAGATCTATCAACACTACCAGTTATTAAGTACCAAATATGAGTTTGTTATTTGTTTCCATATTCCAAATAATTACCTGTAACATTTGGTACTTCTTGTAAAATATAATTTAGTAGAGAATTAGCACTAACAGTAATTATCCAAAACAGTGGCAGAAACAGAAGTAACAGAAACAAATCACTTGAAATTTGTAAAAGCTTTATTTCAACACTACTAACCTCATCTAAGATTAACAAGTAATTATTGGCCAGCAGAATCAACTTTCAATTTTTATGTCAACAAAAGGATTAAATTTTATTTAAGAAACCAAAAAAATCCAGAAGCAGTACTTACTAATTTTTATAGTAAATTATTTCAGAGCACTATACTTCTACAAAATTATTTGTTCATGCCAATAATTACAAAAATCAATAGAGAAATTGAGAAACACATTAAACAAAAATTTTCTATTACCTTTGCAGACAACAACAAAAGAAAATTACAAATACCAGCAGAAATACCAAAAAACATATAAACATTTACTTGGAAGAAACCAAAAATAGTTTTACTTATTCACTCATTATATCACCACATGTCTGAAAGTACTATCAACATATTATTAAGAGGTGTATTATTATCAACAAAAACACCATCAGCAAGAATAACATTTTAAAGTCAACAAGAAAAAATTAATTTATTGAGAACTTATGGTAATTACTTTGAAGGATTCAAATTGTGATTACCAATACCATCAAGATTTTAATTATTGCCATTTTGGAGCTACCAGTTCTTGGGAAAAAACCAACTTAGATGAAAAGAAAAATGAAAATCAAGAATTTAAATATCAAAACCTGATCTTAAAAAATCTGGAAATCCAAATTCTGATTATTTAGGTCCAGCAAAATCTGAATAATCTAAACTCAGTTCTTATTGTTTCTTAAAACTTATCTCCAGTAATTATAATTGATTCACTACCAATTGCACCAATTATTAATGTTACTTATACAAAAAGCATACAAAAAAATAGTAGAAAAAACAGATAGACCAATAGAAAACTAGTAGTTAACATGTGAACACATTGCTTAGCAATGTAAAACATTGTTAAAAATTATAGCATATTGCTTAGCAATGTGAAACATTGACAGAAAATCATGATACATTGCTCAAGAAATAATAGCACATCACTTGAGAATATGAGTGATCTTATAGAACCCAAATTATGTATATATAGTAAGAACATTAAAAGCAGAAAAGACAGATCTGATAGTAAAAACATCTTAATTAGAATTAATCCCAAAAATTAATATCAATAAAATAAGTATTTACCATCTAAATCTATCTCCCAACTATCAACACCCCATGTTAATAGTATCTAATACTTAATCATACTAAATTAATAGCTCTTAATTATAACTATTGATGTGATATTAACTTTTTATTGCCTTGACTTATTTCTTTATTTTTTTTCTGTTTGTTTTGTTTACTAAATTGATTAATACATGGAGGTACTAACATCAGAATATAGCACTGGTAAAAAACTCAGGAATAAGAATAGAACACTCATCATTGAGGATAGCTTACCAGAAGAATTGCTGGCCACTATGCTGAGAAAAAAATTTAATAGAATTGTAATTTCAGGAAGCTATGGGGAAAACAATACTTGAATCTTTGTCTATTATATAAAGAACTCAACCAAAATTTTCAAATACCAAAATCTTTAGATAATACCAACAATATCAGCTATTAAGCACCAAGTTATGAGTTTGTTATTTGATTTGAGATCCCAAATAATCATCTGTAATATTTGGTGTTCTTTGTGAAATATAATCCTACAGAAAACTAGCACCAGTAATAATTATCTAAAAGTGGCAAAATCAGAAAGAATAGGGACAAACTATTTAGGATTTGCTAAATTTTTATTTTAACACTACTGTTAATGCTTGGAACTAACCAACAATTACTTATTAGCAAAATTAGCCTTTAATTTCTATGTCAACAAAAGAATTTCATTGTATTTAGGAGAATTAGTAGATACCAAATTTGTAAGAAAAAATTTCTACAATAAATTAATTCAAAACACCAGTTTACTAGTAATTTATAATTTTGCATTAATTATCATAGAAATTAATTGAAAAATTAAAAACCACACCCAACAAAGATATCCAATTACCTATACAAATAAGGGTAAAAAAAACTACAAACTCCAACAGTAACTCCTCAAAGAATACAACTACCCACTTAGAAAAAACCAAAAGTTGAGTTATCAATTTATTCTTTATATTTCCATATACTTAAAAGTACCATTAATATTTTATCAGCAGGTGCATCTACATCCAACACAAAAATGTTAGTAACTCAAATTTTATTCCAAAGTAAATAATCAAAAGCTAACCTATTAGGAACATATGAGGAGTATTTTGAAAGATTTAAATCACAATTACCTATGTTATCAGAATTTTAATTACTGCCACATTAACCTGATTTTGGAACTGTTAGCTTTTGGGAATTAATAGAATTAGAGAAAAAAGATGATGACAATCAAAAATTTAATTATCAAAACCTGATCTCAGAAAACCCAGAAATTCAAATTCTAATTGTTCCAATTCAGCAAAATCAGAACAATCTGAAACCTATTATTATTAATTAACCAAACTTATTTTCAGAAATCATCATTAATTCCCCTCTTCAATTGTACCAATTGTTGCACAACTCCAGCTGCAGCCACAACCTCAACAACAACTAAATCTATTACAACAATCAATCATAGTACCAATAGTCTATACACCAATTGCCAAATTGGAAAAATTTACTGGCAAAGAGGATAATACACAAGTATAACTAAACAATGTAGAAAAAACCATTATAGCCAATAAATGGAATGATGCCAGAGCACTGCAAGCCATTCCATACTTTTTTTAGGATACTACTAATTCATGGTATCAAAGCTTGGCAAATAAACTCCAAGATTTCAATATATTTAAACTTAAGTTTCTAAGATATTTTAGTAACAATAACAGCATTAACTGCCTAACCAATACTTTTACCACCATTAAACAAGAAGATACTAAAGCAGTTACCACTTATTTAAAATATTTTCACCAGACTTTGCGCCAAATCCAAGTGATTAATGCAGTCTACTTTATAGAACCACAGATTCTGAACCAGTTTATTCATAATCTACATAATAGCATTCTATAATACATATGCCCATTACATCTAGGCAATCTTTAAGCTGCTGTTATACATACCAAAGACTTTGAATTAGTTGAACTTGAAGCCAATTATGCCCAAGCTGTAAATCTAGTGATAAACAGATTATATAAATTGGATTTCAAATTGAAAAAATACTTAGTTAACAACCAGATTATTTATTAACTTTCACAACAGCATAATAATCAAAAAAGTTTTAATCAACCCCAAAATCAGTTGTGTCAATCTTCATCAAATTAGCAGTGATAACAAGAGACACATGTTGTTACTTATAGAATATAAAAAGTATATTAACATATAAACTAACCAATCAGAAGTAGTTATAATAAATGTGGAATTCCAGAATTCTTTTTAAAGAAATTGCAGAATTCTAGGAATTTCAGAATTCTTGTATGAGGAATTACAGGATTCCAGAATTCCAAGATTTTTCTTAAGAGGAATTGCAGAATTCCAGAAATTTTAAGATTCCTGGTGTGAAAAATCAAGGAATTGAGAAATTTCAATTATGTATATATAGCAGTAGCATTAGAAAAAAAAAAGACAGACCTCTCAGTTTAGATTTTATCTAAGCAATCTTCCACATTACAAATATCAAATAAATAATTATTCACTATCTCAAATCCACTCTTTACTATTAACTCTTCATATTGATAGTAATTAATACTTAAAACCTCACTGGAACAATAGTTCTTGATTATGGCTATTGATGAGATACTAACATTTATTGCCTTGGCTTATTTTTTTCTTTTCTTTTATTTTTTTTTTATGTTATTTGTTATTTCTTGTTGTTAACTAACTAATTAAAGAATAAAGCATTAAGTTATTGACATCAAGAATAGCCTGGTAAAAAACCCCAATAGAAGAGTATAAAGAGTGATAATTCAAGGATAGCTTACCAAAAGGGCATCTCTACCAGATTACTGGCCACTATGCTGAGAAAGAAATTTGACAGAATTGCAATTCTGAGAGGCTACTGAGACACTATTGAATCTTTGTCTATTATATAAAGAACTCAACAAAAACCTTCAGACCTTTAAGCTTTCAGATATAAACAATTTTCAGAAACCAACATTATTAAATCAATTGAGTACTAAGTTATGGGTTTGTTATTTGATTTAAGACTTCAAATAATCACTTGTAATATTTGGTGTTCTTTGTGAAGTATAATCCTACAGAGAACCAGCACCAACACACAATCATCTAAAAGTGGCAGAACCAGAAAGAATAGAGACAAATCATCTAAGATTCACTAAATCTTTGTTTCAACATTATTGCCAACACTTGGAATTAATCAACAATCATCTATTAGCAGAATTAGCTTTCAGCTTTCATGTCAATAAGAGAATTTCATATTTGCTAGAAGTACCAGTAGAAACCAATTCAGCCAAAAGAAATTTTTATAACAAATTAATCCAAAATACCAGCCTACCAGTAAATTATAATTTCACAGCAATTCTTACTGAAATCAATAAAGAAATTGAAATCCACACTCAACAAAAATATCCAATTACCTACACAAACAAAGGCAAAAGAAAACTACAAATACCAGCAGTGACACCTTAAAAAATACAATTACCTACTTGGAAGAAAACAAAACTTGAAGCACCAACCAATTCATCATACCACTATACATTCGAAAGCACCATCAATATCTCATCAGCAGGCACATTCACATTAAATGTAAAAACTCCATTGGCACAAATACTCTTTTAAAATAAACAATCAAAAACTGATCTATTAAGAATCTATGGCAAATATTTCGAGAGATTTAAATCACAATCACTAATACCATCAGAATTTCAATTACCACCATCTCCACCAGATTTCAGAATCATGAGTCCTTAGGAAATAACAGAATTAGAGGAAAAAAAAGATGATAATTAAGAATTTAATTACCAAAACCCAATTATCAAAAATCCTAAAATCAAAACCCCAAACATTCAAACTCAGCAAAACCCAATTTTAGAAAATCTAGAAATTAAAACTCTGAATTTTCAGACTTCCCAAAATCAGAATGATCCAAATTTTGACATAATTAATTAACAAAACTTACCTCCAATAAATATAATTAATCAGTCACCAATTGAAAAGATTCAACAGCCACAATTATCTCATCAACAACAATTGCAGCAACTATCCCAACAACTACTACAACAACAATTACAAATGACATATGCACCAATTGCCAAGATCAAAAAATTCACCAGCAAAGAGAATAATATTCAGGTGTGGTTAAATGATGTCAAAAAAGCCATCACAGCCAATGGATGGAATAACACCAGAGCCATGCAAGTCATTCCATATTTTTTTCAAGATACTACTAACTTATGGTATTAAAGCTTGATCAACAAACCCCAGAACTTCAATACATTTAAGCTTGTGTTTCTACAATACTTTAGTAACAATAATAGTATCAACTGACTGGCAAATACTTTCACCACTATCAAACAAAAAGAAAATGAACCAGTCACTACCTACTTAGGATGCTTCTATAAAAATCTGCACCAAATACAGACAATTCAAGCCAATTATTTCACAGTGCCACAAATTCTAAATTAATTCATCAGAGGCCTGCACAGTAGCATTTTTCAATGTATACATTCATTATATCCAGCAGACTTTTAGGCTGCAATTACAAACACTAGAGATTTTGAAGCAGCTAAACTCAAAACTAATCATGTCCAAGCCATAAATTTAGTAATAAACAGATTATCTAACTTGGATTCCAAATTGAAACAATTCAGTAAGTCAATTAATCAGAAATTAGAAAAATACTTAGCTAACAACAATCAGGCAATTTATCAACCTTCACAATAATGCAATAATTAAGAAAACTCCAATCATTTCCAAAATCAACTGTGTTTATTATTGTCGACCAATCAACAATGACAACAGAAAACATGTGTTTGCCACTATTGTGGTAAACAAAAACATCTGCAATTTGAATGTTGCAAAAAGATAAGTGACCAATAATCAGGTAATCAATATTAAAACTCTGATTACCAACTTCAAACTCAGAATTATGTTAGTAATCAATTACAAAAACATTATCAACATCAACCACATTACACTCAAATAACCCAGCCAATGTATCAAGCACCAATGATACAGCAATTATACACACCTTTAATATATTAACCAGCAACACCTGCAATCTATCAACCACCACAGCCACAAATAATCTATCAAGCACCAGCAATTTTAACACTACTACCAAACTCAGCTCTGATAACATCAGAGAATTCCAGATCAAGGGTTATCCAAAACTGGAGATCAGCAATAGTTATTCATTAACTAATCTTCAGTTCTTTCAACCAATCATCAAGATCATGATAGCAGAGTTTGAAAACTGGGTCTACTCAAAACCCGAATTTCCAATACTATTTAAGTCTTCTGATTACTTTAGAAAACACCTCATCCAATAACCAGGAAACCAACCACAACCAAACACCTACCAACAACATTCTACCAGTTACTATCATGAAAAATAAGTTATTTGCAGCTATATTTCTCTTCGAAATCAAAAAACCATTAGAAATCTCTTTGTTCAGTGAAGCCACACTTGAAAAAAAAACTCATTACTGCAATGTACACTAATGTCAAAATTGATGGCCATGTCATTAAACTGATCTTAGATAGTGAATTAATTGGCAGCATCATTACAAGACAACTCATGGACCAATTAGGTCATTGAGTTGATCAAGCTGTCAGCACAAGAATAATTACAGCTAATGGAGTCACCAAGACTCCAATTGGTGAAATAGATAAATTACCCATCAAAGTTAATAGCATCATCATACCAATTAAGATATTAGTTATGGAAGCCACCCAATACCAAACACTCATTAGTAATGATTAGCTGTCCAAAACAAATACAACACTTGACTGGACTACTCAAAAGTTGCAACTCAGTCAAAACAGATAACATACACGAGTACCAGCAATGTGTGGTCATTTTAAATTTAATACCAACATGCCAGCACCACTCATCAAGTTCGATAACAAAAAAGAAAAACCTACTTGGGAAGCTTACCAAGTTTTTTGAGCTGACAAAGACCACAACAAGTTACCACTAATTTTGACATAAGACAACAGCAGAAAAGAAAAACAAAAAGAAGAACTTACCTGAAACACTGACTAAACATTGTGAAATAACAGCAACCATAATAAACTACTACCAAATTGGGAGTAAGAAGAAAATAATAAGGAAAAAGAAAAAGAAAAAGAAAAAAACCAACACCAACCACTACTTATAGTTTATACACTTACACTCTATCACAATCATCTAACTATTACTGACCAAAACTGGTATGCATCGATTGTGACAAGAAATTGTTGTCAATAGATACATGCTGTGACGATGATAAAGAATATGCAATGGCAATAAAATTTTACTGCTGTCCATGTGTTCTAGAACGATTTGAATAACCAAAAAGACAAGGAAAATAGGATAATGAACTTTGTCTCGCCTATAGAACTATATTGCTTGATGAGGAGATGTGGAATGACATTCTTGGATGAGGAAAACATGTGACAAATTATGTCAGTACATGATTTTTATAAGTGACTGAATAAGAAAAAAAACATCCATAGATGCTGTCTGGAGATGAGCAGTCAAATGTTTAGATGGTTGTCCACATGATGATGACAAAATCTGGCAAATAACACTTGCTAAAATCAAAAAAGTGTTACCAAAAGAAATAAAAATGATCAAAAATAACCTACCAAAACCCATAAAACTTGACTGAAGCCCAAATTCAGATATTATTTTAGAGCTTATGGACTTAGAACATTTCTATAAACACTACTAAGAATTAGCACTTATTCAAGAAGAACAAGAGCAATGGTTGAAAAAAATAAATACATAACTATGTAACCATTGTTTGATTTCCTATAACTTCCAATATTGTAATAAATGTGACCTTATTTACAATTTACTATCACATATGATCTACACAATCCTAGAAGAAAAAAAACCAATCAGCAGCTGCACATTAGAATTGGAATTAACTTTCAATTTTGATTCAAACCCCAACAATAATAACAACAATGGTTTGAGCTCTGTTCAAAATGGCAACAATGATAACAATGACAATTCAAACTCAAATTCAAACTCCGAACAATACATCATGCTTTCTGATCTCTTTAAAGAGCAGGAACTCAGATGGTTTAGTGATGACAATAAAGGTATTATGCCAAAATGTGCACATAATTTAGATGTTAAGTTTGATCTGAGATATCTAGGAAAAGATTATTCAATGCTTTTGGAGGAAAAAAATGGTTCTCAACTTTAGACTTAGATAGTAATTACTGACAAGTAGCCATGAAACCAGAAGATAAAGAAAAAACAGCTTTTACAACTTGAGAAAGAAATTTCAAATTTGAAGTTATGCCATTTGGCTTGATGAATGCTTTTGCCATATTTCAATGGCTTATGGAAATTGTCTATACTAGACTACTATGGAAATCAGTAGTCGTATATTTGAATAATACCAATATATTCTCCAAAACATTTAATGATCATTTGTACCATCTTCAACAGGTATTTAAAAGACTAAGAAAAGTTGGATTAAAATTAAATGCAACCAAGTGTTTCTTTGAAAAAACTGAACTCAAGTTTTTGGAATATGTTGTGAGCAAAAACAGTATCAAAACGGATTTAGATAAGATTGAGATTGTTAAGAACTTTCCAGTACCAAATAATCTCATGGAATTAAGAGCATTCTTAGGATTTGCTGGATACTACTGCCACTTTATCAAAGATTTTTCCAAAATAATTCAACCACTACACCAACTTCAAACAAAGAACACCAAATACAAATGGACTGAAACCCAACAAAAAGCTCTTGACACATTGTTACAGGTGATTATTTGGAGTCTCAAATTAAATAACAAAACCCATAACTTGGTGCTCAGAAGCTATTTACAATGATGGTGATCTAAAGATATTGTAATCTGAAGGTTTTGGTTGAGTCCTTTGTATAATAGACAGAGATTCAATAGTTGTTTATCCATAGCTTCCCAGAATCGCAATTTTGTCAATTTTTTTCTTCAGCTTGATGACCAGTACTCCTCTGATAAGTAATCCATAATTTTTTTACATGCTTTATCTACTTACAAAGGTTTTTTACCAGACAATTCTTGATGTTAATAACTCAGTGCTTTAATCCTTTAATCAATTAGTACACAACAAAAAAAAATAACAAAAAAGAAAATAAAAGAAATAAAAGAAAATAAAGAAATAAAGCCAAGACAATAAAGTTAGTATCTTATCAATAGCCATGATTAAGAGCTATTGTTTCAGTATGATTAAGTATCAATTACTATTAACATGAAGAGTTGATAGTGGGAAGTAGATTTGAGATAATGAATAATTATTTATTTGATATTTGTGATGTGAAAAGTTGCTTAAATAAAATCTAAACTGAAAGATTTGTCTTTTCTATTTCTAATACTGTCATTATATATACATATTGAGATTCCTCAATTCCTTAATTCTTTATACCAGAAATCTTAGAATTTCTGAAATTCTGCAATTTTTTTTAAAAGGAATCCTGAAATTCTGGAATTCTATGATTCCTTGTATAAGAATCCTGAAATTTCTGGAATTCTGCAATTCTTCTTGAGAAAAATTCTGGAATTCCACATTTACTATAACTACCTCTGATTGGCTAATTTATATACTAATATACTTCTTATATTTTATGAGCAACATTATTCTCTCCTTTTAATATTAAGCTTCATTAAGATCTCTTAATTCTAATTCTCTGTCTTTGAGTATTTTTTGAACTTCTTTTTCAAAAATTACTTATGCTATCTTGTTCTGTAATTCTTCAAATTGAGCATTGGTTATTTTTCCCATTTGGTTAATGGTAATAGAGTTTATTTTTGGATTGAGTAAGATTTCTGGTCGATCTTGAAATCCAGTGTGTAGCCAATAAATGATTCTTGCTTGTGTGGTCAAATTGTTTTTTCTCACAAATTGTTCCAGTTGTTGCAGTATTATTGTGTCAAATAATCATTTTGTTTTATCTGTATATAAGCCCTGAATGTTCAAGTATTGTCTCAAATAAAAATAACAAAAGTTTTTTGGAAATTGTTGTATCCATCAATTCTAAGTTTTTATAGTCAACTCTTGATATTGGGTAACTTTTGGTTGTGTTTCTATTGCCAATTTCACTTTTGTAATTATTTTGTTTACAGTGTTTTCTGTTTTTTTCTGTATTTTATCTTGTGGTTCTTTTTTGGTGTTTGTGTATCTGATAGTTTGTTGGTTGATTGTAATTTCCATTTCTTGTTGTTGGATCAGTTGAAAAAGTTGTTGTACTAATGAATGAATGCTGTTAGTAATCTCCATTTTTCTGTTGTTTTTTGTCACATATATTATGTCTTTATATGCTTTTTTGGTTGTTCGATTTTATGTGTTTGGTTCAATGATTATAATTGGTTTTAGATCTTATAGAATTTTATTTGGTTTGACTAATATTCTCTGTACTCCTAATTGTAAAATATTACTGATAGATGATGATGCTATATGGTAATATTGTTTCAGTCAATTACCATATGCTGCTTTGGTTAAAATTTTGTTGTCCAGTCTTAATTTGTAAGCTCCATTTCTTAGAATTTCTTCTATGTGAAATGGTCCATCCCATTTGGGGTCAAATTTTCCATTCCATTGTTTTTCCACTTTGGTACGATGTAAGAGTACTTTGTCTCCAATCTTGAATTCAATTGGTTTGTCTGATAGTTGATTATCATGTCTTTCTTTCTGTTTCTCTTGTGACTTTTGTATATTATCAGCTGTTCTTCTTTGTTTGTTTTCCAATGTTTCTATTAAGTTATATGTTTTTTTTAACAATGTTCTTTGAAAATTCTCTTTTGTTATTGGTTCTGTTAGATATGTTTTGACTTCTATCTCAATTAGTAATGTTGCTGTTCTACTGTATACTAATTCAAATAGTGTTGCTTGTGTAGTGTCTTGCTTTATTGTCTAATAAGCAAATAATACTAATAGTATAATCAAATCTCATTTGTCCTGGTTTTTTTGGCTGATCTTGGCTATTGCTTCACACAGTGTTCTGTTGAATCTTTTAACTAATCTATTTGTTTGTGAATGGTATGGTGATGATAATGGTCTTTTTATTCCAAATTTTTGACTTAATTTTGTCAATATTCTATTTACAAAGTGAGTTCTTTGATCCAATAGTAGTTTTTTTAGACATCTGTGTCAACAGATCAAATCTTGATGAATGAATTTGACAATAGATTCTGCATCTGTTCTTTGAATGGCTTTTGCTTCTGGCCATTTTGTGAGATAATCCATGACTACTGTGATATATTTGTTGCCTCTACTGATTATTGTTAATGGTCCAACTAAGTCAATTCCAATATGATTGAATAGTTGTTCTACTTTGATTGGTCTTAATGGTTCACTGGATTTTGTTTCTCCTCTTTTCTAATAAGCATCACAATTTTGAACATATTGTATAATGTCTGGATACATTGATGGCCAATAATATCTTTTCCTGATTCTTTTTATGATTGCTTCTTTATGAAAATATTCTGCTGTTGGATCTGAGTGTATGTTGAATAATATTGTTTTTTTTCTGGTTCTGTGATTACTCTGGTTGGTTAATCTGGCTTTCTTTTGTTCTTCTGATAAAGTATATTTTGATGGTTGATAAAATATTTTGATTGTTGTTTTATGTTTTTTTGTTCCTTTTGAGATAATTTTTCTTTGAACAATTGAGTATTTATATAATATTGGAGTTGTTGGTATTTTTGTATATTCATTTTTTATTATATTTTTGGGTTAAAATGTTTTTAGATTTGTCTTATTTGTAACAATCTATCAGCATTTCCGTTGTTTTTTATTATATTTTTGGGTTAAAATGTTTTTAGATTTGTCTTATTTGTGACAATCTATTAGCATTTTCGTTTTCTTTTTCTTTTTTATAATGTATTGTATAGTTAAATAATAAAAGTTCTATTTTCCATCTGGCATGGCAATTATCTCCAAATTTTTGTTTCTGGATTGAAGTCAATTCTTTATAATCAGTATATACATCAAACTTTTAACTCAAGTATTTTTTCTATTTGATGATAGCTCAATAGATAGTTAAGTGTTCCAGTGCTGGAGTTTCATAGTTCTTTTCAGCTGGACTTAAGCTTCTACTGGCATAAGCTACTGGATGTTCTCATCTGTTTGGTCCTTTCTGAGATAATACTGTTCTCAATGCTTGACCAGATGCATTAGTTGTAATTATGAATGGCTTGCTATAATTTGGATAGATTAATACTGGGGCTTGAATAAGCTTTCTTCTTAATGTATTAAAAGCTTTTTGCTGAGTTTCTGTCTATTCATATTTGGTGTTCTTTGTTTAAAGTTGGTATAGTGGTTGAGCTATTTTGGAAAAGTCTTTAATAAAGTGGCTGTAGTATCCAGCAAATCCCAAGAATGCTCTTAATTCTGTAAGATTATTTGGTACTGGAAAGTTCTTAACAACCTCAATCTTATCTGGATTCATTTTGATACCATCTTTGCTTACAACATATTCCAAAAACTTGAGTTCCATTTTGTCAAAGAAGTATTTGTTTGCATTTAATTTTAATCCTGCTTATTTGAATCTTTCAAATACTTGTTGGAGATGATGCAGATGATTATCAAATGTTTTTGAAAACACATTAGTGTCATCCAAGTATACAACTACTGATTTCTATAGTAGCCCAGTATAAACAATTTTTATGAACTGCTGGAAAGTGGCTGGAGCATTCATCAAGCCAAATAGCATAACTTCGAATTCAAAATTTCTTTTTCATGTTGTGAATACTGTTTTCTCTTTATCTTTTGGTTTTATAGCTACTTGCCAGTAACTACTGTCTAAGTTTAATGTCAAGAACCATTTTTTTCTTTCAAAAGCATTGAAAAGTTCTTGGATCTTTGGAGTTGGATAACTGTCTTCTTTTGTTACTCCATTCAGTTTTCAGTAATCCACATAAAAGCAGATTTTTCTATTCTTCTTATGGACTAATATTATTGGTGATAACTATAGGCTTATTGATGATTAAATTAGTCCATTGTCAAGCATCCAATTGATTTCTTAACAAATGATCTTATGGCTGGCTGGTAGTACTTTGTATGCTCTTTGTTTAATTGACATTGTATCTTCAGTCTTGATCTGATACTAAATGATGTCAGTTCTGCCAAATTTGTTTTCACTGGCAAAGATGTCATTAAAGTTGTTGAGTAGTATCTTAAGTTGCATATGTTGTAGTAGGTCTAGATTTCCTAAGTTCATCTGTTCCAATTGTTCTGGTTGGAGCAAATAACATTTTTCTCATCCATATATTGTTTGTGATGTAATATCTACATATCCACACAGTTGTAGAAAATCTGAAATGGTGTTTGGCAGTTGGTCTTCAATTTCAATGGTTAAGTATTCAATGATAGTTCCTTTTAGTATCTTAATGGTATCTCCTATATTATTGTAAATAGGAATTTTGATGTGTTTGTAGTTTTTGGCTGGTATATGTAGATTGACTAATCCAATTTTTTTTGATTTACAAAGTGTTACTTTTGTCTCAAAAATCTGAACCTGATCCTTTACTTTTCTCTTTATAGTTACCATGTATTGATTATATGGTGGAATGAAAATTGTTTAATGGGTGAAGATAATTTCTCTCTTGTCAACAATTTCTTTTTCTGCCATATTAACTGGTATATCTATTCTACTCATAGATCCGAAACTCTGTATCCTTTTAGCTATAATCCCTAATTTTTCCCTGTTTCTCACTGACACTAACTAAGCTATTTTCACCAAAGGTAGGAATATTGTCTGTGCTATCTTTTTGTTTAGCTTTATGATATAAGCCTTTTCAGAGTTATTCTGTAGCATTGCAATGATGTTTTCTACATATTTTGCATCAATTATTCCTTCTCTGATGTTGATTCTCTTTTTTACTAAACTACTTCTAGATGCTAGTTGAACTATTGTTGTTGCTAGAATTTCCAGTGCTATTTTGAGATCAATGCATATGCACAAATGTGGTTCTAATTTGATGGCATCTTTTTCTGAATATCTTAGATCAAACCTGGCATCAGTATTATGTGTGTGTTCTGATATAATACCTTTATCATTATTGCTGAATCATTTAAGTTTCTGCTCCTTGGTGAGGTCAGAAAGTGTGATAAATGTTTTGGGGTTTGAATCAGAGTCTGAATCATTGTTATTTTTATTGCCATTTTGAGCAGAACTGAAACCATTGTTTTTATCATCATTATTGTTAGAGTTTAAATTGAAATTGGAAATTGATTCCAATTCTGATGCACAGCTGCTGATTGGTTTTTTTTCTCTAAAATTGTGTAGATCATGCGTGGTGGTGGATTGTAAATAAGGTCACACTTATTACAATATTAAAAGTCACAAGGAATCAAACAATGGTCACATAGTTAAGTGTTTAGTTAGGCTAAACACTGTTTTTGCTCTTCCTTGGTTGGCGCTAAGTTTTGGTAGTACTCATGAAATTGCTCAAAATTGTCTTTGATGTTGTCAAAAATGTCAAAAGTTAAGATGTATTTGGGTTTCAGAAGTGATAAGAAATTGTTTTTGATTTCCAGTAGTTCACTGGTTGTCGCGTCTTCTACTTTTGCACTCACTATTCTCCATATTTCATGTTTGTCATGGAAATATTTTTTTAATTGTTACAATGCTTGTTTTCAGGTATTATCAATTAGTGTTTTCTTATATACTCAGTCATTAATTAGGATTATATACTAACATGTTTTATCATACATTCTTCTATGCCCAGAAATGTCATTCCATATTTCTTTGTTAGACAAAATGATTCCACATGCAAGACATGGTTTGTTGTCTTATTTTTTTTACTGTTTCAGTTGTCTAAAATGTTTTATAATGTACAGGTGACAGTAGAATCTTGTTGCTGTGTGGTATTCCTTGTCAGCATCACAGCATGCACTCATTAACAACAATTTTTTGCCACAATCAATGCATATGAGCTTTGGTCAGTGATAAACGGATTGTTGTGATGTAGTATAGGTGTAGGAATTATAAGTGGTAGTGTTGGTGGGTGTTGTTTCTTCTTCCTTTTCTTTTCTCTTTCCCTTATTAGTCTCTTCTCACTCTCAAGTTAATAATTTGTTTGAGTTATTGTCAGTTCCTCAGACTTGATTGGCATTCTAGATAAGTTCTTCCTTTTGTTTTCCTTTTCTGTTGTCATCCCAGGAGGGTATTGGCAGTAACTTGTTGTGATCATCTTCAGCTCATAACACTTGATAGGCTTCCTAAGTAGGTTTTTTCTCTTTTTCCTCGAACTCAATAAGTGGTGCTGGCATGTTGGTGGTCTTGAAATGATCACATGTGACTGGTATGCATGTGTGTCAACCATTCTGGCTAAGTTGAAGCTCCTGCATGTTCCAATCAAGTGTTGTGTTGGTTTTGGGCAGCCAATTGTTACCAATGAGTGCTTGGTATTAAGTGGCTTCCATGATGTTACTCATAGAATATAGGAATTAAATATTAATACATAAATTAGCCAATCAGAATAAACGTAGTAAAAGTAGAATTCCAGGATTCCTCTCAAGAGGAATTGCAGGATTCCAGGAATCTCAGGATTCTCATACAAAGGAATTGCAGAATTTCAGAATTCCAGAATTCTTCTCAACAGGAATTACAGAATTCCAAGAATTGCAGAATTCCTGGTATAAAGAATTAAGGAATTGAGAAATCTCATTTATGTATATATAGGAGTAATATCAGAAGTTAGAAAATTAGTCAGAAAGACTGGGAGTCAGTAGGACTTTTAAAGTTAATTAGACTCACAAGTCATAATTATTAAAATCTTTTAGTTAGAGATCTCCCAGTTTAAATTTAATCTAAGCAACCTTCTATTCACAAATATCAATAAATAATTATTTACTATATCAATCCACTCTCCATTATCAACTCTTCATGTTGATAGTAATTGATACTTAACCACACTAGAACAATAGCTCTTGATCACAGCTATTGATGAGATACTAACTTGCAATTGCTTTTGTTTATTTTTTTATTTTTTTTTATTTTTTTTTATTTCTTTTTGTTATTTTTTGATTTTACTAAGTTGATTAAGAATTAAAGCGCTAAGTTACAGATGTCATAAAGACTGGTAAAAAACTCATGAAACAAGGGTAGAACACTTATAGATTTGAGGATAGCTTACTAGGAGGATTACTGGCCACTATGCTGAGAAAAAAATTCAATGGAATTGTAATTCTGAGAGACTACTGAAAACAATTATTAAATCTCTGTTCATTATACAAAGAACTCTACACCAAAATCTTTAGAACAATCAAACCTTTAGATATCAAATCCAGAATACCAATTAAGCACCAAGTTACAGATTTGTTATTTGCTTTGAGACCCTAAATAATCATCTGTAACAATGACTAATATCTTAATTAACATGATGATGCTATTAACTTCTATAAGAAAGTTATTAATCTTGCTGATTAGAGTTTTTGTCACTCCATCAGCAGTAATAATTCATGCACTAGCAGCTCAATTAACTTGGCAACCTAATTGGTCTATGAGTTGTCTTGTGATGATGCTGCCAGCTGATTCATTGTCTAAGATTAGTTTAATGGAGTGGCCATCCACTTTGACATTAGTGTACATAGTAGTAATAGGTTTTTCTTCAAGAGTGGCTCCACTAAATAATGGCATGGCTGATGGTTCCTTGAGTTCAAATGAGAAGATGGCATCCAGTAATTTGTTCTTAGTAATAATAGTTAGTAGAATATTGTTAGTAGATGTTAGAGTGTGATTGGTTTCCTGATTGTTGGATGGGGTGTCTTCTGGAATTATCAAGAGACTTAAATAGTTCTGAGAATTTGGGTTTTGAATGTACTCAACTCCTGAACTCTGTTGGTGTGATCCTGATAGGTGATCTGATGAACTGAGGATCAGTTGGTGAACTATTATCACCAATCTTCAGTTTTGGGTGATTCTGAATCTAGGGTTTTCTGATGTCATCTGGGTTGGGTTTTGGGGCAGTGTTTAAAGTTGTTGAGATTGATAAATTATTGGTGGCTGTGGTTGATATATTACTTGTGGCTGCAGTTGATAAACTAAAGATTGATAAATAGGCTGCTGCATCATTGACAGATAAGTGGGTTGATATTGATCTTGATTTGCATAATAATTTGGTGTTTGAAATCTGTGATCAGAGTTTCTATATTGATTTTCTGATTGTATGTTATTATAAAAATGGCAGTTAGCTCAAATATGGCTTTGTTTATCACAGTTGTGGCAGGCATGTATTTTTGGCTGCCACAGCTGATTGGATGATAAGGATAGACACAGCTGATTTTGAAAACGGTTCATGTTTCTTTGATTACTGCATTGTTGTGAAGGTTGATAGATTGCCTGATTATTGTTAGCTAAGTATTCCTTGATTTTCTGATTAATTGAATTGCTGAAGTGCTTCAGTTTGAAATCTAGATCAGATGATCTATTTATTATTAAATTTACAGCTTGAGCATAATTGGTCTTTAACTCAGCTGATTGAAATCTCTGGCATGTGTAACTGTGTCTTGCAGAGTGACTGGATGCATTGGGCATACGTGTTGTAGGATGTTGCTGCATAATCTGCAAATAAACTGATTCAGAATCTGCACTACCATAAAATAATTGGTGTTAATGACTTAAATTTAGCACAGGTTTCTGTGGAAGCATCCTAAGTAAGTAGTGACTACTTCTGTGTCCCCTTGCTTTATAGTAATGAAGGTACTTGCCAGATGGTTGATGCTGTTATTATCATTGAAGTATTTTAGGAATTTTAATTTGAATACATTAAAGTTTTGGGGTTTCTGGGCTAAGCTATAATATTATAAGTTAGCAATATCCTTGAGAAAATATGGGATGACTTACATTGTCCTGGTGTTATCTCAGTTATTGGCAGTAATGGCTTTGGTGATATTATTGATTCATGCTTGAATGTCATTCTTTTCATCAAAAAATTTTTCCAGCTTTGCAATTGGTACATATGTTATTTGTTGTTGTTGTTGTAATAATGATGGTTGAAGTTGTTGTTGCAGCTATTAAAGTGATTGTTGTGGTTGTTGAGGTGGCTGCTGTTGAATCAGTTCAATAATCAGTTCAATTGGTGGCTAATTGATGATGATTACTGGAGGTAAGTTTTGCTGATTAATTGTTTTGGAGTTTGGATTGTTTTGAGTTTGCTGGGTTTGAATGTTCAAAGTTTTAACTTCCGGATTTTCTAGAATCAGGTTTTGGTAAGTAAATTCCTGATCTTTACTTTCTTTTTCTTCTGATTTCATTACTTTTCATGAACTTGTGATTCTGAAATCTGGTTGGAGTAGTGGTAATTGAAATCCTGATGGTGTTGGTGATTGCGATTTAAATCTTTCAAAATATTTGCTGTATGGTTCTAATAACTCTGCTCTTTTTTGTTTACTTTAGAATGGAAATCATCTAAAGATTAATGTCACATTTAATGTGGATGTTTCTACTGAGGAGATATTGATGGCACTTCTTGGTGTATAATGGTATAATAGATTGGTTGGTGATTCAACTCTGGTTTTCTTCCAAGTGAATAGTTGTATTTTTTTGGGTGTTACTGCTGGTGTTTGCAATCTTTTTT
This sequence comes from Geosiphon pyriformis, assembly GCA_016748015.1. Taxonomy (NCBI): domain Eukaryota; kingdom Fungi; phylum Glomeromycota; class Glomeromycetes; order Archaeosporales; family Geosiphonaceae; genus Geosiphon; species Geosiphon pyriformis. The sequence goes on along the minus strand of JAAOMT010000299.1, from coordinate 795,294 downwards.
TGTCTTTGTTTGCATAAGTGATGGGGAATTGTTGTTGGGTGTACCTTTTAATGGTTTGATTGATTTTCCTAATAATTGGTGCAAAACTGTAGTTTCTTAGTAAGCTGGTATGTTGAAACAATTCTATATAGAAATTTTCTCTTGCAAATTCAATGTTAACTGTTTCTCCTAAGCAGTTTGTGATTTTATTGTTGATGTAAAAGTTGAAGGCTGATTCTGCTGGAAAATGGTTATTGTTTAATCTTAACTGTTAGCTGTACTATTGAAACAAAAATTTGGTAAATCCTAAATGGTTTGCTCCTATGATTTCTAATTCTGCCACTTTTGGATAATTGTTGTTGGTGCTGGTTCTCTGTAAGATTATATCTTACAGAAAGCACCAAATGTTACAAATGATTATTTGGGATCTCAAATCAAATAATAAAACCCATAACTTGGTGCTCAGAAACTATTTGCGATGATGGTAATTTGAAGATGTTGTTATCTGAAGGTTTTGATTAAGTCTTTTGTATAATAGACAGAGATTCAATAGTTGTTTATCCATAGCTTCTCAGAATTGCAATTCTGTCAATTTTTTTTTTCAGCTTGATGGCCAGTACTTTTCTGGTAAGTAATCCATAATTTTTTTATGTGCTCTACACACTTGCAAGGATCTTTTACCAGGCAATTTTTGATGTCAATAACTCAGTGCTTTAATCTTTTAATCAATTAGTACACAATAAAAAGAAATAACAAAAAATAAAATAAAAAAAATAAAAGAAAATAAAGAAATAAGCCAAGGCAATAAAGTTAATATTCTGTTAATAACTGTAATCAAAAGCTATTGTTTCAGTATGATTAAGTATCAATTATTATCAACATAAAGTATTGATAATAAAGAATAAATTTAAGATAGTAAATAATTATTTATTTAATATTTGTAATGTGAAAGATTGCTTAGATCAAATCTAAACTGAGAGGTCTGTCTTTTTCTACTTTTAATGCTATCAATATATATACATAATTAAGATTTCTTAATTCCTTAATTCTTTACACCAAGAATTTTGGGATTTCTGAAATTTTGCAATTCTTTTGAAAGGAATTCTGAAATTCTGGAATTATGTGATTCCTTGTATGAGAATCCTAAAATTCCTGGAATTCTGCAATTCCTTTGAAAAGAATCCTGGAATTCCTTATTTACTATGGCTACTTCTGATTGGCTAATTTATATGCTAATATACTTCTTATATTCTATAAGTAACAATACTAAGAAAAAAACTTATTCAAGCTTTAGTATTAATCTATCCAGACCACAACAAACCATTTATCATTATCACTAATACATCTGGTCAAGCATTAAAAGCAGTACTATTTCAGAAAAAACCAGATGAAAGAGAACACCCAGTAGTATATACTAACCACAGCTTAAGTCCAGCTGAAAAAAACAATTTGATTACACAAACAAAAGCCATTTATTGGTTACATACTGGATTTTAAAATCAATTAGAAATCTTACTCAATCCAGTAATGGACTTTATTACCATTAACCAAATAGGAAAAATAACCAATGCCCAATTTGAAGAGTTATAGAACAAGATAACACAAGTAATTTTTGAAAAAAAAGTTCAAAAATACTCAAAGATAAAGAATTAGAATTAGGAAATCTCGATGGAGCTCAATATTAAAAAGAGAGAATAATGTTACTTATAGAATATAAGAAATATATTAGCATATAAACTAGCCAATCAGAAATAGCCATAGTAAATATGGAATTCCAGGATTTCTCTCAGAAGAATTGCAGAATTCCAAGAATTTCAGAATTCTCATATAAGAAATCACAGGATTCCAGAATTCCAAGATTTCTCTCAAGAAGAATTATAGGATTCCAGAAATTCTAAGATTTCTGACATGAAAAATCAAGGAATTGAGGAATCTCAATTATGTATATATAGTGGTAGCATTAGAAAAAAAAAAGACAGACCTCTCAGTTTAGATTTTATTTAAGCAATCTTCTATATTACAAATATTAAATAAATAATTATTTACTATTTCAAATCTACTTTTTACTATCAACTCTTTATGTTAATAGTAATTGATACTTAAAACCTCACTGGAACAATAGCTTTTGATTATGGCTATTAACAAGATATTAACATTTATTGTCTTGGCTTATTTTTTTATTTTTTTTTATTTTTTTTTTATGTTATTTGTTATTTTTTGTTGTTAACTAACTAATTAAAGAGTAAAGTGCTAAGTTATTGACATCAAAAATAGTCTGGTAAAAGACTCCAAAGAAAGAGTATAAAGAGTGATAATTTAAAGATAGCTTACCAGAAAGACATCTCTGCCAGATTACTGGCCACCACACTGAAAAAAAAATTGGCAGAATTGTGATTCTGAAAAGCTACTAAAACACTATTAAATTTCTGTCTATTATACAAAGAACTTAACAAAAACTTTCAGACCTTTAAGACATTCAGATATAAACAACTTTCAGAAACCAACATTATTAAATCAATTGAGCACCAAGTTATGAATTTGTTATTTGATTTAAGATCCCAAATAATTATTTATAACAACATTTGCCACTATTGTGGTAAACAAGAACACATAAAAATAGATTGTTGATTAAAATTAACCCACCAATAATCAAGAAATCAATATTGAAACCCCAATTGCCAGTTTTAAACTTCAAATTATTCACCAAATCAAGATCAATATCAATCCTATTACCTGCAAATAATGCAACAATTACTATACATATCTCCAATCTATCAAACCTCAGTCCCAGTCATTTATTAACCATAGTTACCAGTACTTTATCAACTCCAATCTATTCTAGCACTGTTACAAAACACAGCTTAGATGTTATCTGGAAACCAAAGACTGAGAATTACACATACATCAAAATAGGAGATTGACAATAATAATGTATCAACCAATTTTCAGTTTATCAAGTCAGCTATTAGAATCTTGCCAGTAGAGTTTGGGAACTGAATACAACCAAAACCCAAATTTCCAGAACTACTTAAGTCTTTTGGTTACTCCAGAAGACACTGAACTCAGCAAACAGAAATCCAATTAAACTCAACTACTTCCCAATAACATACCTTCAGCTATTATCACTGAGAATAAATCATTGGCCACCAGCTTTCTTTTTGAATTTGAAAAACCATTAAAAACTCTTTTATTCAGTAGAGCCATCCTTTATATAAAACCAATTACCACAATATACACTAATGTTAAAGTTGATGGTCAGTTCATCAAACTGATTCTAGACAGTGGTTTAGTAGGCAGCATTATTATCCAACAATTCATGGACCAATTAAGTTACTGAGTTGATTATACTGCTAGTGCCAAAATTATTATAGCTAACAAAATAACTAAAATCTCTATTGGTAAGATTGATAACTTTTTATTCAAAGTTAATAGTATTAACACTATGATCAAGCTATTGATGATAAAAGCCACCCAATATCAAGCTTTTATTAATAATAACTAGCTGTTCAAAACCAATGTCATGCTCGACTGGAACATTCAAAAACTCCAGTTGACAGTTAATAGTTAACATATTCAGGTATCAGCAATCTGCGATTACTTTAGGACTATCAATACATCAATACTGTTAATTAAGTTCAAGAAAAAAGAAAAAAAATCTACTTGGGAAGCCTACCAAGTTTCATGGGCTGATGAAAAAGAACACAATAAGTTACCACTAATACTGACTTGAAAGAAGAAAAAAAAGAGAAAAAAATCTCATATAAGCCATTATATTTATATACATACTATATACTATTATATTCCAAACTTACTATCATAGACCCAAAATGATCTGTGTCAATTGTGTCAAGAAATTGTCCACAATGGATGTATGTTATAGTAATAATAAAGAATGACCAATGACCACTAAATACTACTACCATTCATGCATTCTTGAATGCTTTGAATGACCAAAAAAACAAGAAAAATAGGACAATAAATCATGTCTTGCATGTAAGAAAACTTTTTTAAACAAAGAAATGTGGAATGACATTTCTGGTTGTGGAAAAATGTGTAATAAATCATGTTAATACACAATTCTGATCAGCAACTAAGTAAGAAAAGGAATGCTTATAGACACTGTCTGGAGAAGAGCTATAAAACATTTGGACAGTTGTTTACATAATAACAATAAAATCTAACAAATGGCTCTCACCAAAATTGAAGGCACATCAACTAAAAAAATAAGAGAAATTAAAAATAATCTGTTAGAACCCAAACCCAATATTGTCTTTGACACTATAAATTCAGAACAATTCTATGAACACTATTAAAACTTAGCACCTACCAGAGAAGAACAAAAGCAATTTTTAGAACAACTAAACACCCAACTATATAACTACTGTTTAATTTCATGTGATTTTTAATATTGTAATGAGTATAAATTCATTTACAATTTATCCATCATGCATAATCTACATGATTTCAGAAAAAAAAAACCAATTAGCAATTGTGTATTAAAATCAGAATCAAAATTCAATCTCAATTTAAACTTTAATGATAACAACAAAAACAATAGTTTTAGTTCAGTCCAAAATAGCAACATTAACAACAATAAATCAAACTCTAATTTAAACTCAGAACAATATATCACACTCTTTGATCTGTCCAAAGAGCAAGAACTCAAATGGTTCAGCAATAATAATGAAAATATTATGTCAGAACAAATACATAATACCAATACAGAATTTGATTTAAGATATTTAAGAAAAAATGCCATTAAATTGAAACCACATTCATGCACCTGTATTGATTTGAAAGTAGCATTGGAAATTTTAGCAACAACAATGATTCAACTAACATCTAGGAGTAGTTTAGTGTAAAAAGAGATTAATATAAGAGGAGGAATAATTGATACAGAATATGTAGGAAATATTATTACAATGTTACAAAATGACTCAAAAAAGGCTTATATTATTAAGCCAAATAAAAAAATAGCACAGGCAATATTTCTGTCTCTGGTTAAAATAATTCAGCTAGTATTAATGAGAAAAAGAGAAGAATTAAAAATAACAGCAAAAGGAATAAGTGAATTTGAATCCACAAGTAGAATAAACATACTAATTAATATGGCAAAAAAAGAAGTTATTGACAAGGGAGAAATTATCTCTACCCATTAATCAATTTTCATTCCACTATATAACTAGTATTTAGTAATCATAGAAAGAAAAAAAAAGATCAGTCCCAAATTTTTGAGGCAGAACCAAGTATTTGTAAGTCAAAAAAAATTGTAATCATAAATCTTTATATACTAGCTAAAAGTCATAAATACATCAAAATTCCCATTTACAATACAACTAAAAACCCCATTGAAATACAAAAAAGAACCACTATTGAATACTTAAGCACTAAGTTAAAAACCAACCACCAAGCACTATTTCAGATTTTCCACAACTGTGTGGATATGTGAATATTACATTACAAACAATATACAAATGAGAAAAATGTTATTTGCTCTAACCAGAACAATTAGAACAAATGAACTTGAGAAATCTAGACTTACTTTAATATATACAGCTCAAAATACTACTTAACAATTTTACTGATATCTTTGTTAGTAAAAATAAATTTGGAAGAACTGACATTATTTAGCACCAAATTAAGATTAAAGATACAATGCCAATTAAACAAAAAACATACAAAGTACTACTAATAAGCCATAAAATTATTTGACAGAAAATTAACCAAATGTTAGACAACAGATTAATTCAATTATCAATGAGTCTATGGTCATCATCAATAATACTAGTTCATTAGAAAAATGAGAAAATTCACTTTTGTGTAGATTACAGAAAACTTAATAGTATTACTTATGGAGACAGTTATTCAACTTCACAAATTCAAAAATTATTTAATACATTTGAAAAAAAGAAATAGTTCTTAATACTGGATCTAGATAGTGGTTATTGGCAAGTAGCCATGAATTCAGTTAACAAAAAAAAAACTATGTTTACTACCAAAGAAGAAAATTTTGAATTTGAAATTATGCTATTTGGCTTAACCAATATGCCAGCCATCTTCCAATGGCTTATACTAAATTACTATGAAAATCAGTAGTTGTCTACTTGAATAATATCAATATATTCTCAAAAACATTTGACAACTATCTTCACCATCTACAGCAAGTGTTTAAAAGGCTAAAAAAAGCTAAATTGAAACTGAATGCAAACAAATACTTCTTTGGCAAAACAGAACTGAAATTCTTGGAACATATTGTAAGCAAAGACAACATCAAGATAGATCCAGACAAGATTAAAATTGTCAAAAACTTTCTGGTACCAACAAATCTTACCAAATTAAGAGCATTTTTAGGATTTGCTGGATATTATTGCTACTTTATCCAGAACTTCTTCAAACTGGCTCAACCACTTTACCAACTTCAAACTAAAAATGTGAAATATAAATAAACTAAAGCTCAGCAAAAAGCTTTCAACATTCTAAGAAGAAAGCTTATTTAAGCACTAGTATTAATTTATCCAGAACACAGTAAGCTATTTATTATTACTACTAATACATCTGGTCAAACATTAAGAGCTGTATTATCTCAGAAAAAACTGGATGAATAAGAACATCCAGTAGCATATACCAGTTGAAGTTTGAGTTCAACAAAAAAGAATTATAGAACACCAGCACTAAAATACTTAGTTATCTATTGGGCAGTTATGAAATAGAAAGAATATTTAAGCCAGAAATTCGAAATATACACTAATTACAAAAGATTAACATCAATTCAGAAGTAAAAATTTGGAGATAACTATTATGTTAGATGGAAAATAAAACTTTCATCATTCAAATATACTGTACATTACAAAAAGGGAAAAGAAAATAGAAATGCTGATGATTTGTTACAAATAAAACAAATCTAAGAATATTTCAACCCAAAAATATAACAAAAGATAAACACACAAAAATATAAACAACTTCAACACTATATTGATATTCAGCAGTTCAAGAAAAAATTATCTTAAAAAAAATAAAACAACATAAAACAACAATCAAAGTATTTTATTACTTACCAAAATATACTATATTAGAAAAACAGAAAAGATTCAAATCAACTATTCAGAGTAATTACAGAATTAGAGAAAGAAACAATATTATACAACATGTACTCAGATCCAACAACAGGACATTTTTATAAAGAAACAATTATGAAAAGAACCAGAAAGAGATATTACTGGCCATCAATGTATCCAGACATTATTTAATATGTTCAAAATTGTGATACTTGTCAAAAAAAAGAAGGAATAAGACTCAGCAAATTACTAAGACCAATTAAAGTAAGACAACTATTTGATAGAATTGAAATTAATTTAGTTAGATCATTAAAAATAACCAGCAGAAGCAATTGTTATATAGCAGTAGCCATGAACTATCTTACCAAATGGCCAGAAGCAAAAGCAATCCAAAGAGCAAATGGAAAATTCATAGCTGAATTCATTTATCAAGACTTGATTTATTGACATAAATATCTAAAAAAATTGTTATTAGATCAAAGAACTTATTTTGTAAATAGAATATTAGCAGAATTAAGCCAAAAATTTGAAATCAAGAGACCATTATTATCACCATATCATTTACAAATAAATAGTTTAATGAAAAGATTCAACAAAACATTGTGTAAAGCAATTGTCAAAATCAGTCAGAAAAACCAAGACAAATGAGATTTGTTTATATTATCAATACTATTTGCTTATTAGACAATGAAGCAAGAGACTACACAAGCAACACCATTCAAATTAGTATATGGTAGAACAGCAATATTACCAATTAAGATAGAAGTCAATACATATTCAATAGAACTAATAACAGAAGACAATTTTCAAAACACATTGTTGAGAAAAACATATGACTTAATAGAAACTCTAGAAAACAAACAAAGGAGAGCAGCTAATAACATTCAGAAGTTACAAAAAAAACAAAAAGAATGACATGATAACCAATTACCAGATAAACCAATTGAATTCAGAATTAGAAACAAAGTACTCTTATATAGCATTAAAGTAGAAAAACAATAGAGTAAAAAATTTGACCCCAAATGAGATAGACCATTTCACATTAAAAAAATTCTAGGAAATAGAGCTTACAAACTAAAATAAGACAACAAAATCTTAACTAAAGCAATACATAAAGATTGATTGAAATCATATTACAATATACTATCATTATTTACCAATAATATTTTACAACTAGAAATACAATGAATACTGGTCTAACCAGATGAGATTTCATAAGATTTGAAATCAATCATAATCATTGATTCAAATATGTTAAGTTAATTGACCAAAAAAGTATATAAAGACATAGTATATATAACAAAAGCAACAAAAAAAATGGAAATACTAGATTATATCTACACTTTAGCTCAACAATTATTTTAGGCCTTAAATTAACAACAATTAAACATAAAAATTGTCATTAGCCACCAAACAATTTGCTATTGGAACACTAAACAAGAAAGAAAAACAAAGAATACATTATATTAGTAACTTCAAAACCAAACAAAACACTAGTTGAATAAAATAATTAAAAAAGTAAAGAACACTTTTGGGAAAATACTCATCATGGCTCCAACAAAAAAACCTTCAAAAGAAAATTAAAAACAGTAAAACAACTTCCAATATCATACTGCTATTATTAATTGGGACAAAAGTTGAATATTCAGAAGTTATATCTTGATAAATTTAAAAAAATATTTAATCAAAAAATAATACATAACATCAAAGACATTATTAAAAAGAAAACAAATTTAACACTACATATTAAAACAATCTATCAACTATATACAATCTTTTAAAACTACCCAGAAATATTGCTACACCCAGACATAAAAACAATAACTATTAACCAATGGAGAAAAATGAACAACTTGTAAATCAAAGATATAAGAAACAGAGTTAAACAAACAGTACTAGAAAGAAAAGTTATGGAACTAATTCAAAATAAAAATTTTGACAGAGCTCAATATTAAAAGAAAGAGATAATATTATTTATAGAAAAAACATACAAGAAAATAGTAAAAAAAACAAATAAACCAATAAAAGACTAGTAATTAACACATAAGCACATTGTTCAGCAATATGAAGCATTATTAGGAATTATGGCATATTGCTCAATAATGTAGAGCATTGTCAAAAAATCATGGCACATTGCTCAGCAATGTAAGCATTGCTTGAAAAATGATAGCACATTACTTAAGAATATGAGTGATTTTATAGAATTCAAAATATATATATATAGTAAGAGTATTAAAAGCAAAAAAACCAGATCTGATAGTAAAAACATCTTAATTAGAATTAACTCCAAAAATCTTTAGTTAATAATTATTAATATTAATAAAATAAGTATTCACTATTTAAATTTATCTTCCTATTATTAATATCCCATGTTGATAATATTTAATACTTAATCATACTGGACCAATAACTCTTGATTATAGTTATTGATAAGATACTAACTTTTTATTGCCTTGGCTTATTTTTTTATTTTTTTTATTTTCTTTTCTATTTGTTTTGTTTACTAAATTAATTAATACATGAAAATATTAACATTAGGATATAGCATTGGTAAAAGACCCAAAAATAAGAGTAGAACACTCATTATTGAAAATAGCTTACCAGAAGGATTGTCAGCCAGCACACTTAGAAAAAAATTTGATGAAATTGTGATTCTGAAAAGCTACAGAGAAAACAATACTTGAATTTCTGTTTATTATACAAAGAACTCAACCAAAATCTTCAAATACCAAAACTTTTAAATAATACCAACAATATCAGCTATTAAGTACCAAGTTATGGGTTTGTTATTTGATTTGAGATTCCAAATAATTACTTGTAACACCAAATCTCAACAACAATTACAATTACTCTAACAACAACTTTAATCACAATTACAACAACAACCAATAATAGTATTGATTGCATATGTTTTTATTGTCAAGTTAGAAAAATTTACTGGTGAAGAAAACAATGTCCAAGTTTGGCTTAATAACATTGTCAAAACTATTACTGCTAATAATTAAAATAATGCCAGAGCTCTACAAGCTATCACATACTTTTTACAAGATATTACCAATTTATGATATCAAAATCTGATCAACTAATTTGTTATCTTTAATGAGTTTAAAACCGAATTTTTGAGATATTTTGACAATAACAACAGCATTAACAGTATTTACTACCATTAAACAAGACAACATAGAAGCAGTCACTACTTATCTAGAACACTTTTATAAAAATCTGTGCTAAATACAAGCAATTAATGTGAATTACTTTACAAAGCCACAGATTCTAAACCAGTTTATCCATGGCCTATGTAGTAGCATTTTACAATATATATGTCTATTATATCTACAAACACTCTAAAATACAGTTATCTATGCCAAAAATTTTGAATTGGCCAAGCTAAAAACCAACCATGTTCAAGTCATAAATCTAGTAATAAATAAATCATCTGACTTGAACTCCAAATTGAAACAATTCAGTAATTCTATTAACCAGAAATTGGAAAAATACTTAGCTAATAATTAAGCAATATATTAATCTTCATAACATTATAACAATTAAAAAACCTTTAATTAGTCATATCTCTTTTTATTATTAACTCATCAATCATGACTATAAAAAATACATATCTGTTATAATTATGGTAAACAAAGTTATATAAGAGTTAATTGCCATATCAAAATTAATAATCAACAATCAAAAAATCAATATTAAAACTCTAATTGTCAATTTCAAACTTTGAATTATTAATCAAGTCAAGAATTATATCAACCTTATTCTGTCCCAATAATACAACAAGCAATATACTTACTGCTTATTTATTAGTCTTTAGCACCAGTAATATATTAACTGCAGTCACAGATTATTTATTAACCCCAATCATTTTAAACACCACCACAAAACTCAGCTCAAATGAAATTTAAAAACCAGAAACTGAGAATTATTTATACTCAACAAAACTGGAGATTGGCAATAATCATGCATCAATTAATCTCCAATTTATCAAGTCAACTATCAAGATTACACCAGTGAAGTTTGAGAACTGAATATTACCAAAACCCAAATTCCCAGAACTATTTAAGTCTTCTAGTTATCCCAAAAAATACCCAACTCAACAAACAAGAATCTAATTAAATCCAGCTACTCATTAACAATATTCTACTAACAACTATTACTGAAAATGAATTACTTACTGCCATCTTCTTTTTTGAATTTGAAGAATCAGTCAAAACACCTCTATTTAGTGGAGCCATCCTTAAAGCAAAACCAATTACCATGATATACACCAATATGAAAGTTGATGAACACTCTATCAAGTTAATTCTTAATAATAAGTCAATAGACAATATTATTACATAATAACTCATGAACCAATTAGGTTGCCAAGTTGATCATGCTACTAATATCAGAATTATTACCACCAATAGAGTAACAAAAATGCTCATTGGTGAGATTGACAACTTTCTATTCAAAATTAATGGCATTGTTGCACCAATTAAAATTCTTATTATGGAAGCCACATAATATTAAATATTAGTTGGTAATGACTGGCTGTTTAAAACCAATGCTATACTTGACTGGACCACTCAAGAGCTACAGCTCAGTCAAAACAGATAATACACACAAATACTAGCTATGTGTGGTTATTTTAAATCACAAATTACTCAACTACAACTACTGATAAAATTAAAAAAAAAAAGACAAATCTATCTGAGAAGTCTACCAAGTCTTATAGGCCAAAAAAAATCACAATACATTACCACTGTTACCAGTAGAATTTTAGCTATTAATTAGCATGAAATTACCCTTATAATTCCTATAATTAATTAGTATATTAATATCATTTCAAATTATCATTTATTATTTAATCAATTATCACATATCACGATTCAATTAAAATAATCTAATTAGTATAACAGAAAGTAGGATGATCAAATTACACAATACTCTGAACTTTGTAACATTCTAAAATTCGCCGAAATTTACAGAAATTCGCCGAAATTATGAATAGTTCACCCAAATTAATCAATAATTCAGCGAAATAACTTGTAGTTCATCAAAATGTATCTTTAGTTTGCCGAAATTTGAGCAAAAAGAAAAAGTGCAAGTTCATAGACTAGTACTACAACAAGTTGTATAAAAGAAGAGCTTTTCTCTTCAAGAAAATGTATCTTACTTTAGTTTTATCACTTAGAACCATTCCTACACACACAAAAAGAAATAAATATCAAATAATTCAAAAAACCAAATTTTTTAATTATTTGCACTTGGAAAATCCCCAAGAACCCAACTAACATTTTGAAATTGATTAGCTACCAATTTTAGTAAACTGTTAGTGACTCCAGGCCTGGATAAAAAACGTTTCCCTTGACAGAATTCTATTTCTTTTACATTTCTTTTATTTTTCTTTTCTTTTCTTATTACAATCATTAGGGTAGTCTACAAACGAAATTCCTGTAGAAGAGTTGACTTTTACAGCAAAGTAACTACACATTTTTTTAGTAAGCTTCCAGACGAGCAATTTCTGGGAAAGAGTTGATGTTTACTACAACGTAACTACATAAAGTAACTGACAAAGAATTAACCATTCCACTTATAAGCCCAGCAGTTCAAATTATAGGAGATAATTTGAAGATAAATTCAGTTATTGGAGGTTCAACTACTTCTAAAAAACGTGAATTTGCAACCAACAGACATTTACAACATTCAAGAAAAGAGACCAAAAACCTCTGGTAACACCACCAATTCTATTATGGGATGACAAAAAAAAAGGAAAAGAGAAAAATAAACCACAAAACACCACTGACACCAAAGAAACTGTCAACAGTTAGCACACTTTGTACTTAGTAGACACAAAAAAGAAACCATTCTATATTCTTCTTAAATGTATTAATTACAAGAAAAAACTTTTATCCATAGGAGCTTGGATTGCACCAAACAAAAATTACTGAATGTAAACTCATTATTACTGTAAACTGTGCCACTAAGAGCATTTTGGTTATCCAAAATGACAAAAAAAGTGAAACAATAAATTATGTCTTGCTTGCAGTAAAATACTACTCAATAAAAGAATATGGAATAACATTCCTAATAGAGAAGAAATATGTAATTCATTGTGTCAATACATAATTTTAATAAGTGACTGGGTAAGCTGAGAAACATTTTTTAATGTCACATAGAACCAAGTAATATCATGTTTAAATGGCTATTTCCATGACAAAAACAAAATTTGGTGAATGGCAAGTACTAAAGTTAAAAGTGCATTACCCAGCAAAATATTAGTAATCAAAAATAACCCACCAAAACTGGTTAAGACCATTTTGATTCCCAATTTAGATGTATTTTTTGATATCCTGAATGATCCAAAACAATTTCACAAACACTACTAAGACTTAGCATCTACTAGAGAAAAATAAAAGCAACATTTGGAACAGCTAAACACAAAACTATGTAAATATTGCTTAATTTTCAGTGATTTTAATTATTGTGATAATTGTGACCTCATTTACAATTTACTATTATGTATAATCTATTCAATTTCTAAAAAAAAGAACCAATCAACAAGTATACAGTAGAGAAATTGAAGTTCAATCTTAATTCAAATTCTGATGATGATAACAACAATAGTTTCAACTCTATTTACTATAACAATGATCATAACAATTCAAACTCCAATTTAAAATCCAAACAATATATCATGCTCTTAGATCTTTCTATAGAGCAAAAACTATGATAGTTCAGTAATAATAACAAAGATATTATGCCAAAATGTGTGCATAATACTAATACAGAATTTGATCTAAGATATCCAAAAAAATATGCCATAATATTGGAGCTTAATATATGCATTGTATTGATTTGAAGATAACATTAGAAATCCTGACAACAATAATGGTTCAATTAATATCTAGATCTAGATTAACAAAATAAGAAATTAATATTAAAGGAGGAATAATTAATGCAGAATATGTAAGAAATATTATTGCAATGCTACAAAATGATTTAGAAAAACCATATATCATTGAACCAAATGAAAAAATAACACAAGCAATATTTCTACCTTTGGTAAAAATAGCTTAATTAGTGCCAATAGAAACAAGAAAAAAATTAGGGATTACAGCAAGAGAAAAAAATATATTTGGATCCATAGGTAAAATAGATGTACTAATTAATATGGCAGAGAAAGAAACAATTGATAAGAGAGAAATTATCTCTACTCATCAATTAGTTTCTATTTTACTATATGATCAGCATATGTTAATAATAGAAAGAAAAGTAAGAAATTAGCCCCAGATTTTTGAAGCAGAACCAACTATTTATGAATTAGGAAAGATTAGAATTATCAATCTTTATATATCAGCCAAGAATTATAAGCACATCAAAATTTCTATTTATAATATAACTGAAAAGATTATTGAAATACCAAGTGAAATTACCATTAGATACTTAAGCATTGAAGTTGAAAACCAACTGCCAAACACTATTTCAGATTTTCCACTATTGTGCAAATATGTGAATATAACATTATAAACTATATACAGATGAGAAAAATGTTATTTGCTTCAACCAGAACAATTAGATCAAATGAACTTGAGAAACATAGACCCACTTTAATATATGCAATTTAAAATGCTTCTCAACAATTTTACCAATATATTTGCCAGTGAAAATAAATTTGGCAGAACTAACATTATTTAGCATTAGATCAAAACTGGAGATGCTATGCCAATCAAACAAAAAGCATACTGAATATTACTAGCAAGCCATGAAATTATTTAACAAGAAATCAACAGAATGTTGAACAACAAATTAATTCAATTATAAATGAGTCCATAGTTATTATCAGTAGTACTAGTCCAAAAAAAGAATGAAAAGATCTGCTTTTGTGTAGATTATAAAAAACTCAACAGTGTGACTTGTGGAGACAGCTATCCAATTTCATAAATCCAAAAACTATTTAATGTATTTGGAAGAAAGAAATGGTTTTCAACATTGGATTTAGACAATGATTACTGGCAAGTAGCCATAAATTCAGCTAACAAAGAAAAAACAATGTTTACAATCAGAGAAAAGAACTTTGAATTTAATGTTATGCCATTTGGCTTAATAAATGTGCCAACCATTTTTTAATAGCTTATAGAAATTATTTATATCAGACTACTATGGAAATCAGTAGTGGTATACTTGGATAATACCAACATGTTTTTCAAAACGTTTGACAATTATCTCTACCATCTCTAACAAGTATTTAAAAAACTAAAAAAAGCCAGACTAAAGTTAAATGCTACAAAGTATTTCTTTGGAAAATCTGAACTCAAGTTTTTGGAATATGTCATAAGCAAAAATGGCATCAAAATGGATCCAAATAAGATTAAAATTATCAAAAACTTTTTAGTATTAACAAATCTTATAGAATTAAAAACATTCTTGGAATTTGTTAGATACTATTGCCATTTTATCCAAAACTTTTCCAAACTGGCTCAACCACTTCACCAGCTTTAAGCAAAGAATGTAAAATATAAATGAACTGAAATTCAACAAGCAGCTTTTAACATCTTAAGAAGAAAGTTTATTCAAGCATCAATATTGATCTATTCAGATTACAGCAAACTATTTATCATTATTACCAATACATCCAGTCAAGCATTAAAAGCTGTATTGTTACAAAAAGAAATAAATAGACAAAAATATTCAGTAGGATATGCCAGCTAAAGTTTAAGTTGAGCCAAAAAAAACAATGGAATCCCAACATTAGAACACTTAGCTATCTATTGGGTTGTCATCAAATAGAAAGAATATTTGAGTCAAAAGTTTGATGTGTATACTAATTACAAAGAATTAACATTAATCCAGTTATACAAGATAAAAAATAAAATTATCACTATTTAATTATATTATACATTATAAAAAAAGAAAAAAAATAGAAATATTAATGGTTTGTTATGAATAAGATAATTCTAAAAATATTTTAATCCAAAAATATAACAAAAAATAAACACAAAAATATTAACAACTCCAATATTATATTAATATTTAACAGTTTAAGAAAAAATTATCTTAAAAAAAATAAAACAACATAAAACAACAATTAAAATACTTTATTATTTACCAAAATATATTATATTAGAAAAATAGAAAAGATCTAAATCAGCCATTCAGAGTTATTATAAAACCAAAAAAAAAACAATACTATTTAACATGCACTCAGATTCAACAGCAGAATATTTTCATAAAGAAGCAACCATAAAAAGAACAAAAAAAAATACTATTGGTCATTAATATATCCAGATATTATTCAATATGTTCAAAATTGTAATGCTTGTCAGAAAAGGAAAAAAACAAGACCAATTAAAGTGAAACAACTATTTAATTGAATCAGAATTAACTTAGTTAGACCATTATTACCAACTGAAATTTGAGATATTAATTAACATGAAATTACCCTTATAATTCCTATCATTAATTAACATATATTATTATTTCAAATCATTACTTATTATTCAATCAAATTATCAAATATCACCAATCAATTAATAACATGATTTGTACTATAGAAATTAGGACAATCAAATTACACAATACCCTGAACCAGTCAATATTCAAAAGTTTGCTGAAATTTGTGTAAATTTGCCGAAATAATTAATAGTTCACTGAAATATTCAATAGTTCATAGAAATAACTTGTAAGTTTGCTGAAATGTACCTTTAGTTTGTCGAAATCATAATAAAGAAAATAGTTCAAGTTCACAGACTAGTACTACAACAAGTTGTATAAAAGAAGAGCTTCTCTCTTTGAGAAAATATATCTTACCTTTAGATATCTTAAATTGAATTAATTTAATACACAAAAACGAAATAAATATCAAATAATTCAAAAATCAACTTCTTAATTATTGCACCTGAAAATTCCCAAAACCCAACTAACATTTTGAAATTGATTAGCTACCAATTTCAGTAAACCATTAGTGACTCCAGGCCTGGATAGAAAACGTTTCCCTTGACAGAATTCAATTTCTTTTACTTTTCTTTTACTTTTATTTTATTTTCTTATTATAATCATTAGGGTAGTCTACAGATGAGATTCCTGTAGAAAAGTTGACTTTCACAGCAAAGTAACTACACATTTTTAGTAAGCTTCCAGACGAGCAATTCCTGGGAAAGAGTTGACATTTACTACAATGTAATTACATAAAGTAACTAGCACGGAATTGGTTATTCCACTTATAAGCCCAGCAGTTCAAATTATAGGAAATAATTTGAAGATAAATTCAGTACTAGAGGTTCAACCACATCCAGAAAACGTGAATTTACAGCAAACAAGCATCAACAACCATTAAAAAAAGAGACCAAAAACCTCCAGTAATATTTAGTGCTCTTCCACGAAAATAACACAGTGACAACAACTTCAAAAGTGGCGACTCAAACAGATTTAAGGACTCTAGAGTATTATCAGTCAATCTACACCCACTGCAAGCAGAGATTTAACATTCCAGACAAAATTGAAACATTCAAGAAAACACTTTACCAGTACATTAAAAATTGCATCAACAATTATCTTCTTGGAGACTACAACATTTCAGAAGTTAGACACAACTTATATGAAAGCTTAGTACATCACTCTTGTTTAAACACTCAGAATTTTAACAGTCAAACACTTGAAACATACTTCCAAGAACTCAACTTCAATATCATTCAGTATTGTAAAGAAAATTATCCAGTAGAACAGAAATTTTCTCTTAGTTTTGAATTGGAAATAGAAGAAGGAAAAAGAAAAAGGAAACAAAAACTCAGAACTACTCCCAATACTCCTAAAACCACTGCCAAACATTTACAAACTCCAGAACAAGAAACCAGCTTTAAATTATCATTCTTAATCACACCATTTCCAGCTTTACTTGCTCAACCGCAAACACCAAGCTCACTACTTATTTGGTTTTTAAGAATAGAAGATTTTCAGTCACCCAAAAGCCCTATTCAACAACAGGAACCAATATTAACCAGCACAAACTTTATTGACTACTTAGCAGAAAATTGAAGTGAAGAGACTGAATCAGAACAAGAAACAGAAGACTCAGAAAACAAAGAAGAAATGGTCTCCACATATATCGCAAAAATCCCTGAGTTTACAGAAAAAGACAGTGAAACCAGTCCTCAAGAATGGCTTGACAAAGTCTCAAAAGCAGGAGATGCAAATGGTTGGAATGCTGCCAGAATGTTAAAAGCAATTCCATATTTCTTACAAGAAATGGTTGGCAAATGGTTTGAAAACTTGGAAGCCCCACCAGAAGACTAGGAAGCATTCAAAACTGCTTTTCTAGAACAGTTTACTGACAATAACACTTCCATTACTCTTCAAAATTGGTTCTAAAATATCAAACAAGAACCAAATGAATCAGTTATAACCTATCTTGGGAAATTCAACAAACTGCTTAGAAGAATTCACCAATTGGAAACCAATAAATACTACTCCAATGCACAAATCTTGGATCAATTCATTGCTAGACTAAAAGACAAACTTATCAAGAAAGTTTGCCCACATGCACCAGAAAATTTAACCACTGCTATTTAACAGGCAAAAAACTATGAAATGACCATAGAAGAAGCCAACCATACCAAACTTGTTAACCTGGCTATTGGAGAAACCAGCTCAGCAGCTGAAGAAAAGATTGACCAATTAACCAAGAAAGTTGAAAACTACTTTACCAACCAATAACAACAACAGCAGCCACAGCAATCACAACAACCACAAAGATACCAACCCCCACAACGATGCAATCAAAACAACTTTGGATTATTATCCAACAACCAAATCCAAAATTGTCATTATTGTGGAATTCCAGGACACTAAAAACGCAATTGTAGAAAATTGCAATAAGACCAACAACAGAGAAATAATTAATATTATTCCCAACCACAACAATCATATTATCTACTACCACTAGCTCAATATTTACCAAGGCCACAATATCCAAACCACTATTATTAACCTGCTCTACAACCAATCTAACAACAGTATCAACAACCATCCACATCACAATATCAAGTGCCAGCTAGAAGATTGATTCAACATAATCAATTTACACTACAAAACCGTTTTTCAACAAACAACAACAGATTAAATTTCAACAACCAATTAACCACTCAAAATTCGAATCAACATAGGTCCACATACTATCACATTCAACCCAGTTATCTTACAATACCAGAGGAATCAAATTTTCAGCAAACTGCACTTTTTGAAGATAAAGCTGTAGCACCAAGACAAAATCCTTTTAGTAATACTATTCCACCAGCCAGAATTGCCTGAAATGCCAATTTTTTAAACATCTTTCCATTCGAATTTAAAGCCAATGAATCACCATCTCTACTCAGCAATGTAGCAGTTAACAAACAAAAAGCTATTACAGTAATGTATACTAAAGCTGAAGTAGAAGGAAAACCAATTCACTTAATATTAGACAGTGGATCTGCTGGAAGTATTATTACCTACCAATTAATACAACAGCTTCAACAAACTGTTGACAAACCAGCTCAAACTGTCATCATTATGGCAGATGGTATAAAGAAGACACCAGTAAGAGAAATTGATAATTTTCCATTCACTATTGATGGAATCACTATTCCAGTTAAAGTCCTAGTCATGGATGCACCCCAATACTAAGCTCTCATTGAAAATAATTGGCTTCTTAAGGCCAATGCAAATTTAGATTGGGAAATCCAGGAATTAAAAATCTCATATCAAGGACAACACACCATAGTATCTGCTATGTATGGAACTTTCAACAAATGATCAGAAAAAGCCCCAGTACTTGAATTTGAAGAAGAGAAAAAAATGCCACTTATTGAAACCTACATGGCTCTTGGATCAACATCCAATTGGGCTGAGGAAACAGAACAAAAAATCTTTGAAGAATTCAAAAGATGGAAGAAAGTTAGATATTCTACACCAGAACCACGAAAACAATCACCCTACATTCCACTTAAATGCAAAGATTGTAACAAAAAACTTTTATCAATGAGAGTCTGCATTTCATCTGAAAAAGAATATGAAAATCATACTTGTTATTACTGCAAGGCTTGCCACAGAGGACAATAGGGCCATCTAATAAAAAGAAGTGGAAAATAGGACAACACCCTTTGTTTGACTTGTGGAGATATGCTATCAGAAGAATATAATTGGATTGATGTAGCAATGAGAGAAGGAGTCTGTGATCAAACCTGCCAATATGTTTTATTAATTTCAGAAAAAGTCAAAAGAGGAACACTCTTTGATGCAGCATACAACAGTGTTCTCAACAAACTTTATTACTACCCCCATAATGCTGAGATGATTTTCAACCTAGCAATGGCATTAGTTAATAGAGCTACCAAAGAAGATGTCCGTTAAATGAAAGAAGCAGAATACATTGAATACACCATAGAATTAGCTGGATTTGATTACAAAGATGAAGTAGAAGTCTACCACCAAATTGCAAGTCACACTTATCCAACCCAAGAAGCTCAAATTCAATGATTAGAACAAATGAACATTAGGCTATGTGAAGAATGCATTATGCCTTGTGATAAACAGTGGTGTCCTGAATGCTATGCCCTTAGCATTCTATTACCAATTAAAGATGACCAGCATGAAATCAAATTTGAAATACAGTATAAAGAAGTCTCAATAACTCTTATTTATCTCACTGAAAACTAACCGGCCATAACACTCAAATACTTCAACAATAAAGGACAAGAAATTAAGCCTGAGAAAGCTCACGAAATTAACACTGGATATGATCTAAGATATCCAGAAAAAGATACCCTCATTCTTCAACCAAAATCCCTTACAAGAATTAATCTAAAAATTGCCCTTGAAATCCCATCAGGAATGATGGTGCAAATTGCCTCCCAATCTTTTCTAGCAAGCAAAGGAATCAACATAAGAGGAGGAATTATTGATGCTAGATACACTGGAGATATTACAGTAATGCTTCAAAATGAAACTGACAAATCATTCAAGATTGAACATGCTGAAAAAATTGCCCAAGCTATTTATTTACCCTTAATCAACATTTCAGATTTGCAATTAGTCAATCAAAGAGAACAATTAGGGAAAAGTGAGAGAGGAACCCAAGATTTTGGTTCAACTGGACAATTCATAGTTCCAGTTAATATAGCCTTAATACACAGAATGAATCTCACCAGATTCTCAGACTTCCACAACCAATAACCATTTTACTCTTTGGAGAACATCACAAAATTTATATTTGTAGAAAACTCACCACTACTCAACAAATCTTCGAAGCCAGTAAACAAATTTGCACAAAAAATGGCATCTCAATCCCAAACATTTATCTTCCAAAAAGAATGAAGAAAGTCCGAGTTACTTTTTACAACCCCAATCATCACCCCATCATTTTACTAAATAATTTGGAAATTGAAATTATTCATAACAAAATCTTTCAACAAGAATTACCCCAAACAGTTTTTAACTTTTTGGAAATTATTGGACATTTTCTCCCCAGAATAAACCCAAAACCCAGTTCTGAAAACTATCACATTGTTGTTGAAAAATTATCTCGAATCAACATGGAACAACTAGAGCCCCAACAACAGAACCAGCTTAAGGAGTTAATCACAGAACATGCAAACATATTCGCCAAAAACAATAACGATTTAGGAAGAACTGATTTGGTCTAACATCAAATCTACATAGGAGATGCTAAACCTAGGTGACAACAAGCATACCAAGTTGTCCCAGAAAGCCACCAATTTATTTGAGAAGAAGTTCAAAGAATGCTTAACAATGGGCTCATTTAACTATCAATGAGCCCATGGACTTCACCAATAGTACTTGTTAAAAAAAAAAATAGAAAAATCTGATTTTGTGTTGATTATCGACAACTGAACAATGTTACAATTGAAGATGCCTACCCTCTTCCCCAAATTGATGATATGTTAGATGCACTTGGAAAATCCAAATACTTTTCAACATTAGATTTAGAAAGCAGATACTGGCAAGTTGCCATAGATCCCAAGGATTGCCCCAAAACAGCATTTACAACACAAGGAGAAAACTACTAATTCAATGTAATGCTCTTTGGATTATGCAATACACCAGCAACATTCCAAAGACTCATAGATGTTGTATATGCTGATGACATTAACATTTATTCCCCATCTTTTGAACTTTATTTAATTTATCTGTGAGAAGTTTTTCAACGATTACAAAAAGCAGAATTAAAATTAAACATTGAAAAATGTCATTTTGGAAAAACAAGCTTGGTCTTTCTTGGTCACATAGTTAGTAGAGAAGGAGTCAAACCAGACCCAAGAAAAATCAGTGCTGTTAAGAATTTCAAAGTTCTACAAAATACCACAGAACTAAGAGAATTTGTTGGATTAGCTTCTTATTATTGGAAATTCATCAAAGGATTTTCAGAAATAGCAAAACCCCTTAACCAGCTCAACATTAAAAACACCAAATACAAATGGACGGAAGAACACCAAAACACCTTCAAAATACTTAAAGAAAAGTTCACCACAGCTCCAATTCTTGCCTACCCAGACTTTAGCAACCAATTCCGATTAGCCACAGATGCCTCTTATACTGTCTTTGGTGCCATCTTATCACAGTTAGATAACAATAGCAATGAATGAGTAATTGCTTATGCAAGTAGAACATTAAAACTAGCAGAGAAAAACTACCCAGCAACAGAATTAAAAACTGCAGCAGTAATATGGGTCTTATACCACTTTGACCTTTACCTCAAACCTAAAGAATTCAATATTATTACTGATAATATTGGACTCAAATAGTTACAAAACAAAAACACAAAGTTAAATGCAAAACAAACCAGATGAACAGGATTTTTAGCAAACTACCAATATATAGTACATCACAAACCAAGAAAACTCCACACCAATGTTGATTGTCTCTTCAGAATGAGACAAGATTAAAAAACACAAATTAACATTCAACTTAACCAATCTAACAACCAACAAACAATGAATTCAAAAAACTACAACAATCTCAAACAATATTTGAAGACATTAACAATCCCAACAGATTGGTCTTCAGATGAAAACCATCAATTACAACAACAAGCCAGACAATATTTTCTACACAACAATATTATTTATCATCAAAATTTCAAAAATCCAGACAAACTACTCAGATTAATACAAAAACACAAAAAAGAGACTATATTATACAACATGTACTCAGATCCTTTATCAATACACTTTAGAAAAAACAGCACCATCCAAAGAACACTAGAATACTATTTTTGGTCCCGAATGAGAAGAGACATACATCAATAGTTGAATCTTGTGATAGTTGTTAAAGAAGAGAAGGAACATGCCTTACTAAACCTTTAAATCCAATCAAAGTTGAACAACCTTTTGACCGAGTTGGTATTAATTTAGTCAGACCACTACCTATTACCACACAAGAAAACCAATACATAGCAGTAGCAATAGATTATCTTACCAAATGGCCTGAAGCCAGAGCTATTCAATGAACAGATGCAAAATCAGTAGCAAATTTTATCTATGAAGACATTATTTGTAGACATGGATGCCCAATTGAACTTTTATTCAATCAGGGAACACATTTTGTGAACAACCTGATACAAGAAATTTGTGAATGATTTAATGTCAAAAGACCTTTATCTTCACCCTATTATCCACAGACAAATGGATTAGTGGAATGTTTCAACAGAACATTGTGTGAATTACTAGCCAAGATCTTAACAGATTTTGGGCAAAAATAGGATATCTTTATTCCATCAGTGTTACTGGCCTATAGAACACTCAAACAAGATACAATGAAACACACACCATTTGACCTCACTTATGGAAGAACAACAATGTTACTCATTAACTTCACAGTGAAAACATATCCAGTCCAACCAATTACCAAAAACAACTTCCAAGAGATATTACAAAGAAAAGCTTATACACTTCTTAGCACACTAGAAAGAAAATGACAAATAGCAGCAACCCATATAGAACACTTACAAACTCAACAAAAAGAGAGGCATGACAACAAGCTGCCACTAATTACCAATGAATTTAAAGTTGGAAATAAAGTTCTCCTACATAGAACTAAAGCTGAAAAACAGTGGAGTGGAAAATTTGAACATAAATGGGATGAACTATTCTTTATTCACGAAATCTTAGGAAATGGATCATACAAGTTAAGACTTGATAACAAAATCTTAGCAAAAGTTGCACATAGAGATCAATTGAAACATTATTACTTCAGAACATATCCTGAACCATCAATTTCACAGATTGGTACACATTTCTTTTTAGTTAATTCCAAAGATATTCCCCAAAACTTGGAACCAATAGTTATCATTGAACAACCTCCCTACTTGAACACTTAAATTAAAAATTCACCATAGTTATTCCCTTAAATAGAAAATTGAAAACAATTTTACAAAAAAAAAAAATAACAACAAAACAGCCTGAGAAATAACAAAAATAATATAAAAACCCACATACTAAAAATAAATCTCACTTAAAATTCTCTTTTTAATTCACTATAATGACTATTCCACAAAACATTTAACAATTATTTCAGAAACTAATGTTAGCTTTAAAAACAATACTTGAATTATCTATTACTATTACAGAAAAACATATTAATTATACTCAAACAGAAACAGCCACAACCTTATCTCCAAAATCACGAAATTATTACCCTTATAAAAAAAACACTAAAAGTTATTCTGGAATTCACCTACCAGAATTCTTGAAGCTTGCCTTGAGAGAAAATTTGTTGCTCTTACCTATTGACATTTCACCAAATATCACAATTCAACAAAAACTTCAACAGTGTCTTAATAAAGAAAACAATGAATACCTTCTAATTTATAGATATTTTTACATTGAAAAAACATTGTATGAACAAAAACTAGAACTCACAACAGCCAACTTCACAAAAGAAGCCATTCAAAAACAACTTTACAACAAATTTAAGACAATGGCTGGACTAACAAACAGTTGCTACAAACTTAGAGCAGCTCTTAGACTTTATGACCTATTTCACACCTGTGAAAATGTCCTACAAAACCCAATTTTACAACCACTGAAGATTCAATACATTGGAAAACTCACAGAACTGAAATTTCAACAATTTTCAGACCAAATTTCTTTAGTAATTTTGGATTACTATCTGGAACATACAGACAGTACTTGGACTTTGATGGAGCTCAGTCTTGAGGAGAAGGTTATGTTACCAACCGAAATTTGAGATATTAATTAACATGAAATTACCCTTATAATTTCTATCATTAATTAGCATATATTATCATTTCAAATCATCACTTATTATTCAATCAAATTATCAAATATTATTAATCAATTAATAACATAATTTATACTATAGAAATTAGAACAATCAAATTACACAATACCCTGAACCAGTTAATATTCAAAAGTTTGCCAAAATTTGTGTAAATTTGCTGAAATAATTGATAGTTCACTGAAATATTCAATAGTTCGTAGAAATAACTTGTAAGTTTGCCGAAATGTACCTTTAGTTCATCAAAATCATAGTAAAAAAAATAATTCAAGTTCACAGACTAGTACTATAACAAGTTGTATAAAAAAAGAGCTTCTCTCTTCGAAAAAATATATCTTACTTTTAGATATCTTAAATTGAATCAATTCAATACACAAAAACGAAATAAATATTAAATAATTCAAAAATCAACTTCTTAATTATTACATCTGAAAATTCCCAAAACCCAACTAATGTTTTAAAATTGATTAGCTACCAATTTCAGTAAATCGTTAGTGACTCCAGGTCTAGATAGAAAACGTTTTACTTGACAGAATTCAATTTCTTTTACTTTTCTTTTACTTTTATTTTATTTTCTTATTATAATCATTAGAGTAGCCTACAGATGAGATTCCTGTAAAAGAGTTGACTTTTACAGCAAAGTAACTACACATTTTTAATGAGTTTCTAGACAAGCAATTCCTGGGAAAGAGTTGACATTTACTACAATGTAACTACATAAAGTAACTGGCATGGAATTGGCCATTCCACTTATAAGTCCAGCAGTTCAAATTATAGGAAATAATTTGAAGATAAATTCAGTACTGGAGGTTCAACCACATCCAGAAAACGTGAATTTACAGCAAACAGGCATCAACAACCATTAAGAAAAGAGACCAAAAACCTTCGGTAACACCATTAACAATAACCAGTAAAGACAACTATTACATAGCAGTAGCTATGAATTATCTTACAAAATAGCCAGAAGCAAAAGCAATACAAAGAGCAAATACAAAATTCATAGCCAAATTGTTCACCAAAATTTAATTTATCAATATAGATATCTAAAAAAATTATTATTAAATCAAAGAACCTATTTTGTGAACAGAATATTAAGAGAATTAAGTCAAAGATTTGAAATCAAAAGACCATTATTATCATTATATCATTCACAAACAAATAACTTAATGAAAAGGTTTAACAGAATATTGTGTAAACAATAGCAAAAATCAGCCAGGAAAACCAGAACAAATGATATTTGTTTATACTATTAGTATTATTTGCTTATCAAACAATGAAACAAGATACCACACAAGCAACATTATTTAAACTTTTTTATGATAAAACAGCAACATTATTAGTTAAGATAGACATTAACACATATTCAACAGAACCAATAACAAAAGCCAACTTTCAAAAAACATTGCTAGGAAGAATATACAAACTAATAAAAATGTTGAAAAACAAAAGATAAAAAGCAGCTAATAATATTCAAAAGTCACAAAAAAAACAAAAAAAATAACATGATAACCAATTACCAAATAAACCAGTTGAATTTAGAATTGGAGACAAAGTATTTTTACATCATACCAAAATAGAAAAACAATGGAGTGAAAAATTCGATCACAAATAGAACAGACTATTTCACATTAAAAAAATTCTAGAAAATAAAGCTTATAAACTAAGATAGAACAACAAAATTTTAGCTAAAACAACACATAAAAATCAACTGAAACCATACCACAATATAGTATTATTATTTATCAATAATATTTCATAACTGGAAGTACAAAGAATACTAGTCAAACCAGATAAGATTTTATGAGATTTAGAACCAATTATCATCAAACATGTCGAATTGATCTACTATAACAGTATATAAGAAACCAACATGTGCAATAAAAACAACAAAAAAAAATGGAAATCACTGACAACATCTACTTACTTGTACAATAACTATTACAACTAATTCAACAACAAGAATCAAGCTTAGAAATCACCATTAATAAACACATAATTTAATACAAGGATAAGAAAATAATGTAAAAAAACCAAACCAAAGAGCAATATTCTAAACACCATACTTCTGAAAACATTGTAGATAAGATAATGAGAAAAATAAAAAAGACATTAGAAGATCTAAAAATACCAATACCAAAAGAAGAATGAATTTTAAAAAATTGGAACCAATAGATACAACAAAATCCAAAAAACTTTTGTTACTATCAGTTGGAACAACAATTAAGTATCAAAAACTTATACACTAACAAAACAAAAAAAAAATTTAATCCAATTTAACAACAAATTAAACAAATTGTTAAAAAAAACCATTTATTTACATATATAAAAGTTATTTACTAACTATAAATAAGATTTTGAAATATTATTATATCTGAGAATAAATATTGTAACAATTAATCAATTGGAAAAATTAATTAATACCCAATTTAAAAAATTACAGACCAAAATTACAAAAGCAATTCTGGAGAAAAAAGTTATAGAATTAATCCAAAAAGAAAATCTAGAAAGTTTAGAAGATTTCAATAAAGCTTAATATTAAAAAGAAGAAAAAATTGTTCCTTATAAAAATTAGGAATATCATAGTTAAAAAAATAGCCAATTAGAAATAAGCATAGTAACAGAAAAATTCCAGAATTTCTCTAAAAAAATTACAGAATTCCAGAAATCTTATATAACACTAACTATATATATATAGAAATAGCATTAAAAGTAAGAAAAAACAGAATCCAGTTCTAATTTAACATTTTCTTTCTTATTTATTAATTAACTTTTATTTTATAGATAGTTAATATCCACCAAAGTGAATTTATTAGTAAAATATCAAAATAAAACATACCTATTATCATTCAATCCATGTTGCTATTATTTGTTTAAGAATTTAATCACTTTTTCATTTATTAATACTTTATGTTAATAACAATTATATTTAATCACATGAGAATAATAGCTCTTAATTATGGCTATTAATAAGATACTAATTTTTTTTTTATTTTTTTTTATTTATTTTTTTTATTTATTTATTTTTATATATATTTTTTATTTTTGTTGTTTTACTAACTGATTAAAAGGATTAATGCATAGAGTACTGATGTTAGGATATAGTACTGGTAAATAACCCAGGAATAAAAATACACACTCATAATTGAGGATAGCTTATTAGAAGATATCAGCCACCAAGCTAAGAAAGAAATTGACAGAATATAGATATTCTGAAAAGTAACAGACAACAAAGTACATCAACTCAAGAGTTAAAAAAACATTAAAAACATTACCAAAAGATATTACTATTAAATCTCTGTCTATTATACAAAAAACTTAACCAAAATCTTCAGATATAAAAATCTTCAGATCTATCAACACTACCAGTTATTGAGCACCAAGTTACAGATTTGTTATTTGTTTCTATACTCCAAATAATTATTTGTAATACTATGGAAGAACAACAATATTACTAATTAATTTTTCAGTAAAAACATACTTAGTGCAACCAATTAACAAAAATAACTTTCAAAAGACATTTCAATAAAGAACTTATATTTTTCTTAGTATGTTGAAAGAAAAAAAACAAATAATAGCAACTCATATTGAGCATTGTTACAAGTGATTATTTGGAATGTTAGTACAAATAACAAACCTGTAACTTGGTACTTAATAGCTTGTACAGTTAGTTATTTTTAAAGATTTTTATGATCTAAAGGTTTTGATTAAGTCTTTTGTATAATAAACAGAGATTCAATAGTTGTTTTAGTATTCTCTCAGAAGTTTATTCTATGAATTTTTTTTTCAGCTTGATGGCCAGTTTTTTTTGGTAAGCTATTTTTAATTTTCAAGTTTTTAATCTTATTTTACAAGTCTTTTACCAGTCCTTTTTGATGTCAATAACTTAGCACTTAATTCTTTTAATCAATTAATAAATAACAAAGAAAACAAAACAAAAAAAAATAAAAAAAATAAAAAAATAAAAAATTAATATTCTGTCAATAGCCATGATTAAAAGCTATTGTTCTAGTGTAATTAAGTATCAAATTTTATTAACATGGAGTGTTGATAGTAATAAAAATAATTAATATTCTTAATTAAGTAATAATAATATGAATTTGATAATAATAGATAATTTTATTAATATGGAAATAATTTTACTTTAAATTGTAAAAAACTACTTTTTAAAGGAAGAAATATTGTTTTAAATTAATATAAACTCTATTTGAATTCTCTGAGAATTATTTTTTCTGTTTTTAATACTCTTACTATATATATTTTATATTATACAAGATTTTTTATATTCTTTTAATTTTTTTAACCAAAAATCCTGAAATTTTTGGAATCTTGTAATTTCTCAAAAAAAATTCTGAAATTCCTGAAATTCTGCAATTTTTTAAAAGAAATTTTGAAATTTTTTTTTTATTATATTTATTTCTAATTGGCTATTTTATGTACTTATTAAGAATTCCTAAATTTTTATAAGTAATATTATTTTCTTTTTTTAATATTGAGCTTTGTTAAAATCTCCTAAATTTTTTAATTTTATACTGGTATATAAGTAATGTTTCAATCTAATGGCAGTTTTTTCTAAATATCTGAGATTAAACTCTGTATCAGTATTATGCATACATTTTGACATAATATCCTTATTATTATTATTAAACCATTTAAGTTCCTGTTTTTATAAAAGATCTGAAAGCACAATATATTGTTTGAAGTTTTTATTAGAGTTTGAATTGTTATTATTGTTATTGCCATTGTGAATGGAGTTGGAACTATTGTTGTTATCATTGTTAGAGTCTAAATTGGAATTAAATTTCAATTCTAATTTTGAAACACAATTGCTAATTGGTTTTTTTTTTTGGAAATTAAATAAATTATACATAGTGGCAGATTGTAAATAAGATTATACTTACATAATATTCTAAGTCACAGAAAATTAGACAATGTTTACAAAGTTTAGTATTTAATTGTTCTAAATGCTGCTTTTGTTTTTCTTAAGTAGGTACTAGATCTTAGTAGTAGGATAGTTTTTTTTTTGGTTTTGACAAGTATGAAATATGCCAACTGTTATTTGTTTCTTTTGTAAAGATGTTGGCTTATGATTTATTCTCTTTTTTTTCTTTTTTTTTGTTGTTTTAAGAGAGTATTAGTGGTGGTTTGTTGTGTTTATTTTCAATCTACAAAACTTAATAGGCTTTCAAGTAGGTTTTTTTTTTGAATTTGATTAGTAGTAATTAGGTGGTGGTGTTTGTTTTGAAGTAGCCATAGATAGCAGATATCCAAGTTTGCTAATCATTTTGACTGAACTGTAGCTCTTGGGTGTTCTCATCAAGTATAATATTAATTTTGGACAGCCAGTTATTACCAATAAAAGCTTGGTATTGTATGGCTTCTATTACTAATACTTTGATTGGCATAGTAATGCTTTTGACTTTAAAAAGAAAGTTGTCAATTTTGCCCATAAGAGTTTTTATTACTCTATTAGCTGTGATAATTCTGGTGCTAACAGTACAATCAACTTGGCAACCTAATTGGTCCATAAGTTGTTATGTAATAATGTTGTCTGCTAACTTATTATTAAGAATTAGCTTGATAAATTGGCCATAAACTTTGGCATCTGTATATATTACAGTAATTAGTTTGGCATCGAAAATAGCTCTACTAAATAAAGGTGTTATTACTGATTCTTCTAATTTAAAAAAGAAGATGACTACAAGTAACTTATTTTCAATGACTATTACTAATAGAATATTGTTAGTGAGTGGTATTAAGTTGGATTCTAAGTTGTTAGATAAGTTGTTTTTTGGAGTAATCAAGAAACTTAAATAGTTTTAAAAATTTGGGTTTTGGGTGTACTCACTTTTTAAACTCTATTGACATAATTCTAATAGCTGATTTAATAAACTGGAGATTGATTGGTGCCTTATTATTGCTAATTGTTAATCTTGTTGAGTGTTTATAATTCTTGGCCTTTGATTTTTGGTTATCATTTAAACTAAATTTTGGGATGGTGTTTGAATTAGTTGAGTTTAATAAATTATTTATAACTATAGTTAATAAATTACTTGTGGCTGTAGTTGATAGATTACTGGTATTAGAGTCTAATAAACTAAAGATACATATATTGGTTGTTGTGTTATTGGGGTGTAATAAGACTGGTATTGATATTGTTTTTAATTTAAGATGTAATTTGGAGTTTGAAATTTGCAATCAGAGTTTTGAGATTGATTTTTTAATCATTAGTTATTAAATCTAGAATGGCAATTTGCTTTTTAAATAGTTTTGTTTATTACAATAGTAACAATTATGCATTTTTTGTTACCATAGTTAATTTGTTGATAATAAATGTGATTGATTTTGGAAATAATTGGAGTTTTTTTAATTGTTATAACATTGTGAAAGCTAATAAATTGCTTAATTGCTAGCTAAGTATTTCTCTAATTTTTGGTTAATGTTAGTAATGGTTTTTTGTTACATTATATCTTACAGAAAGCACTAAATATTACAGATAATTATTTGGAGTGTTGATACAAATAACAAACCCATAATTTGGTGTTCAATAGTTTGTATAATTGATTATTTTTAAAGGTTTTTATGATCTGAAAGTTTTAATTAAGTCTTTTGTATAATAAACAGAGATTTAATGATTGTTTTAGTACTATTCTAAAAGCTTATTTCATGAATTTTTTTCTTGGCTTAATGGCTAGTTTCTTCTGATAGACTATTCTCAATTTTTGAGTTTTTATTCTTATTTCATGAGTCTTTTACCAGTTTTTTTTGACATTAATAATTCAGTACTTAATTTTTTTAATCAATTAGTAAATAATAAAGAAAATAAAATAAAAAAAATAAAAAAACAAGAAATTAATATCCTGTTAATAACTATAATCAAAAGCTATTGTTTTAATATAGTTAAGTATTAGATTTTATTAACATGAAATGTTAATAGTGATGAAAGTGATTAATATTCTTAATCAAGTAATAATAACATAAATTTAATAATAATAGATAATTTTATTAATATGGAAATAATTTTATTTCAAGTTGTAAAAAACTATCTTTTAAAAGAAGGAGTATTGTTCTAAATTAATATAAACTATATTTAAATTCTCTAGAAATTACTTTTTCTGCATTTAACACTCTTACTATATATATATATTTTATGTTATACAAGATTTCTTGAATTCTTTTAATTTTTCTAACCAGAAATTCTGGAATTCTTGGAATCTAGTAATTTCTTATGAGAAATTCTGAAATTTCTGGAATCTTGCAATTTCTTAAGAAAAATTTTAAAATTCTTTTTTTATTATACTTATTTTTAATTAACTATTTTATGTACTTATTAAGAATTTCTAAATTTCTATAAGTAATAACATTTTCAAGCCCAACAAAAAAAATGACATGACAACAAATTACTACTAGTTACTAATAAATTTAAAGTTGAAAACAAAGTTTTCTTATATAGAATTAAGACTAAAAAACAATGGAATAGAAAATTTGAACATAAATAAAATAGATTATTTTATATTTACGAAATTTTAGACAATAGATTATATAAGTTAAGGCTTAATAACAAAGTTCTAGCCAAAGTTGCATATGAAAATTAATTGAACCATTATCATTTTAGAAACAATCTTAAATTACTAATTTCACAAATTAATATACATTTTTCTTTAATTAATTTTAAAGATATTCTCCAAAATTTAGAACCAATAGTTATAATAGAACAATAACCAAATCTGAATATTTAATTTAATTTTTATTAGTATTTTTTTTAAAATAATATAGAAACATTAAACAAAAATAGTAAAATAACTACCAGAAAATACCCAAATTAAAAATATATAAAACTCTTATACCAAAAATATTTTTTTTTTGTTTTTTTGTTTTATAAAAATTTATTTAATTTTTATTTAACTTTATAATGCTTATTTTTTAAAACATTTAACAAATATTCTAAAAATTAATGTTAGCTTTAAAAATACTCTCTGACTTATTTATAACAATTAATAGAAATTATATTAAATATACTTAAAAAAGAATTACAACTGCAATAGTAAATAATTTCCAGAAATATTATTCTTATAGAAGAAACACAAGAAGTTATTCTAAAAGTTAATTATCAGAACTTTTGAAGCAAGCTTTAAAAGAAAACTTATTGTTTACACCTATTGACATTTTTTTGAATGTCATAATACAACAAAAACTTTAAATGTGTTTTAATAAAAACAGTAAGTATATTTTTAATTATTAATATTTTCAAATTAAAAAAACATTGCACCAATAGAAACTAGAATTCAAAGCAACTAATCTCATTCTCAAAGCTATATAAAAACAAATACACAATAAATTCAAGACAACAACCAGACTAATAAATGCTCATTACAGACTCAGAACAACTTTTAAACTTCACAATTTATTCAATATATGTAAAAATATTCTATAAAATTCTATACTTTAACCAATAAAGATTTAATATTGTTATAGTTAAAACCCATATTTTTTATTAGTTATCATATGTATTTGCTACTGATGTTATATAATTAGCCATACTATTTTTAAATAGTAATTATTGACCACTTTTAATAGCTATATAAGCAATAAGTTTCTTAGCTGTAGAAAGACATGATCAAAGCAACAAAATAAAATCTCTTATCAATTACTTCTTTTTATATTACTTATTTCTTTTTTCTTACCTTCAAATATCTGAATATCTTGGGATAAAAAATTACTTATTGGTATTTACATAACTTATCTTTTTTTCTTCTTAATTTGTATTGTTAGAATTAGCCTAAGAAGTAATTGCTTGCTTTTGTGATTTATTGAATAAAAAAACAATTAAAAAACATGACAATACCTGTTATTAATTTTAAGAATTACCAAGTTGAAACATAGAATAATTGCAGTAGTATTATCTTGTTGACAATTATGAACTATTTTTTTACCTTCAGATTTTCAGAAAAGATTTGTAACTATGATTTTTATAAGATTGATTATGCATATTAAATTCTTACTTATTTAATTTGCTCTCATATTGTAATTTTTTCTTTGATTATTTCTATCATCCTACAATTTTATTCACCCTTGCTATTTGTTAGCTTGTTATTCCAATTCATAACAATATTAATAAAAATACTTAATTATCATTTAAATCTATGTTATTATTATTTGATTAAAAATATTAATCACTTTTTCTACTATCAACAACTCATGTTGATAAACTTTGATACTTAATCATATTGAATCAATAACTTTTAATTATAACTATTAATAAAATACTAATTTCTTATTTTCATTTATTTTTTTTTGTTTTATTTTTTTGTTGTTTACAAATTGATAAAAAAAAATTAAACACTGAGTATTTAATGTTAAGAATAGTCTGGTAAAGACCTAAAAACAAGAATAGAAATTTAAGAATAGTTTACTAAAAAGGCATAATTACCAGAATAAACCAGCCACTATGCTGGAAAAAAAAATTCACAAAAAAAACCATCAATTGAATTTCTGTTTATTATACAAAAAACTCAACCAAAATTTTTAGAAATTACCAATATTCCCAGCTATTGAGTACCAAGTTATAAGTTTGTTATTTGTTCTAACATCCCAAATAATCTCCTATAATATTTGGTGTTCTCTGTAAGATATAATTTAATAGAAAACCAGCACCAATATCAATGTTAATAACAAAAGCACTATTATCATAAGTACTATTCTAAAATAATCAGGAGAAAACCAGAAATCTACAGTAATTTTTTTGAAAGATTTAAATTGTGACCAACAATCCCATTAAGACTTTGATTACTACCATCTCAACCAGATCTTAAAACCACCAGTTTTTGGGAAAAAACCAACTCAAAAAAAAATAAAATAATAATCAGAGATTTAATTATTAAAATCTGATCTTAGATAACTCAGAAATACAAACTCTGATTGTTTAAGTTTTTTAAAACCCAAACAATCTAAACTCTACTCTTATTATTTATCAAGACTTATCTTCAATTATTATGATCAATTTACCAGCTGTATCAATTGCTACATAACAACAACAATCTTAACAACAACTATTACTAGTACCAATAATCTATATATTAATTGTAAAACTTGAAAAATTTATCAAGAAAACAACACCCAAGTCTGGTTAAATGACATAGCCAAAGCAATTACTATCAATAATTGGAATAATGCCAGAGCCTTTCAGACAATTTTCTATTTTTTATAAAATATAGTTAACTTGTGGTATTACAATCTGGTCAACAAACCTTAAGATTTTGACACATTTAAAACTGCATTTTTACAATATTTTAATGATCACAATAGCATTAATTACCTATTAATTAACTTTACTATAATTAAACAAAATAATATTAAAGCAATTACCACTTACTTGAAATGCTTTTATAAAAATTTGTGCCAAATTTAGACAATTAAAGCTAACTACTTTATAGTATTACAGATCTTAAATCAATTTATTTGTAAATTACACAGCAGTTTATTACAACAAGTATGTCTAATATATTTAAATACTCTCCAAAATACAATCACTCATGTCAGAGATTTTAAATTGGCCAAACTTGAAGCCAATCATGTCTAAGCTATAAATCTAGTAATGAATAGATCATTTAAATTGAATACTAAATTAAAACAATTTGGCAAAACCATTAATTAAAAGATCAAAAGATATTTAGCTAATAATTAAGCAATTTATCAGTCTCTACAATGTCATAAAAATCAAAAAAAC
Source organism: Geosiphon pyriformis (assembly GCA_016748015.1). Classification (NCBI taxonomy): domain Eukaryota; kingdom Fungi; phylum Glomeromycota; class Glomeromycetes; order Archaeosporales; family Geosiphonaceae; genus Geosiphon; species Geosiphon pyriformis. The sequence continues at coordinate 759,258 of JAAOMT010000299.1, read as the reverse complement.
TCTAATTGTTTCTAGAATCAGTTATATTTAATATCATCATTATTAATAAATTAATCATGGCAACAAAAAACATGCAATTATTACTACTATAGTAAACAAAAATACTGTTACAAGTAATTATTTGGGGTGTTGATACAAATAACAAACTTATAACTTGGTGCTTAATAGCTGATAGTAGTTTTAATATCTAAAAATTTTCATGATCTGAAGGTTTTGGTTGAGTTTTTTACATAATAGACAGAAATTCAATGGTTGTTTTAGTACTTTCTTGGAAGTATATTCTATAAATTTTTTTTTTAGCTTGATAGCTGGTTTTTTTTGATAAGCTATCTTCAATTTTTGAGTGTCTACCCTTATTTCTGGATTTTTTACCAGTCTTTTTTAATGTCAATAACTCCATGTATTAATTCTTTAATCAGTTAGTAAGCAATAATAAAACTAAAAAAAAATAAAAAAAAATAAAAAAAATAAAAAAAATTAGTATCTCATCAATAGCTGTAATTAAAAGCTATTGGTTCAGTGTAATTAAGTGTTGAATTTTATCAACATAAAGTGTTGATAAAATAAAAAAGATTTTTTTAAGATGTCTTTAATCAAGTGATGATAACATAAATTCAGGTAATAATTGATATTTTATTGATATTTGATTTGATTCCATTTCAAGTTATAGAAAACTATTTTTGAAGGAAGAGATATGAGATCATTAATTAATTGTGGGTATTGTTTTTAAGCTAGATTTTATTCTTTCTGTTTTTAATACTTTCACTTTATATATATAATTAATATTATATAAGATTTTTTGAATTTTTTGAATTTTTCTAGCCAGAAATTCTGGAATTCCTAGAATTTTGTAATTCTTTAAGAGAAATTCTAAAATCTATAGAATTCAGTAATTCTTTAAAAGGAATTTTGAAATTCTTAAAATTTTAAAATTCCTCTTTTTATTATACTTGGTTCTAATTAGCTACTTTATTTTCTTATTAAGAATTTCTAAATTTCTATGAATAACAATACTTAAAAATGAATTGGAAAACCAGATTAAATAACCAATAATTAGGAAATTAATATCGAAACCTCAATTGTTAGTTTTAAACTTTAAATTACACTCTAAATTAAGAATAATATTAATATTAGCTTTTTTATACTTTAATAATATAACAATCAATATACTCATTTCTAATTTATCAAACTCCAGCACCAATAATATATTAACTACAGCCATAAATAATTTATAAATCCCAATAAATTCAAGTGCCACTTCAAAATACTATGTCAGTATTAAATAGAAGCCAAAGACCAAGAATCATCCATATATAATAGAACTAAAGATTAACAATGATTATATACCAACTAATTTTCAGTTCATCAAACCAATTATCAGAATCATGTCCAAGAAATTTGAAAAGTGAGTATATCTAAAACTCAAATTTTCAGAATTATTTAAGTCTTTTAGCTATTTCAACAAACAACTTATTTAATAACTTGGAAATCCAGAAAATATTCACCAACAATATTTTACCTACCACCATTATAGAAGACAAATTACTCATTACAATATTTTTTTTAAACTGAAAGAACCAGTAACAACATCTCTGTTTAATAGAACTGTTTTTAACACAAAATTTATTACAATCATATATACAAATGTTAAAATTAATGGCCAATTTATTAAGTTAGTTCTTAATAATAGTTTAGCAGACAATATTATTACATAACAACTCATAAACCAATTAGAATACCAAGTTGATCATGCTGTCAGTGTTAAAATCATTACTGCTAATAAAATCATTAAAACTTCTATTGGCAAAATTAACAACTTTCCTTTTGAAATTAACAGTATTATTACATTTATCAAAGTTTTTATTATGAAAGCCACATAGTATTAAGCTTTTGTTAGTAATAATTGGCTGTTTAAGACCAATACTGTGCTTGATTAAACTATCCAAAAGTTTCAGCTTAGTCAAAATAATCAGCATACTTGAGTACCAACCATCTGTGGCCACTTTAAAACAAATGCTACCATCCAATTACCACTAATTAAATTTGAAAAAGAAAAAAAAAATCTATTTGAAAAGCTTACCAAGTTTTGTGAACTGAAAATAAGCACAACAAATTACCACCAATACTTTCTTGAAATAACAAGAGAAAAGAAAAAAAAAAAGATAAACCACAAGCCACTATTGCTATTTAAAAATTATCCAATAGTTAACATGTATCCTACTTAGTGAACACAAAAAAAAAACCATCATATATCCTATTTAAATACAAAGATTACAAGAAAAAGCTTTCTTTTATAAGAGCTTGGATCTCACCCAAAGAAGATTACTGGATATGTATCCACTATTATTGCAAGTTATACTACTGAAAACATTTTGAATATCCAAAATAACAAGAAAAGTGAAACAAAAAATTATGTCTTGCTTGTGGAGAAACACTACTTAATAAAGGAATATAAAATAACATTTCTGGTTAAGAAAGAATATACAATATATTGTGTTAATACACAATTCTTATTAATGACTGTGTAAGCTGAAAAATGTCTTTTAATACTGTGTAAAACTGAGCACTTTCATATTTGAACAGTTATTTACACAATGAAGACAAGATCTGGAAAATAACAAGTGCTAAAATCAAAAATATTTCACTTAGTAAAATACTTACAATCAAGAATAACTTATCAAAATTTGTCAAAACTGTTTTTATTTCCAATTCAAATGTATTTATTGACATTTTGAACAATCTTAAACAATTCTATGAACATTACCAAGATCTAGTATTTACTTAAAAAGAACAAAAGCAATATTTAAAACAATTAAATACTATATTTTGTAAACATTACCTAATTTTTAATAACTTTGAATATTGTAACAATTGTAATCTTATTTACAATTCACTATCAAGCATAATTTATTTGATTCCCAAAGAGAAAGAACCAATTAGCAGCTGTACTTCAGAATCAAAATCAAAATTCAATTGTAATTCAGACTTTAATAATAACAATGACAATAGTTTTAATACTATTTACTATAGCAACAATAATAATAATAATTCAAACTTTGATTATAATTCTGAACAATATATTATGCTCCCAGATTTTTTCAAGAAGCAGAAAATCAAATAGTTTAGCAAAAATAATGAAAATATTATATTAGAACAAATACATAATACTAATACAAGGTTTAATTTTAAATATCTTAAAAAAACTATTATCAAATTAGAACCTTATTTACATACTAATATAGATTTAGAAGATTTGAGAAATCTCAATAGAGCTCAATATTAAAAGAAAGGAATAATATTACTTATAGAAATTAGGAATTATAATAAGTAGATAAAATAGCCAATTAGAAATAGGTATAGTAAAAAGAAATTCCAGAATTCTTTTCAAGAAATTGTGAAATTCCAAAATTTCAGAATTCCAGAATTTTTCTTAAGAAATTGTAAAATCCCAAAATTGCAGAATTACAGAATTACAGAATTCTTTTTAAAAAAAATAAAAAATTTCAAAAAATCAAATTATATATTTATAGTAAAAGTATTAGAAACAGAAAAAAAGGATACAATTCAATCCAAGTTAAAAATAACAACTTATTTTATACCTCTCTCTTTAAAAGATAGTTTTTTATAACTTGAAATAAAATCATATTAATATCAATAAAAATACTTAATTATTATCTAAATTTATGTTATTATTATTTGATTAAGAATATTAATTACTTTTTTACTATTAACAATTTATGTTAATAAACTTTAATACTTAATCATACTAAATTAATAGCTCTTAATTATAACTATTAACAGAATACTAATTTTTTATTTTAAATTTTTTATTTTTATTTATTTTTTTTTGTTTTATTTTTTTGTTGTTTACTAATTGATAAAAGAAATCAAGTACTAAGTATTTAACATTAAGAATAACTTGATAAAAAACCTGAAAACAAGAGTAAAAATTTAAGAATAGCTTATCAGAAAGATATGACTGTCAAAATAAACTGGTTACTATGCTAAAAAAAGAAATTCACAGAAAAAACCATCAATTAAATTTTTGTTTATTATATAAAAGACTTAACCAAAATCTTTAAACTCCAAAACTTTCGAAAATTACTAATATTTCCAACTATTGAGCATTAAGTTACAGATTTGTTATTTGTTCTAATATTCTAAATAATCACTTATAACAATAAACAAAAAGAGTATTATTTGCTATAATCAGAACAGTTAGAACAAATAAACTTAGAAAATTTAGATTTATTTAACATATATAATTCAAAATACAATTTAATAATTTTACTGACATCTTTGTAAGTAAAAATAAATTCAGCAGAATTAATATTATCTAGTATCAGATCAAAACTGGAAATACAATACTAATTAAACAAAAGACATACAGAGTACCACTTACTAGCCATGAGATTATCTGATAAAAAATCAACCATATATTAGACAATGAGTTAATTTAACTATTAATGAATCTATAATTATTACTAATAGTACTTGTCCAAAAAAAAAATTCACTTTTGTGTAGACTATTAAAAACTCAATAATGTAATATATAGAAACAACTATCCAATTCCATGCATCCAGAAATTATTTAATGCTTTTGAAGAAAAGAAATAGTTTTTTATATTAAACTTAAACAGTAGTTATTGACAAGTAGTTATAAATTTAGATAACAAAAAAAAACAGTATTTACAACCAGAAAAGAGAATTTTGAATTTGACATTATGTTTTTTAGCTTAATTAATGCTCTAATTACTTTTTAACAGCTTATAAAAATTGTTTACACTGAATTATTATAAAAATTTATAATAATCTATTTATATAACACCAATGTGTTTTCAAAAACATTCGATAATTATCTCTATTATCTTTAACAAGTATTCAAAAATTAAGAAAAGCTGGATTAAAATTAAATATAACCAAATGCTTCTTTGGCAAAATTAAACTCAAGTTTTTGGAACATATTGTAAACAAAAATGGCATAAAAACAGATTCAGACAAGATTAAGATAGTCAAAAACTTTTCAGTATCAATAAATCTTACAGAATTAAGAACATTCTTGAAATTTGCTAGATATTATTACTGCTTTATTCAAAACTTCTCCAAACTGGCTCAACTACTCCACTAGTTTCAAGCCAAAAACATTAAATATAAATAAACTTAAAACCTAAAAAAAAGCTTTCAATATCTTGAAAAAAAAGCTCATTTAAGCTTTAATATTAATCTATTTAAATCATAATAAGCCATTTATTATTATCACTAATGCATTTGATTAAACATTGGGAGCCATATTGTCACAAAAAAAAGCTGATAAATAAAAACATTTAATAATATATGCCAGTCAAAGTTTGAGTTCAGCCAAAAAAAATTATAAAACTCTAGCATTAAAACATTTAGCTATCTATTAAGCTGTCATTAAATGAAAAAAATACTTGAGCCAAAAGTTTGATATGTACACTAATCACAAAAAATTGACATTAATTCAGAAGCAAAAATTTGGAGATGATTATTATACAAGATAGAAAATAGAACTATTATTATTTAATTATACTATATATTATAAAAAAAAAAAAACAGAAATGCTAATAGCTTATTACAAATGAAATAAATTTTAACTCAAAATATAACAAAAAATAAACACACAAAAATATTAACAACTCTGATATTATATTAATATTCAATAGTTCAATAAAAAATTATTTTAAAAAAAACAAAACAATATTAAACAATCAAAATATTTTAACTACTGAATTCTGGCAAGTAGAAATAGATCCAGAAAGCAGAAAGAAAACTGTTTTCATTACCAAATACAGCACCTATAAATTTACAGTTATGCCTTTTGGTCTTATCAATATCTCTTTCACTTTTCAATGCCTAATAAACAAAGTGTTTGAATCAGTAAAAAAAAACTTTGTTCTGGTCTATTTAGATAACATAATAGTATATTTAAAAACTTGAATTAAATATCTAAAACATTTACAAAAGGTTTTTGATCTCCTTAAAAATGCTGGTCTCAAGATCAATTTAATCAAATCTTTTTTTAGATGATAATCCACCCAATTTTTTGGTCATCTTATTATAAAAGATAGAATCTTCTTTAATTCAACTAAAATTGAAAAGGTCCAAAACATTAAACAACCAATGAATGTTTCTAAACTACATTTTTTTCTTGGTTTGGCTTCTTACTATCATAAATTTATCAAAGATTTCTTCAAAATTGTCTTTTTTTTTAATTAGCTACTCAGAAAAAATGTCAACTATTACTGGAGCACTTATCAACAAAAAGTTTTTGAAACTTTGAAGAAAAAACTTGTTACTAAACCAATCCTTAAATGACTTGATCTGAACCAATCTTTTATTCTGTACACTAATATATTTGGCTATAGACTTGGCACTGTTTTTTCACAAAAAAATAAAGATAACAGAAAACATGCTATAGCATATGTCAGTAAATCTCTTACACCAGCAGAAAAAAACTACTTAATTACTGAACAAGAATGCTTAATAGTAGTTTAGGCTACTAGTTATTAAGATCAATATTTCTTAATATAAAATTCTTAGTAGTAACAGATTATCAAGCCTTGATTTGGTTATATAACAAAAAAAAGCTGAAACATAAATGGATAATTTGCTAAATACTCCATCTGGATGAATTTGACTATGATATTCAATATTGCAAAAAAGCTAATTATTAAAATGCTAACACTTTCTTTAGACTTACCATCCAGTGACAGTACAATCTTCTTAAACCAAACCAACCTAATTATTAGTAACTTCCTTACAAACAAACATGATAATAGACTTGGATAACTACTCTGTCTTAATGAAATTTTTGGGTAAAAGACAATACCTACCAATATCTAAAATATGCTGTGTTAAAGTTTGATTACTCTTGACATAAATTGTGTCATTAACAAAAATATTTACAGCAAAAAATAACATTTTTTCTTTACTGTTTTCTATCTTGCTAGTTCTGGCCACAAATTTAGTATTAATCTAATATTCACACAAATATTTATGTCTTTTGACTTTATACAAAAGAAAATTGTAAAAAATTATTTAAAGAAGAAGAAAAAAAAACTTACTCTAATCCAAGCTATTATGCATTTTGTATTCATTTAAAAGCCCAAAATTAATTATCATATATATTATTAAAAAACTTAATAACTGATTACATATCTTAATATATTATAAGTTAATTTTTAGATAATATTATCTAACTAAGTTATAAGTTTTGCACATATCTTGTAAAACCAATTAGTGTTTTTTGTTTTTTTCTATAGTATTCTTAATTACTAAACCAACAATAAAAGCAAAAAACTAAGTTGAAATATTTTTTAACACCAAAAAATTATTATTATAAAAAATATCTGATCAGAAAAAATTTTAAACAAAATTTTTCTAGCTGTTTTAATTAAATTAAATATTTATTAAAATATTATTTTACTTGTAAAGTTTAAAAATTATTGAAACTTATGCTTTTTTCTAAAGAATTGAAACATTATTAAAAAATAAATATAAGTTCAATAAATTCAAAAAACATTTTATTATAACTTTACTACAATACTTCTATAGTTTATTAAATATTTCAAAAAGTTTAATAGTCTTATTATTAAACAAACTATTAATTACCAAAACCGATTTATCTATGTTAATTTCTTTTGTAATGTTATGGATTGGAGTAACAAGCTAACAGATAGCAAGAAAAAACAAGATTGTAAAGTGATGAAAGGAATCAAAGGGAATTCAACTTCAAAGAGTGAATTGAATAAGTATGGATTCAATATGTGAGATCAGTTTCATAAAATATCTTAGTTACTATTCTTTTCAAAAGATAACCAAAGAATTTAAAAGTAGAGGGATAGTCTGTACTGTTAACAAATAATCACATCTAATATAATTCTATGTCTTATGTCAGTGCTCTTAGAATTCAATATCAGGTATTAGATATACTCTTAAATCACATTTTATTCAATAATTTTCAAATATTACAATTACACATTTTTAGGAAAAGGTAGAAAGTAACCAACAAGTAATCTTTTATCCTAAGATGTTCACATACTTGAAGGTAAAGAAAAGAAAAATTAGCAATAAGAAAAGAATTAAGATAAAAGTTGTTATTTTATTTCCTTAATATCTAACATGTCTTGTATTCTGATATGTCATTTTACAGCTAAAAGATTTATTGCTTATATAGCTATCAAAAGTGGTCAATAATCAAGTCAATAACTAGATCAATAATCAGATCAATAATCACTATTTAAAATAGGGTGGCTAATACATGTGATAACTAATAAAAAATGTAAGTTTTAATCATAATATTATCCTCTCTAAAGAGATTGAGCTCTGGCAAAATTAAACTATTTATAAAATAATCTGTTTGAAGGGTTTTGTCTAATTTAAAGCTAACTAGTTTATTGAAATTTTTGGTAAATAAGATGTATAATATTTGAGATGAAATGAGTTTTATATTCAAGAGACCAAATCTTTGTATTAGAGTTTTGACTCTTGAAACATCTAATCATATAATGTCCAAAATTTCTGTCTGTATCTTTGAAGTTGTTTTTTTATTAGTTTTATATCCTTTATGATTTTATCAAGACAACCATAGAGTTCTAATTGCCTTCCATATGACAAGTTTTTGTTTATAGACAAGATTTTTTAGAGTGTTTTTCCAATTGTGCTAGAAGGTAAGAGTATAGCTGCTGTTATACTTTTCAACAGATATTTATCCATTTTGCTACCAATTTTTTCTCTTCTGGTGGTTTTTTTGAATCTAATAACATTATGTGTTTCACTGTTATCAGTTATGGTGGTCTGTTTTTCAATGATCAAAGTAGCATTTGAATAGTTTTTGATCCAATATTCATGAAGAGTATAGAAGGTGTTTTGATCCAGAAAATAATTATTTATGTCAATTGAAGATACCTCTGTTTTGGAAATGATGCATTTATTTATACTTGATTTTTGCTGATCATTTAAGTCAGTATTACCACAACAGACAACCAATCAAGTCGTTTATGATATTTTTTAAGTCATGTATTATAAACAGAATGATTATTAAAGATTGTTCTGAATTGATCTTGAAAAATATAAGAACTATTGTTTAAAACTTTGTTGACTAAAAAGAATTCTTTTCACTAGCTAGAGAATTTATTACCATAGACATTATTTCTGTTTGAACAGTATTACAAATGATTATTTGAGGTTTTAAATCAAATAACAAATCCATAATTTGGTGTTAATTCACTTAATGACATTGGTAATATTTGAAAATTTTGGTAATCTAAAGGTTTTAGTTGAATCCTTTGTGTAATAGACAGAGATTTAATAGTTGTTTTTAGTAGTCTTCCAGAATTGCAATTCCATCAAATTTTTTTCTTAGCATAATGGCTAGTAATCCTCTTAATAAGCTATTCTTAATTCTGTAAGTGTTCTATACTTGTTTTACAGATCTTTTACCAGTCTCTTTAATGTTGATTATTCTGTGCATTGATCTTTAATCAATTAGTAAACAACAAGAAACAAATAAAAAAAAAGAAAGAAAATAAAAAATATAAAGAAATTAAGCCAAAACAATTAAATTAGTATTCTGTTAATAGCCATAATTAAAAGCTATTGTTCTAGTATATTTAAGTATTGGCAGTTATCAACATAAAGTGTTAATAGGTAGAATTTGATGAATATTTTTCAATCAAATAATAACAACATAAATTAGATGTAGATAAGTATTTTATTAATATTTTGATAATTTTACTTTAATAGATATGAACTATTCTTAAAGCAATTAGTAAATAAATAGGAAGAGAAGTTTAAACTAAGAGGTCTGTCTTTTTCTGCTTCTAATGTTACTGCTATATATACATATTTGAGATTCCTTAATTTCTCAATTTTTTACACCAAAAATCCTGGAATTTCTGAAATCTTGCAATTCTTTAAGAGGAATTTTAGAATTCTGGAATCTTGTAATTCCTTATATAAGAATTCTATAATTCTTGAAATCCTGTAATTTTTCTGAGAGGAATCTTGGAATTTCATATTTTACTATGTTTATCTTTAATTGGCTAATATATATCCTATTATGATTTTTATATTCTATGAGTAACAATAATATTCTAATACTAAGTTACCAATACTTAAGGAAAGTGTTTTATAAGTTTTTTTTTAAGCTTTTCTTGGAACTGTTTTATTTTTTCAAAGGCAATTATTTATGCTTCTACTAAAGAGTTAAGAATAATATCAAGTTTTTTTTGCAAAATGTCTTTATAATTTTCTATTGTGATTTCTTTAAAAGATATTGTTTTAATGTTAGTTTTTATTGATAGTATTGCCATATGTTCATAAAGCAGATAAAAAGGTTCATAACTTGTTATGTCATAATTTACAGTTCTATAAGCAAACAAAGCTAAAAGCAGTACTTTGTTCTATAAATTTGTTTTTTTACTGGTTTTGGCTAAGGTTTTATATAATGTTCTATTAAAACGTTTCATTAGACCATTTGTTTGAGAGTGGTAAAAAAAGAAAAGTTTATGACATATTCCTATTTTTTTACAAAGTTTCTTAACCAGTGTACTGAGAAAAGCTTTTTCTCTATTAGATAAAAGTTCTTTGGAGCAGTCATAACAGCAGATAATATCTTCATAAATAAAATTAGCTATTAAAACTGCTGTTTGGTCTGGAATGGCTCTTGTTTCTACTTACTTTGTAAGATAGTTGGTAGCTGTAATAATGTATCTATTGTCATTAAAAGTTATTGTTAAGAGTCTAATAACATCTATACCAATTCTGTTAAATGGTTAACTAACAGAAATTGGATAGATATCTTTCTTGCAATTGGGTTTTCCTCTTTTTTGGCAAATATTACAGGTTTTGATGTACTTAGCAATGTTTTTTTCCAAAGTAGACCAATAATAATAAGCTAAGGTTTTCTGAATTGTTTTTGTTTTTCCAAAGTGTTTAGTTAATAAATCAGTGTACATATTATATATTACAATTTTTTTTTCTTTAAATCTGATAACTTTCTGGGAGCAGTCAAGATCTTTTCTGTTTCTTTTATATAATTGGTTTTGGTAAATTAAATAGAAATTTAATTGTTTGCACAAATGTTCTCTTTGCTGTTAAGTGTATTCTAATGGGTATTATTCTTTACCCAAAAATTCCATTAAGGCAAAGTAGTTGTCCAAGTCCATTATCGTGTTTGTTTATAAGAGAGTTACTAATAATTAAGTTGGTTTGATTGAAAAATTGTACTATCACTAAATAGTAAGTCTAGAAAAAGCATTGATATTTTGATGATTTGCTCTTTTGTGGTGTTGAATGTCATAGTCAAATTCATCCAAAGGAAGTATCCAGCAAGTTATTTGTTTATATTTCAGCTTCTTTTTGTTACACAGCCAAACCAAGGCTTGATAATCTGTTATCATTAAGAATTTTATACCAAAAAGATATTGGTTTCAGTAATTAATAGCTCATATTACTGCTAAGTATTCTTGTTTAGTAACTGAATAGTTTTTTTCTGCTGATGTGAGAGTTTTATTGGCATATACTATAGTATGTTCTCTGCTATTTTCATCTTTCTGTGAGAAAACAGTACTAAGTTTATAGCCAGATGTATTAGTATACAAAATAAAAAATTAGTTCAGATCAGGTTGTTTAAGGATTAGTTTAGTAACAAGTTTTTCCTTCAGAATTTCAAAAGCTTTTTGCTGGTGTATGTGCCAGTATTAATTGACATTTTTCCTAAGTAGTTGATTGAGAAGAAAGATAATTTTGAAGAAATTCTTGATAAATTTGCAATAGTAAGAGGCCAAACCAAAGAAAGAGTGTAGTTTAAGAACATTTATTGGTTGTCTAATGTTCTAAACTTTTTTAACTTTGGCTAAGTCACAGAAGATTCTATCTTTTGTAATAAGATGACCAAAAAATTGGGTGGATTGTCATCCAAAGAAAGATTTAATTGAATTTATTTTAAGACCAGCATTTCTAAGGAGATTAAAAACCTTTTGTAAGTATTCAAGGTGTTTATCCCAGATTTTTGAGTATATCATTATGTTATCCAAATAAACCAGAACAAAATTTTTTTTTTACTGATTTAAATACTTTGTTCATTAGACATTAAAAGATAAAAGAAGCATTAATAAGACCAAAAGACATGACTGTGAATTTATAGGTATCATACTTGATAATGAAAGCAGTTTTCTTTCTATTTTTTAGATCCATCTCTACTTGCTAGAATTCAACAGTTAAGTCAATGGTTGAGAAGAAAGCAGTACCATTGAATTTATCTAACATTGGATTCATTTTGGAAAGTAGATACAGATCTCTTATAATGATGGTATTTAATTGGTAGTAGTTAATACAGAAACATAGAGTTCCACCTTTTTTGGATATCATTACAACTGAGAAAGCCCATTCACTCTTGGTTTTTTGTATAAATCCAAGATTTTTCATTCAAATTATCTCTTTTTTGATAAACTTATTATTGTGCCAATTGGATTGATAAGACTTCAAATAGATGGGGTGAGTTTCTCTGGTGGTAATAATATGTTGTATCACATAAGTTTGTCCAGGAGTATTATCTTCTTTTAAAATAACTGGGTTATTTCTAGCCAACAGATTTTCAATGTTTATTTTTTTTTTTTCAGGAGAGAGTTCTCTTTGTTCTACTGTAAATGATTGAATTTTAGGTGGTTTACTTTCAAAAAACTTTTATACTTCTCTTAATTCTTCTCTTGGTATTAGGCTAATAAGTTCCTAATCTTTGTAGTAGATTAGACAAGATTTTTATTTATTACTAAGAGAATACAAGAGTTTATTACACCAGCACTTGGCACAAAAACCATGTCACCAATAACTGTATTTGGCTTTCTTGTCAGGTTTTCTATTAAAGATTCTTCTGAGGATATCATAATAGGGCCAGCAAATTAGCTTGCCATTTATCATGATTCCTTTTTTGTCAGCTTTAATATTGTTCAATGACTTGCCATTGCTGGTAAAGATAATATAAGTGAGTTCAGCAGTTTTTTTTGTTCTTTTTGATCTTTTTTTTCATCACTCTTATCATTATCTGATTTATCTGATTGTTTTTCTTTTTGGTTTTGCTTGAGTACTGGAGAGATTGTCCAATGGTAATATTTAATTACAATAGATTTTTTACTATATTTGATAATTAGTTTACAAAGTTTATAATCAAGCAAAGCTTTTGTCTTTTTGAGCCATTCATTGCCAACAATAATAGTGTATTTTTTTGCTTTGAATACTTTTATGTCAGTCTTAATGCTAATGATATTAATACAGACAAAAACAGCTTTGGCTATACCAAGTTCTTTCTTTTTGTCACCATGTATATTGGTCATTGGTCTGGTTGAAGATTCATTTATTTTTCTACCAATGGCTTCCAGAAAGTGTTTGGTAATTACACTTACAGATGATTTACTATCTAGGATCAAGTTAATAAAATAACTAGCCACTTGGGTTTTACAAATTAGAGAGGTAATATTATTATTGTCAACAAGTCCAGCTTGGCAAGAGCACTTGTTGGTTTTTGGTATCTTTTTTTTTAGAATCAATGATTTGTGAAGATCTTTTCTGAACTGTAGATGAGTTATTAGTTGACCAAATGTAATGTGTGCTGGGATTTTCATAAAATCTTTAACAATAGAATAAGAACCAAATTTTTGTACTATTTCTGAAAGTTTCAACTTTGAAGAATTTTTAAAAACTTTAGTCTTTGGTGCCTTATTGTTATTAGCAGTTAATATGGATGCTTTGTTTGGATTTAGAACAAAATTAATCTTGGCTTTCTTTTTCTTTCTTGTTAATTCAGAAGTGTTGATTGCTAATCCATTTATGTTATGGTTATTATTAGTTAAATTAAAAGTGTAAAAAGAGTTTTCTTCTGGTTGGCTTGCACTCTCATTCTTTAGAGGTGTGTCTACCAGTTTAAAGGCTGATAAATAGTGGCTTTAACTAAGGGATCTTCTCCAAAAAAATTGATGTTGGCATGATTAGGTTTTTAATTAGAGACATTGTTATTAATGATTCTGTTGTTTTAATTGTCATTATTTCTGAAAGCTGGAGGAAGCAGAGGAGAATTGTTGTAATCTTTGGAGAAATGTCCAGTTAATCCACAGTAATAACACACAAGTAGACCATGATTTTGTTGTCTTTGATAAAAGAGTTGTTGGAACTGATTAAAACAAGATTTATATCTGAGTTTTTGGAGTTGTTGATTATCTCTGACTACTTGAGCTAATGGTTTTAATAGCCAAGCAAAATTGGTTGTGAGTTTATCTATCAATTGTTCATTGGGATTTGGAGTTTGAGCAGTAAAAAAAGTGGCAGCCATTTGAGGAACAGAAACCATAACAGGAGCAGAAGCAAAAACTAGAAGTGTGGATCCCAAGTGCATCTTTTGATTGTCTTCAATTTGTTGAGCTAATTCAATAGTCATATCCATTATGGAATTGTTTTTTAGGACCAAAAGAGACCAAAAAGCATATAAGAGATCAGTTCTTAATCCTTTTGTAAAGGAGTAAATTTTCTGCTCTTCTGTTTAGTTTCTTCCAGAGTCTATCTGCTTGATTAACTTTCTGATTGCTTTGATGTATTCAGTTACAACTTCACCAGAACTTTGGGTTTTCTTTTCTAATTTCATACACTATTTTGAGATCAAGATAGGAGTTCTAAATTTTATTTCAAACTGAATAATAAAAGAAGTATTGTTTTCTCCAGCATTTGCTGGTGTCCATCTAATGATTCTTTGCTGAGCATTAGCATTGGTTTTTTGTAAAAACTAAGTAGCAAAAGAGCCTTAAAGATAGCCACCAATGATTTGGAATTTGTATTCATTATTATATTGATTGGCTGTGGCAGCTTTTTTAAAGTTATTTAACTATTTAATTAGATTTTGTGCATTACTTTTGAATAATGGTAATGGGGTATTGTTTCTTCATCTTAAAGCAATTTGTATGTCTTGGAGAGTGATTAGAATGTTTTGTTGTATAGAATTATTAGTCATTGGTTTAAGAGTAGCTGTTTGTGTAAAATTTTTTGATTTACTTAAGAAGAGATCAAAAACAGCAGCAGTTTGATAGCTTTTTTCTTCTGTTTCAAAGGGTGTTTTAGTTAGCTGATATACAGCAATCCAAATGTGAATTTGGTAATTTAGATATTCAAAATCAGGGGGCTGTTGTTTAAAAGTTGTGAAATATAAAAGCTGATTGATATTGTTGTTTCTTTTTTCAAAGTTGTCTTCAAAATAAGCTTGGTTAAAGTAATAAGTTGTATAGATTGTATAGGTTTCAGCTGAATGCTCATTCAGGAACCAATTCCAAAAGTCTTGGAATTGTTTATTAGATTGTTCTTTAATGGGAAAGCAAATCAAGCAGAAGGGCAAAAGATTGAGTTTAATAAAATTTAGATTGTTTTTGTTGTATACTTCAAAGTATTCTTTTAATTGTTGTAGCAGATATAAATAATCATCTATACAATAAAAAACAAAGTGGATTTTGACAATCTTATAGGAAGCACCACTTTTATGTTACAAATTGAAATAACAAGCTAACAGATAACAAAGGAAAACAAGATTGTAGAATAATGAAAAGAATTAAAAAGAATTCAACTTTAAAGAGCGAATTGAATAAGTATGGATTCAATGTGTGAGATCAGTCTTATAAAATATTTGAGTTGCTATTCTTTTCAAAAGATAACTAGAGAATCTAAAGGTAGAGAGATAGTCCATACTGTCAACAAATAATCACATCTGATATAATTTTATGCTTTATATTGGTGCTCTTAGAATTCAATATTAAGTATTAGATGTATTTTTCAGTCAAGTTTTATTTAATAATTTTTAAATACTACAATTACATGTTTTCAGAAAAAGGTAAAAAATAACCAACAAGTAATTTTTTATCCTAAGATGTTTGGATAAAATAAAAGTTGTTATTTTATTTATTTTATTTTCTTGATTTCTGACATGTCTTGTATTCTGACATGCCATTTTATAACTAAAAGATTTATCACTTATATAGCTATTAAAAGTGGTCAATAATTATTATCTAAAATAAAATGGCTAAATATATAATATCAGTGGCTAATACATGTAATAACTAATAAAAAATATGAGTTTTAACCATAATAATAATTTTAAAAAAAGCATTATTATTTATATAAACCAAAAACATATATTGGCAAAACCAAAAATTAGACAACTTTAAAGACATAATTTGCTTTTTTGTTTACTTTTTCATGATTTTATTAATCTTAAGTCTTATTTTATCTGGTTTTAAACCCAATTTTTTTTATCTATTAAGTAATTCAAAATAACTTTGCAAAAAAATTATTACAAAACACTTCTTATTATTTGTCTATTAAAACAAAATTTTTTATATTGTTATGAATTAGAGTAACAAGTTAACAAATAGCAAAAAAAAATAAAATTGTAGGGTAATAAAAATAATTAAAAAGAAAATTACAATATAAGAGCAAATTGAATGAGTAAGAATTCAAAATACATGATCAATCTCATAAAAATTACAGTTACAAATCTTTTCTGAAAATTTAAAAGTAGAAAAATAGTCCATAATTGTTAACAAAATAATACTGCTGCTATTATTTTATGTCTTACTCAGTAATTTTTAAAATTAATAACAAATATTGTTGTATTTTTCAATTATTTTTTTATTTAATGAATTACAAAAGCAAGTAATTGTTTCTTAGGCTAATTTTAACAATACAAATCAAGAAAAAAAAAAGATAAGATATGTAAATGCCAACAAGTAATCTTTTATTCTAAGATATTCAAATACTTAAAGGTAGAAAAAAGAAAATAAACAATATGAAAGAAAGTAATTAATAGTGGGTTTTATTTCATTACTTTGATTATGTTTTTTTACAGCTAAAAGATTCATTGCTTATATAGCTATTAAAAATAGTCAATAATCAGATTAATAACTAGGTCAGTGATTAAGTCAATAGTTAGATTATGGATTAGGTCAATGATTACTATCTAAAAATAGAGTGGCTAATTATATATTATCAATGGCTAATACATATAATTACTAATAAAAAGTATAAATTTCAATCATAACATTATTTTCTCCAAAAAAATTAAGCTCCAGTGAAATTAAACTATTTATTAAATAATTTATTTGAAAAGTTTTGTCTAACTCAAAACTAACTAGTTTATTGAAGTTTTTTGTAAATAATATATATAATACCTAAGGCAAAATAAGTTTTGTATCCAAGAAACCAAATCTTTGTATAAAAGTTTTGGCTTTTTTAGCAATAATCAAAACTCTTGAGACATTTAATAATATAATGCCCAAAATTTCTATCTGTATCTTTAAAGTTGTTTTCTTTATGAATTTTATATCTTTTATGATTTTACCAAGATGACTATAGAGTTCTAATTGCCTTCTATATGACAAGTTTTTGTCTATAGGCAAGATTTCTTGGAATGTTTTTTTAATTGTACTGAAAAATACAAGTATTATTGCTGTTATGCTTTCTAGCAGATATTTATTTATTTTGCTACCAATTTTTTTTCTTTTGATAGTGGTTTTTTTTGGTCTAATAACAGTATGTGTTCCACTATTATTAGTTATAGTAGTTTGTTTTTCAATGGTCAGGGTAGCATTTAGATAGTTTTTGATTCAATACTCATGAAAAGTATAGAAAGTGTTTTGAATATTTTAATTTAGGAAATAATTGTTTATGTTAATTGAAAATATTTTTGTTTTAGGAATAATGTATTTATTTATATCTGATTTTTGCTGATTATTTGGGTTGGTATTATCATAATTGACAACCAATTAAGTTATTTGTAATATTTCTTGAGTTATGTATTATAAATAGGATGATTATTAAAGATTGTTTTATATTGATCTTATAAGATATAAAAACCATTGTTCAAAACTTTGTTGACTAAAGAGTCTTTTCCACCAGCTAGAAAATTTATTATCATAAATATTGTCTTTGTCTAAGTGATATTCCAAAAATAAGTCACCAATATTTAAGGAAAGTATTTTATAAGTTCTTTTTTTCTTAAGCTTTTCTTGGAACTGTTTTATCTTTTTAAAGACAATTATTCATGCTTCTACTAAGAAGTTAAGAATAGTATTAAGTTTTTTTTGCAAAATGTTTTTATAATTTCTTATTGTGATTTTTTCAAAAGGTATTGTCTTAATATTAGTTTTTATTAGTAGAATTGTTATTTGTTCATAGAGCAAATAAAAGAGTTTATAACTTATTATATCATAATTTACAGTTCTATAAGTAAACAAAACTGAAGACAGCACTTTGTTTTATAAGTTTGTTTCTTCACTGGTTTTGGCTAAGGTTTTACATAGAATTTTGTTAAAATATTCCATTAGACTGGTTGTTTAGAAATAAAAAAAAGAAAGTTTATAATATATTCCTATTTTTCTACAAAATTCTTTAACCAATGTACTAAAAAAAGCTCTTTTTCTATTAAATAAAAGTTTTTTGGAACAGTTATGGTAACAAATAATATCTTTATAAATAAAATTGGTTATTAAAACTGTTGTTTGGTTTGAAATGGCTCTTGTTTCTACTCACTTTGTAAGATAATCAGTGGCTGTAATAATATATATATTGTTATTAGGAGTTATTGTTAAAGGTCTAATAACATTTATACTAATTTTGTCAAATGATTAACCAACAGAGATTGAATAAATATTTTTTTTGTGACTAGGTTTTTTTCTTCTTTGACAGATGTCACAGATTTTGATGTACTCAGCAATGTTTTTTCTTAAGATAGGCCAATAATAGTGAGCTAAGATTTTCTGAATTGTTTTTGTTTTTCCAAAGTGTCTAGCTAATAGATTAGTGTACATATTATAGATCACAATTTCTTTTTCTTCAAATCTTATAACTCTTTAGAGGTGATCAGAATCTTTTCTATTTCTTTTATATAGTTGGTTCTGATGAATTAAATAGAAATTTGATTGTTTGCACAAATGTTCTCTTTACTGTCAAGTATGCCAAAGCAATTAGAAAGTTAATCAAATAGATAGACTTAAAAAAAAACTGAACAGAAGAGCAGAAAATTTACTTCTTTACAAAAAAATTAAGAACTAATCTTTCATATGCTTTTTGGCCTCTCCTGGCCCTGAAAAACAATTTCATAATAGATATAGCTATTGAACTTGTCCAACAAATTAAAGACAATCAAAAAATGCACTTGAGATTTACATTACCAGTTTTTGCTTCTGCTCCTGTTATAACTCTTGCTTCTCAAATGACTATTACTTTTTTTGCTGCCTAAACTCCAGATCTCAATGAACAATTAATAGATAAGCTTACAACCAATCTTGCCTGGTTATTAGAGCTCTTAGCCTAAGCAGTCAGAAAGAATCAACAACTTTAAAGACTTAGATTTGAATCCTGTTTTAATCAGCTCTAGCAATCATTTTATTAAAGACAATAAAATTATGGCCTATTTGTGTGTTATTGCTGTGGATTAACTAAACATTTCTTCAGAGATTGCAACAATTCTCCTTTGTCTCTTTCAGCTCTTAGAAATAATGATAACCAGAACAACAGAACCAATAACAATAATGTCTCTAATCAAAAACTCAATTATGCTAACATCAATTTCTTTGGAAAAGATCCCTTAATTAAAGCTACTGTTTATTAGTTTTTAAACTGATAGGCATATCTTCAAAAGAGTAAGAGTACAAACTAACCAGAAAAAAACTCTTTTTTTGCTTTTAATTTAACTGATAATGACCATAACATAGATAAATTAGCAATCAATACCTCTGAATTAACAAGAAAAAAAAAAGCCAAGGTTGATTTCATTCTAAATCCAAACAAAGCATTTACATTAATTATTAATAACAATGAGCCACCAAAAACTAAAGTTTTTAAGAATTCTTCAAAGTTAGAATTTTCATAAATAGTACAAAAATCTGGTCTTTATTTTATTGTTAAAAATCTCATGAAAACCCCAATGCATATAATTTTTGGCCAATTAATGATTCACTTATAATTCAAAAAATTTTTTTGCAAATCTCTGATTTTAAAAAAAAAGACACCAAAGACTAACAAATACTTTCATCAAGCTGAATTTGCTGACAACAGCAATATTATCCTTCTTATTTGCAAAGCCCAAGTGGCTGATTATTTTATTAACTTGATCTTAGACAGTAGATTATCTGTAAGTGTTATTGCCAAATACTTTTTAAAAGTCATTGAAAGAAAAATTGATAAATCTTCTATCTGGTTTATAACTAATATACATGATAACAAGAAAAAAGACCTGGGCATAGCCAAAACTATTCCTGTTTACATCAATAGTATTAGCATTAAAATTGATATAGAAGTATCTAAAGCCAAAAAGTATACTATAATTGTTGGCAATGAATAGCTTAAAAAGGCAAAAGTCTTGCTTAATTATAAATTTTGTAAACTAACCATTAGATGTAGTAAGAAATCCATTATGGTTAAGTGTCACTATTAGACAACTTTTTCAGTACTCAAGCAGAACCAAGAAAAAAAACAATCAAATAAATCAGATGATAAAAAAAATGATGAAAAAGAAGAACAAAAAGAACCAGAAGAGACTGCTAAACTTGTTTATATTATCTTCATTAGCAATAACAAGTTATTAGACAATGTTAAAGTTAACAAAAAAAGAATTATTGTAAATAGCAAGCTGATTTGTTAACTTTACTATGATATTCTTAGAAGAACCTTTGATAGAAAACCTGACAAGAAAGCAAAATACAGTTATTAGTAACATGGCTCTTGTGCCTAGTGTTGATGTAATAAACTCTTGTATTCTCTTAGTAATAAATACAAATTTTGTCTAATCTACTATAAAGATTGGAAACCTATTAGCCTAATACCAAAAAAAACTAAGAGAAATACAAAAGTTCTTTGAGAATAAACTGTCTAAGATCCAATTACTTGCAATAAAACAAAGAAAACCCTTCTCTAAAGAAAGAAAAGTAGACATTAAAAATCTGTTGGCTAGAAATAGCCCAGTTATCTCAAAAAAAAATAATACTTCTAGATAAATCTATGTAATACAACACACTATTATCACCAAAAAAACTCACTTTATTTATCTAAAGTCTTATCAATTCAATTAACACAATGATAAGTTCATTAAAAAAAGATAACCAAATAAAAAATCTTGGATTCATATAAAAAACCAAGAGTAAATAAGCTTTTTTAGTTGTAGTGATATTCAAAAAAGGTAAAATTCTATATTTCTGTGTTGATTATTACCAGTAAATGCTGTTACCTGAGTAGAAAAACTGATCCAAAGTTATGAAGAAATGTGACCAAAACGTGACATAACACAAAATAATATGCAATAACATTAGATAATATGTTATAATGTAGGATAACATATTATAACGCAGGATAATAGAATAGCGTGCAATAACATAGGATAACACAGAATAACATGTAATAACATCAGATAATGTGTTATAATATAGGATAACTAGCGATAACATAGAAAAATGAAGCAATAACAGAAACAACAAAGCAATAGTTAGCAATAGTGAGACAATTGAAAGCAATCCTGTAAAACCAAAAGAATGTATAAAAGCAAGTAGTTATAGAAGTAAGAAAAAACAGACAGATAGATATGAACCTTTAGACCAGAATTAAAATATCCATACCCCTTTATCTTTTATTATCTTCCCTATTTCATCTCCTGAAATAAACCAATTATTAAAAAAATCAGAATCACAAATTCATGTTCTCGAACTTCGTGGAATTTACGTGAATTAACCCTTGTCTTATACCTCCATTCTAGAACAGATGCTCTTAGCATAACCATCTCAAATCTATTAACAATTTGGACCAATCGCTTTTAATCATAGCAATTGATGATACTAATTTATCTTTTCTCTCTTTTCTTTTCTTTTCTTTTCTTTTCTTTTTCTTTTTCTTTCTTTTTCTGTCTTATTTTTGTGGAGTGGCAACATAGTAAAATCGACTGTCTGAGAATAGACTTCATAATAGCCTGGTAAAAGAGAAAAGCTCCCCCTAAGTTTTGGATATTAACATTATCTTGTTAGCTTACCAGAAGGGCGAAAAGACAATGCCAGACCCTAACAACTGTACTCGTTAGCTTGGAAAAGAAAGCTCACATTTATGAAAAATGTTGTAATTGACGAAAGACAAACTCTGTGCCTTATAACCAAAGAACTCAATGGGTAAAATTCACATCCAGGAATAGACTTTTAGAGACTGATAATCAAGACTAAGCCAACAGAATTACATGGAAGATACATCATCAATAATTGAGAGCACCAAACGTTACCATTTCTCATACCCACCAAGTTTACTCGTAACAATGCTATTACTATAAAAAACATATATTTACTCCCCAAAATTGATGCAATATTAAACAAATTCAATAATACTGCTTTTTTCTCAACTATTAACATAATTGCTTGATTTTAACAAATAGAAATAAATTCAGAAAGTAGAAAGAAAACTGCTTTTATTACCAAATATGGTATCTATGAATTCACAATCATGCTTTTTGGTCTTACTAATGCCCCTTTTATCTTTTAATATTTAATGAACAAAGTATTTAAATCAGTAAAAAAAAAATTTGTTCTAATCTACTTGGATGACATAATAATATACTTAAAAACCTAAGATGAACATTTTAAACATTTACAAAAGGTTTTTGATTTTCTTAAAAATGTTGGCCACTGTTATAGGTGATTATTTGGGATCTCAAATCAAATAACAAAACTCATAACTTGGTGCTCAGAAGCTATTTGCAATGATGATAATCTAAAGGTTTTGGTTTGAGTCCTTTGTATAATGGACAGAGATTTAATAGTTGTTTATCCATAGCTTCTCAGAATCACAATTCTGTTAATTTTGTTCTTTAGCTTAATGACTGGTACTCTTCTGATAAGTAATCCATAATTTCTTTACATGCTCTATCCACTCACAGAGGTCTTTTACCAGGCAATTCTTGATGTCAATAATTTAGTGCTTTAATCCCTTAATTAATTAGTACACAATAAAGAAATAACAAAGAAGATAGAAGAAATAAAAGAAAAATAAAGAAATAAAGAAATAAGCCAAGACAATAAAAGTTAGTAACTTGTCAATAGCCATGATCAAGAGCTATTGTTCCAGTGTGGTTAAGTATCAATTACTATCAACATGAAGTATTGATAGTGAAGAGTGAATTTGAGATAGAGAATAATTATTTATTGATATTTGTAAATGGAAGATTGCTTAGATCAAATCTAAACTGAGAGGTTTTTAACTGAAAGATTCTGCCTTTTCTACTTCTAGCACTACTGCTATATATACATAATTGAGATTCCTCAATTCTTCAATTCTTCCCATCAGGAATTCTGGAATTCTTGGAATCCTGCAATTCTTTTGAGAGGAATTTTGGAATTCTGGAATCCTGCGATTCCTTGTATGAGAATCCTAAAATTCCTGGAATCCTACAATTCTTTTAAGAGGAATTCTGGAATTCCACATTTACTACAGTTACTTCTGATTGGCTAATTTATATGTTAATATACTTCCTATATTATATGAGTAACATTATTTCCTTCTCTTTAATATTGAGCTCTGTTGAGATTTTCTAATTCTAATTCTTCATCTTTGAGTATTTTTTGAACTTCTTTTTTAAGAATTATTTGTGCTATCTTGTTCTGTAATTCTCCAAATTAAGCATTGGTTATTTTTTCTATTTAGTTAATGGTAATGAAGTTTATTTCTGGATGAAGTAAGATTTCTGGTCAATCTTGAAATCCAGTATGTAGTCAATAAATAGCTCTTGCTTGTGTGATCAAATTGTTTTTCTCCATAAATTGTTCCAGTTGTTGCAGTATTGTTGTGTCAAATAATTGTTTTGTTTTATCTGTATACAAGCCTTGAATATTCAAGTATTGTCCCAAATAAAAGTAACAAAAGTTTCTTGGAAATTGTTGTATCTACCAATTCCAAGTATCTATAGTCAACTCTTGATATTGGGTGACTTTTGGTTGTGTTTTTATTGCCAATTTTACTTTTGTGATTATTTTGTTCACAATGTTTTCTGTGTCTTCATTAAGTCATATGTTCTTCTTAACAATGTTCTTTGGAAATTCTCTTCTGTTATTGGTTCTGTTGAATATGTTTTGACTTCTATCTCAACTAGTAATGTTGCTGTTCTTTCATATACTAACTCGAATGGTATTGCTTGTGTAGTGTCTTGCTTCATTGTCCAATAAGCAAATAATACTGATAATATAATCAAATCCCATTCGTTCTGGTTTTTTTGGCTGATTTTGGTGATGGCTTTACACAATGTTCTGTTAAATTTTTTAACTAGCCCATTTGTTTGTGGATGGTATGGTGATAATAATGGTTTTTTTATCCCAAATCTTTGACTTAATTCTGCCAATGTTCTATTCACAAAGTGAGTTCCTTGATCTAATAATAATTTTTTTGGACATCTGTGTCAACAGATCAAATCTTTAATAAATGAATTTGGCAATGAATTCTGCATCTGCTTTTTGAATTGCTTTTGTTTCTGGCCATTTAGTAAGATAGTCTATGACTACTGTGATCTATCTGTTGTCTCTGCTGGTGATTATTAACAGTCTGACTAAGTCAATTCCAATTCAGTTGAATGGTTGTCCTATTTTAATTGGTTTTAACAGTTTGCTGAGTTTTGTTCCATCTCTTTTTTAATAAGCATTACAATTTTGAACATATTAGATGATGTCTGGATACATTGATGACCAATAGTATCTTTTCCTGGTTCTTTCTATGGTTGCTTTTTTATAAAAATGTCCTGCTGTTGGATCTGAGTACATGTTGAATAATATTGTCTCTTTCTCTGATTCTGTAATTACTTTGGTTAGTTGATCTGGATTTCTTTTGTTCTTCTGGTAAAGTATATTTTGGTAATTGATAAAATATTTTGATTGTTGTTTTATGTTGTTTTGTTTCTTTTGAGATAATTTCTTCTTGAACAATTGGGTATTTATATAATATTAAAGTTGTTGGTATTTTTGTATATTCATGTTTTGTTATATTTTTGGGTTTGAAATGTTTTTAGATTTGTCTCATTCACAACAAACTGTTGGCATTTCCATTGTCTTTTCTCTTTTTATAATGTACTGTAAATGTATATGATGATAGTACTATTTTCTATCTTGCATAACAATTATCTCCAAATTCTTGCTTCTGGATTGAAGTCAATTCTTTGTGATTAATGTACACATTAAA
This sequence comes from Geosiphon pyriformis, assembly GCA_016748015.1. Lineage (NCBI taxonomy): Eukaryota > Fungi > Glomeromycota > Glomeromycetes > Archaeosporales > Geosiphonaceae > Geosiphon > Geosiphon pyriformis. The sequence continues at coordinate 734,013 of JAAOMT010000299.1, read as the reverse complement.
CTTTTGACTCAAGTATTCTTTCCATTTGGTGACAGCCCAATAAATAGCTAAGTGTTTTAGTGTTGGAGTTCAATAGTTTTTTTTAGCTGGACTTTAAGCTTCTGCTGGTATAAGCTACTGGATGTTCTCTTCCATCTGGTTTTCTCTGCAATAGTACTGTTCTCAATGCTTAATCCAATGCATCAGTTGTGATTATGAATGGCTTGCTATAATCTGAATAGATTAGTACTGGGGCTTGAATAAGCTTTTTTCTTAGTGTATTAAAAGCTTCTTGTTGAGTTTCAGTCCATTCATATTTGGTGTTCTTTGTTTGGAATTGGTATAGTAATTGAGCTATTTTGGAAAAGTCTTTGATAAAGTGGTAGTAGTATTCAGCAAATTCCAAGAATGCTCTTAATTCTGTGAAATTATTTGGTACTGGAAAGTTCTTAACAATCTCAATCTTATCTGGATCCGTTTTGATACCATCTTTGTTTACAATATGTTCTAAAAACTTGAGTTCAGTTTTTCTAAAGAAGTATTTGTTGGCATTTAGTTTCAATTCTGCCTGTCTGAGTTTTTTAAATACTTGTTGGAGATAATACAGATAATTATCAAATGTTTCTAAAAACACATTGGTGTTATCCAAGTATATAACTACTAATTTCTATAGTAGTCCAGTATAGATAATTTTCATAAGTTATTGGAAAGTGGCTAGAGCATTCATCAAGCCAAATGGCATAACTTCAAATTCAAAATTCTTTTTTTATGTTGTAAAAGCTGTTTTTTCTTTATCTTCTGACTTCATGGCTAATTGCCAGTAACTACTATCTAAGTCTAAAGTCGAGAACCATTTCTTTTCTCCAAAAGCATTGAACAGTTCTTGGATCTTTGGAGTTAGATAGCTATTACCTTTAGTTATTCCATTCAGTTTTCAATAATCCACACAAAAACAGATCTTTCTATTTTTCTTTCAGACTAATACCACTGGTAATAACCAAGAGCTCATTAATGACTAAATTAGCCCATTGTCAAGCATCTGGTTGATTTCTTGACAAATGATCTCATGGCTAACTGGTAGTATTCTGTATGCTCTCTGTTTGATTGGCATTGCATTTCTAGTCTTGATCTGGTGCTGAATTATGTCAGTTCTGCCAAATTCATTTTTACTGGTGAAGATGTTTTTGAAGTTATTAAGTAACATTTTGAGCTGTATTCATTGAAATGGGTCTAAATTTCCCAAGTTCATCTATTTCAATTGTTCTGGTTGGAGCAAATAATATTCTTCTTGTCTGTATATTGTTTGTAATGTAATATCTACATATTCACACAGTTGTGAAAAGTCTGGAATAGTGTTTGGCAGTTGGTCTTTAATTTCGGTAGTTAAGTATCCAATAGTGGTTCTTTCTAGTATTTTGATAATATTTTCTATGTTGTTGTAAATGAAAATTTTGATGTGACTGTAGTTCTTGGCTGGTATGTGTAAATTGACTAATCCAATTTCTCTTGATTTACAAAGTATTGCTTCTGTCTCAAAAATCTGAACTTGATCTTTTACTTTTCTCTCTATAACTATCATGTACTGGTTATATAGTGGAATAGAGATTGGTTGATGGATGAAGATAATTTCTTCCTTGTCAATAATCTCTTCTTCTGCCATATTGACTGGTATATCTATTCTATCCATTAATCCGAATCTCTGTATTTCTTTAGCTGTAATCTCTAATTTTTTCTTGTTTTCTACTGATATTAATTAAGTTATTTTTACTAGAAATAGGAATATTGCCTATGCTATTTTTTCATTTGGCTCTATGATATAGATCTTTTCTGAATTATTTTGTAGCATTATAATAATATTTCTCATATATCCTGTGTCAATTATTCCTCCTCTGATGTTAATTCCTTTTTTCACTAGGCTATTTCTAAATACTAGTTGAACCATTGTGGTTGCTGAGATTTCTAATGCTACTTTGAGATCAATACATATGTGCAAATGTGGTTCTAATTTGATGACATCTTTCCTTGGATATCTTAGATTAAACTCTGTATCTGTATTATGCACACATTCTGGCATGATGTTTTCATTGTTGTCACTATACTATCTGAGTTTCTGTTTCTTGGAGAGATCAGAAAGCACAATGTATGTTTTGAAGTTTGAATTGGAGTCTGAATTGCTATTATTTTTCTTGCCATTTTGAGCAGAGCTGGAACCATTGTTTTTGTTGTTGTCATTGTCAGAGTTTAAATTGGGATTAAAAATTGATTCTAATTCTAATGCACAATTGTTGATTGATTTTTTTTCCTCTGAGATTGTGTAGATCATGCATGGTGGTGAATTGTAAATGTAGTCACACTCATTACAATATTGGAAGTCACATGAAATTAGGCAGTGTTGACACAGTCGAATGTTCAACTGCTTTAAGTGTTGCTCTTGCTCTTTTTTTGTGGGTGCTAATTCTTGGTAGTGTTTGTGAAATTGTTTTAGATCCAGGAAATTTATGACTGGTTCTAGGTTTCAGTCAAGTTCTATGAATTTAGGTGGGTTATTTTTAATTGTTTTTATTTCTTCTGGTAATGCTCCTTCGATTTTGGCAAGTGTCATTCACCAGATTTTGTTGTCATTGTGTGGACAGCTGTCCAGATATTTGACTACTTGTCTCTAGGCCATGTCTATAGATGTTTTTTTCTTACCCAATCACTTATAAGAATTATGTACTAACACAATTTGTTACATATTTCTCCTCTTCCAGGAATGTTGTTCTATATTTCTTCATTGAAAAGAGTCTTTTCACAAGTCAAGCATGGCTTATTATCTTATTTTCTAACTTGTTTTGGTCTTCCAAAGTGGTCAATAAGGCATGGGTGGCAATAGAACTTAGTTGTCATCTGGTATTCCTCATCATCGCCACAGTATGCATCCATTGATGACAATTTCTTACTGCAATCAATGCATATAAGCTTTGGTCAGCAATAAATAGGTTATTGTGATGTAGTGTAAATGTAGAAATTATAAGTGGTGGTGTAAGTGGGTGTTGTTTTTTCTTCTTTCTTTTTTCTTTTTCCCTTGTCAGTTTCTTTTTACTCCTATGTTGATGATTTGTTTGGATCATTGTCAGTTCTCCAGGTTTGGTCAGTATTCCAAGTAAGTTTTTTTCTTCATTTTCTTTTTTTATTATTGTCACCAGAAAGTATTAGTGATAACTCGTTATGGTTTTTGTTGGTCCAAAAAACTTGGTAGGCTTCCCAGGTAGGTTTTTTCTCTTCTTCCTTGAACTTGATGAGTGGTACTGTTATGTTGGTGGTCTTGAAATGGCCACACATGGCTGGTACACATGTGTGTTAACTGTTCTGGCTGAGTTGGAGCTCCTGCATGTTCTATTTAAGCATTGTATTGGTTTTGAACAGCCAATTATTACCAACAAATGCTTGATATTGAGTTACTTTCATAACTAATATCTTGATTGGCACGATGATGCTATTGACTTCTATAGAGAAGTCATCAATCTCACTAATCGGAGTTTTAGTCACTCTATCAGTAGTGATGATTTGCACACTGGCAGTTCAATTAACTTGATGACCTAATTGGTCCATGAATTGTCTTGTGATGATACTGCCAGCTGATCTACTGTCTAGGATCAGTTTGATGGAGTGGCTATCAACTTTAGCATCAGTGTACATGATGTTAATAGGTTTTTCTTTAAGAGCAGCTCCACTAAATAATAGCATGGTTGATGGTTCTTCGAGTTTAAATGAGAAGATGGTGTCCAGTAATTTGTTCTCAGTGATAGTAGCTGGTAGAATATTGCTGGTAAGTGTTGATTGTTGGTTGGTTTCTGGATTATTGGGTTGGGCATCTTCTGGGGTAACTAGGAAACTTAAATAGTGTTGGGAATTCAGGTTTTGGGCATGTCCAGTTCCCGAATTCCGAGAACATAATCCTAATTGTTGCATGGAGGAGCTGGAGATTGGTTGGTAAACAACTATTACCGATCTCCAATTTTGCATGACTCTTGATCTAGGATTTTCTGATATTATCTGAGCTGGGTTTGATGGTGGTATTTGAATTGTGGATGTCTGATAAATTATTTATGACTGCAATGGTTGATATATTACTTGTGACTGTAGTTAATAAACTGGAAGTTGATATACAGGTGGTTAATATATTGCTTGCTGTATTATTGGCAGGTAAGTAGACTAATATTGTTCTTGATTTGAGTACTGATTTGGGATTTGAACTCTGCAATCAGAGTTTTGGTATTGATTTTCTGATCATGGATTACTATAAGAATAGCAGTTAACTCTAATGTGACCTTGTTTACCATAGTTGTGGCAAACTCATGTCTCTGGCTGCTATGGCTGATTAGATGATAATAATGAACATGACTAATTTTGGAAACAATTTACATTTCTTGAATTATTGCGTCATTGTGATGGTTAATAAATTGTGCAATTGTCAGCTAAGTATCCCTCTAATTTCTGATTAATTGAATCACTGAATTGCTTCAATTTAGAATTCAAGTCAGATGATCTATTTATTACTAGATTTACAGTTTGGATGTGATTAGCTTTGAGTTCAGCTGCTTCAAAATCTCTGGTATTTGTAACTGCAGCTTAAAGATCTACTGGATGCATTGGGCATATGCATTAGAAGATGCTACTGCACAGTCCTCTAATGAATTGATTTAAGATTTGTGGCACTGTAAAATAATCAGCCTGTATGGCCTAAATTTGATGCAGATTTCTGTAAAAGCATCCTAAGTAAGTGGTGACTGCTTCATTTTCTTCTTGTTTGATGGTAGTGAAGGTATTTGCTAGGCAATTAATACTATTATTATTGCTAAAGTATTGTAAGAATGCAAGCTTAAATGCATTGAAATCCTGTGATTTATTGGCTAAGCTTTAATATCATAAGTCAGCAGTATTCTGGAGAAAATAAGAGATGGCTTGTATGGCTCTGGCATTGTCCCATCCATTAGCTGTGATAACTTTTTCCACATCATTCAGCCAGACTTGGGCATCATCCTCTTTACTGGTGAATTTCTCGAGTTTAGCTATTAGGGCATAAGCTATTAGTACAATTGGTTGTTAAGGTGGTGGTGACTGTAGTTGTTGTTGTGGCTATTGAAGCAGCTGCTGGGGTTGTTAAAGCGGTTGTTGAATAGATTGCTGAAGTGGCTGCTGTTGGATTGATTCAAGAATCAGTTCAGCTGGTGGCTGATTAATGACAATTGCTGGAGGTAAGTTTTGTTGATTAATTGTTTCAGGGTTTAGATTGTTTTAAGTTTGCTGGATTTGAATGTTCAGAGTTTTAACTTCTGGATTTTCTATGATCAGGTTTTGGTAAGTAAATTCCTGATTCTTACTTTCTTTTTTTTCTGATTTTGTTACTTTTCATGAACTCACAGTTTCAAAATCTGGTTGAGGTAGCAGTAATCAAAATCCTGATGGTATTGGTAATTGCAATTTAAATTCTTCAAAATATTTGCCATATGGTTTTAATAATTCTGATCTTCTTTGTTTACTCTGAAATGGGAATTGTCCAAAGGTTAATGTTACTTTTAATGTGGATGTGTTTACTAAGAAGATATTAATGACATTTTCTGATGTATAATGGTATGATAAATTGGTTGGTAATTTAACTCTGATTTTCTTCTAAGTGGGTGGTTATATCTGTTTTGGTGTTACCACTGATGTTTGCAATCTTTCTTTTCCTTTGTCTGTGTAGGTAATGAAGAATTGTTGTTGAGTGTACTTTTTAATAGTTTGATTGATTTCCCTGATGATTGATGCAAAACTGTAGTTTCTTGGTAAGCTGGTATGTTAGAACAATTCTGTATAGAAATTTTCTCTTGTGGATTTAATGTTAACTGTTCCTTCTAAACAGTCTGTGATTTTATTGTTAACATAGAAGTTAAAGACTGATTCTGCTGGGAAATAATTATTGTTTAATCTTAATTGTTGGCTGTATTGTTGAAACAAGGATTTGGTAAATCCTAAATGGTTTGCTTTTATGATTTTTGATTCTGCCACTTTTGAAAGATGTTGTTGGTACTGGTTCTCTGTAAGATTATACCTCACAGGGAGCACCAAATGTTTCAGGTAATTATTTGGGATCTCAAATTAAATAACAAAACTCATAACTTGGTGCTCAGAAACTATTCGCAATGATAATAATCTGAAGGTATGGTTATCTGAAAGTTTTGGTTTAAGTCCTTTGTATAATAGACAAAGATTTAATAGTTGTTTATCCATAGCTTTCCAAAATTGCAATTCTGTTAATTTTGTTTGTCAGCTTAATGGCTGATACTCCTCTGGTAAATAATCCATAATTTTTTTACATGCTCTATCCACTTGCAGGAGTTTTTTACCAGGTAATCCTTGATGTCAATAATTTAGCGCTTTAATCTCTTAATTAATTAGTACACAATGAAAAAATAACAAAAAAAATAAAAGAAATAAAAGAAAAATAAAGAAATAAAGAAATAAGCCAAGGCAATAAAAGTTAGTAACCCATCAATAGCTGTGATCAAGAGCTATTGTTCTAGTGTAGTTAAGTATTAATTACTATTAACATGAAGTATTAATAGTAAAAAGTGGATTTAAATAGAAAATAATTATTTATTAATATTTGTAAATGGAAGGTTGCTTAGATTAAATCTAAATTGAGAGATCTTTAACTGAAAGATTCTGCTTTTTATACTTCTAATACTACTGCTATATATACATAATTAAGATTCCTCAATTCCTTAATTCTTCTCATCAGGAATCCTGGAATTTCTGGAATTCTGCAATTCCTTTAAAAGAAATTCTGGAATTCTGGAATCCTGTGATTCCTTGTATAAGAATCCTGAAATTCCTGGAATCTTGCAATTCTTTTAAGAGGAATTCTGGAATTCCACATTTACTATGGCTACTTCTAATTGGCTAATTTATATGTTAATATACTTTCTATATTCTATGAGTAACATCACAAGATAAACCTAATTAAATTTTTTTTGAATGACAATTCACCTAGTTTTTTGGTTATCTTATTGCAAAAGATGGAATTTTTTCTGATTCAGCTAAAATTAAAAAAGTTCAGAATATTTGACAACCAATGAATGTTTCTAAACTATGCTCTTTCCTTAATTTGGCTTCTTATTATTACAAATTTATCAAAGATTTCTCTAAAATCGCCTTTCTTTTCAATTAGCTATTCAGAAAAAATGTCAATTATTATTAAAGCACTTATTAACAAAAAGCTTTTAAAACTCTAAAGGAAAAACTTGTTACTAAACTAATTCTTAAACAACCTAACCTAGACCAATCTTTTATTCTCCACACTAATATATCTGGCTATAGACTTGGTGCTGTCTTCTTACAAAAAGATAAAGATGGCAGAAAACATGCTATAGCATATGTTAATAAAATCTTTATACCAATAAAACAGAACTATTCAATTACTGAACAAGAATAGTTAGCAGTAGTTTGGATTACTAGTTACTGGGACCAATATCTTATTAATGTGAAATTCTTAATAATAACAGATTATTAAGTCTTGGTTTGACTGCACAACAAAAAGAAGTTGAAACACAAACAAATAATTTACTGGATATTCTATCTGAATAAATTTAACTATAACATTCAACACTACAAAGAAACAAATCATCAAAACATCAATGCTTTTTCTAGACTTACTATTCAGTAATAGTACAATCTCTCAACCAAACTAACTTAATTATTAGTAATTTTTCCTTTAACAAACATGATAATAGACTTGGATAACTACTCTGTCTTAATGGAATTTTTGGGTAAAGAACAATATCTATCAGAATACACTCAACAGCAAAAAGAATATTTGTGCAAACAATTAAATTTCTATTTAATTCACCAAAACCAGTTATATAAAAGAAACAGAAAAAATTTTGATTGTCCTTAAAAAGTTATCAAATTTAAAGGAAAAAAAATTGTGATCTACAATATGTACACTAATCCATTAACTAAACACTTTGAAAAAATAAAAACAATACAAAAAATCTTAGTTTACTATTATTGACCTACCTTGAAAAAAGATATTGCTGAGTACATCAAAATCTGTAACATCTGCCAAAGAAAAAAAAACCTAATCACAAAAAAGATATTTATTTAATCTTTGTTGGTTAACTATTTAACAGAATTGACATAGATGTTATTAGATTTTTAACAATAACTTCTAATAGCAATAAATACATTATCATAGCTACTAACTATTTTACAAAGTGGGTAGAAGCAAGAGCCACTTCAGATTAAACAGCAGTTTTTATAGCCAATTTTATTTATGAAAATATTATTTGCTGCCACAGCTGTCTCAAAAAACTTTTATTTAATAAAAAAAAGCTTTTCTCAGTATACTGATTGAAGAACTTTGTAGAAAAATGGGAATATATTATAAACTTTTCTTTTTTTATTACTCTTAAACAAATGGCTTAGTAGAATGTTTTAATAAAACACTATATAAAATCTTAGCCAAAACCAGTAAAAAAACAAACTTATAGAACAAAGTACTGTTTTTAGCTTTGTTTGCTTATAAAACTGTCAACTATGACATAACAAATTATGAACTTTTTTATTTGCTCTATGGACAAATAGCAATACTACTAATAAAAACTAATATTGAAACAATATTCTTCAAAGAAATCACAATAGAAAATTATAAAGACATTTTGCAAAAAAGACTTAATATCATTCTTGACTTCTTAATAAAAGCACAAATAATTGTTTTTGAAAAAATAAAACAGTTTCAAGAAAAGCTTAAAAAGAAAAAAATCCATAAAACACTTTTTTTAAGTATTGATAACTTAATTTTAGAATATCACTCAGACAAAAATAATGTTTATGATAATAAATTTTTTAGCTAGTAAAAAGAACTCTTTTTAGTCAACAAAGTTTTGAACAATAGCTTTTATATCTTACAAAATCAATATGAAACAATCTTTAATGATTGTTTTTTTCATAGTATATAATTTAAAAAATATTACAAATAATCTGATTGGTTATCTGTTGTGGTAATATCGACCCAAATGATCAGCAAAAATCAGGTATAAATAAATACACCATTTCCAAAACAGAAGTATTTTCAATCAACATAAACAATTATTTTCTGGATCAAAACATTTAAAATGTTTTATATACTCTTCATAAATATTGGATCAAAAACTATTCAAATACTACTTTAATTAATAATAATAGAACACATATTGTTATTAGACCAAAAAAAACTACTACCAAAAGAGAAAAAATTGATAACAAAATGAATAAATATCTGCTAAAAAGCATAACAGCAAAAATACTTGCACTTTTTAGTACAATTGAAAAAACAATCCAAAAAATTTTGTTCATAAACAAAAACTTGTTATATGGAAGACAATTAAAATTTTATGGTTGTCTTGGTGAAATTATAAAAGATATAAAACTTATAAAGAAAACAACTTCAAAAATACAGATAGAAATTTTGGACATTATATGGCTAAATGTCTCAAGAGTTTTGATTATTGCTAAAAAAGCCAAAACTCTTATACAAATATTTGATTTCTTAGATACAAAACTCATTTTGCCTCAGATATTATATATTTTATTCACAAAAAACTTTAATAAACTAGTTAGTTTTGAGTTAGACAAAACTTTTTAAATAAATTATTCAATAAATAGCTTGATTTTGCCAGAGCTCAATCTCTTTGAAAAAGATGATATTATGATTAAAACCCATACTTTTTATTAGTTATTACATGTATTAGCTACTGATATCATATAATTAGCCATTCTATTTTTAGATAGTAATTATTGATCTGATCTATGACTTGACCATTGACTTGTTTATTGACTATTTTTAATAGCTATATAAGCAATGAGTCTCTTAATTGTAAAAAAAACCTGATTAAAGTAATAAAATAAAACTTATTATTAATTACTTTCTCTCATATTGCTTATTTTTTTTTTCCTACCTTTAAGTATTTAAACATTTTGGGATAAAAAATTACTTGTTGGTATTTACATATTTTATTTTTTCCTCTTTTTGATTTGTATTGTTAAAATTAGCTTAAGAAGTGATTACTTATTTTGTAATTCATTAAATAAAGAAACAATTGAAAAGCACAATGATATTTATTATTAATTTTAAGAATTGCTGAGTTGAGGCATAGAATAATAGCAGTAGTGTTATTTTGTTAACAATTACAGACTATTCCTTAACCTTCAAATTTCCAGAAAAAATTTATAACTGTAATTTTTATGAGACTAATTATGCATATTAAATCTTTATTCATTCAATTTACTCCTATATTATAATTTTTTTTTAATTTTCATTACTCTACAATTTTGTTATCTCTTATTATTTATTAACTTGTTACTTCAACTTGTAATAGTATTAAAGAAATCAAACATGATATTAATTCTATAATTTACAACTCCTAAAAATAAGTTTTTATTTACAAAAATATAATTTATGACCTTTTTGACATTTCTAAAATTGTTCTAAATAGAGACTTTAACCAACAAATATCTATTAAATAAATTTATTAAAACCAAATTAACACAAAACTTGAAGCTCACATATTTTTTAGATCTATCTTTATTGAACTTTTTTTTAATATTATAAAAGTGCTAAAATTAACTGTTTAATAATAAAAAAATTGATTTTTGAAGCTTGTTTAAACTTAAATTCAAAAAAAGCATTAGCATATAGCCTTATAACTATAACCAAAAACTTGTCTTTAAACAAAAAACAGACTAAAATCAATTGATCTAAAATTTTTTTTATTTTCAAAACATACTAAACCAAAAAATTATTTATAATAACAGTCATACTAGTATCAAAAAAAACTTTTATTCAAACCAAATATAAAAATCTGTATTTTATCAAACTTGTTTATAATTTATAACATAATATTAGACTTTAATTTCGTTTTCATAATAATAAAAATTATGTTATCTAAATTAATACATTAACAAATAATATCTTTCTGCTTAATAAAAATATTAATACTTTTAATATTACAAATAGCAATTTTTTAAACCAAATTGGTTATTGGTAGAAAAAGATGCCTAAACTTAAATTAATATTTTTCATCTTGGCCAAAAGACCTAATATTATATTAGATAAATTGTTTATGCTTACTTTTAATCTAACAATATTTATAAAAAAGAGAGTACTTTTTATTATTACAATCATATTATTAATGATTGCACTTAAATTTTTATTTATTGCTATATCTATCTTTTAATTTTGCAATAAAAAAGTTACTAATAACTAATATTTAGGATATAGCTAGAAAATTATTGGCCTAAGTACATCTAATTTTTCTGTCAACTTACTAATTTTTTTTGTAAAATTAGTAAAACTGCAAACTTATTATTAATGTTTAATATAACCAACAAAAAAAACTTTATTTTTAAAGAAAAACCAACTTTTAACAAACTATTTTGTTTAGAAAAAGAAGAAAATAAAGAGCTATTAACAATTTTTATTTAAAAAACATTATTAAAAAACATTAAATAAACAATAAAAACTGAATATTTAGTATAAATAACTATTAATCTGCTTTTATCTGTTTCCAAAAAAACTTTTTAAGAGGAACTGCTCATAAAAACTTTTATAATAGTTAAGTATTTAATTAATATATAATTTAATTTTTCATATTTAATATACTTAATTATATCTAAATAAAACCAGTACAAATTAGTACTTTTTAATACAAATATAGTTTCCATAATAATATTTAATAAAGTGCTAAAATTAAAACACATTACAACACATTTGGCTTGAATATATATAATTAAATAATGATTAATAGCATATGTTTTTCTACTAATTGATTTAATAAAATTTCAGATATTATAAACATTAGTTCTTATTAGCAATATGTAAAGTAGTACTCTATTGTTGTTTTTTGCATTTTAAAATTTTTTGTTTATATTAGTTTTAGTTATATATATAATATTTTTTTTAATTAATATAAACTATTTTATTATGATCAAATTATCATATTTTAATTAATTAAATTCTATTATAGCCTTTTATTATAGTTTTATTAATTGTATTTTGATCAACTTAAATATATTATAATTAGATAGCACAATATATATAGTCTTAATTAATGTCTTAATTGGTATCTTCTTAATAATTACAGTCCAAACTAAATATATAATAGACTTTTTGAAATTAAAATTAAAAAAATATATTTCTAGTCTTTGTTAAATTTGTTATTTGTGCTAAACTAAATTCATAAATAAATGTAGTTTTAATAATTTTAACAAATTTTAAAAAAGTAATACTTCTCTAAAACTATTAATTTTTGAAACCAATTTTTTAATTATTGTAAGTTTTTTTTAAAATGACTTTTCAATAATTTTATTTAAATTAATAACCAAAACAAAAAATTTTTTAATAGATATATTAACCAAATTTTTAAAAAAAGAAAGAGAAACACAAAAACATTTAAAAAGATATTATTATTATCATTATAATTTTGAAAATTTATTTTTCTTAAAAATGTATTTAAGATCTTTTTAATTATTAATTTGGATTTTTTTGGCATTTGATTTAAATTTTTAACATTTAAAACATTCTTTTTACCATAATTTATACTGGTTTTTTCTATCAAAAACTTTTTTTTGGTTTTTTTTATATATATTAAATTTTTTTAATTAAAACAAATTATTTAAATACTATTAATATAATAATTTTATAATTAATAAATTTTATAGTTTTTTGTTTTATATTAATAAATTATAATTTAATTAATATTATTTTATTAAATTTAGCAAAAATTGCTTTTACAACCAATTTAAAAAGATTAATTGAAGTTTTTTTTAATAATTATTTTCTAATTTGTATATGTATTTACATATTTTAAATTAGTATTTATTATAATATTTATTTTTATTATTAAATTTTTAATTTTGTTTAAGCTTAATTTAATATAAACATAAATTAAATGATTTTAAAAAATAAAAACTTTAAAATTATTTACTTAATAAAACAATTTTTTAATAATTTTTAACTTATTTTAAGAATTCTTATTAATAATTGTTAAAAAATTAATATTAAAAACAAAAAATTCATATAATTAAATATTTTTTTTTAATAAAAATTAAAACAAAAAACTTTAATTTATTAAACACAAAAAAACAATTAAATTTTATTATTACTTAAAAAATTAAAGTCTGATTTTTTAATAAATTTATTTAATAAAAAAAATTAAATATAAATTTTTTGAAAATTTATATTATTTTTAAATTTAAAAGCATTTATATTATTATTATTAATAAAATTCATCTTTTTTGTAAATATTTTTTATGTTTTTGATGTTATATTTATTATTAATACTATTATTAAAACTGTTAATTTTATTATTATAAACATAAATTAAAATTTTATATAATTTTACTATCTTTATATATTAAAAAACCAATAAAAAAATTTATTACCAATGTTTTAGCAACAAATTTTTTAGTTTTTTTACATGTTTTTCTAAAAACATATACAAAAGTATTTTTTTTGGAATTTTATTTCAACTTTTTTTTTAATTAAACCAGTAATATATTTTGTTTTATAAACAAAAATGTATTAAAAAAAATAAACTAAAGTAATAAAGTATTTTTTCAGTGTTTTTTTGCTTTTTTTTTAGTTAGAAAATTAAGAATATTTTCAAAATTTCTTTTAAAGTAATTGTATTAATATTACTTATTGTTTTGGTTATAATTATAAAATTATAAAAAAAGTTTTTTTATATTAAAATTTAGGGGATTATATACTTGCTTCAACTAATTTTAGGTTAGTTTAAGCAAGTATATAATCCCCTAAATTTATAATATTAACTTCATTAAATATGTTTTACTTTATTCAATTGTTTATTTAAAACTTTTTCTAATTTTAAAAAATTAAAATGGTTATATATTACATTCCAAATAAGTGCTTCTTTGATTCAATATTTTTGTGTTACAAAAAAATTCTATTTATTTGATAAATAGATGTCAGACTTATAGTTTAGTCACACTCCGTTTTATTTAGCAACTTAGTGTTTATTATTACCAAAAGCAATAATGAGCTCGAATGGTGGCAATGGTCTCAATCAGGGAACCAGTTCCAATGATTCTCAACTTTTATTTTTTGACTCCTTGACTTCCGGGCCTCTTCAAAACGATGAATTGCCCACGGAGTGTATACGATTTCATCAACGAGTGGTGTTGTCCGAAATTAGAATAGTTCCCAAGAACTTTAGACCCTTCATAGGGACTCGCAAAAGTGATTATTCTGGGTAAGTGAACGCGCCCATATACTTGTAATCAAAAATCTTTCCCAAAAGACCTTGGGCGAAATCACGGCTTGCTATTAGAATCTTTTTTGTGAAAATTAACTATCAATTATATCCCGCATTGTTAACCTTCTAGGCAAACCTCTCCCTCCAAGTTTGATCTTCATTTTCTTATCCATAAGACTCTCACCTCTGATGTTGCAAAATCTCCTAAAAAAGCTCTTCCAAATTTACCCTTACACCCTCTAACAATTTCTTTTGACGAAACTAAAGGATATCAAAGTTTCGATGTTACGCTTTCACCAGAGGTGATTGCAAATTTCCTCAAATCGTTCTTTTTTGTGGGTTTTCTTCTAACTAAGGCTCTATAAAATGGATTGGTAGGCAACAACTCGTTTTATTATTCTACGCGGGAACTACCAGGCTGTTACACTCTGTATATATGGTCGCGTGATGGAAAGTAATAAAATACAAAATCCCAAAAACAAAGAAACAAATGGTGGTGTGCTTGAATCTTCAATTCTACCTCAAAAAGCCGGCCATATTAAAGAAAACAAAGAGGAAAATCGATTAAGCATCAATGTCAATAATGGCTCAAATGATATTCCTGAATTGGAACAACAGAATTCAGAATTAAACAAGGGTAATATTAAAGATAAAATTACCAATAGCGGGTCTCCTCAATTAAAACAATCAAGCTCATTCGAAGCAATGCATAATCCTTCAATACATATAAATTTTCCTGGTTCTCATACTCGAGAAAAAACCATCGAGGTAGCTCAAAATGAACGGACTATATCACTAATAGAGAATTCCTCAACAAAAGATTTATTTGGTATGACGACACCTCTGACACAAGATATTTTCGTCACACCAATGGAAGAAGACAGCTCTTTCATCGACGATGGGATGAAAGACATCATATCTGATGAGGATCGAATAGGAATTCTATTCAGAAAAGATCGAACTGGTGCTTTCAAGATTCTAAGTCCTCTAGTATTGCCGAGATGGCTTGTTTGCACTAATGATGAAACCTATATTCATGGTGTTCTCTTGGTAAGTGATTAATCAATATGAAAATTATGCTAGAGAAATACTCCATTTTTAAAATAATATCTCCAAAGCGACATTCTTCTCCCGATGAAACCGCTATATCACTTGCAAGGAACTCTTTCTCTGAAACTCCGTGTCGTAAAGCATGGGATCAATTCAGTCGCATAGCAAGAGAAGTTGGTGATATCCTATTCAAAACGCCAGAATATCCCAATTCGGATGATATAAATATCGGTTTTAAGGATACTGAAAGCACCGCTTCCAACTTATCAGCATTAATTCGAGAGGCAAATGATGTTATTATAGAAGCAGTTATTTGGGCACAACATCATAACGTTCAGTATCAGGGTAAAAATGGAAATTTCATTAAAATGGGTTTTTATTCTTTAGATCTAACTCAAGTTAATGAGTTTAATTTACTCTTCAATATAATGAAACTTTTTAGATAAACTTAACTGCTTGATCGATAGTGTACCATTTGCACTTGATATCATTTCTGGAAAGGTTGGTAGATAATTTATATGCCTTCCGAAATATTCGCTGCCCCTAATGACTTTATGTCATGATTTTGATGCTCCTTGTCACCCAAATTAAGGTCATTTGATATTTCCGTCACTATTTCATAGTCATCTCTTAAACTTTTTGAAAATGGTGTTGCTTTATTAAGCAAACTAAGCACATGCGGGGAGATTCTTACCAATACTCAATGGGTTTGTAGAAGAGAAGCTTTAAGAACTATTTCTTTATACATGAATTTGTTTTAACTCTTTTGATAAATATAGATTGAGAATTCTTTGAAACCTTTAAGCTTGATCCTAAATCAGGATTATACTTCAACATATCTTCAGACCAAAATTTTGGAAGGACTCTTGAAATGCATGGACGATCCTATAGTGATTGAAAGAATTTTAGGGTGGAATCAGGATGAATCTATTACTAACTCTATATTTCAATCTTCTATCTTACCGATGTTACAACGTCCAAATTTAACTTCACGTGTCATGCATCTAGTACAGGCGAATGTTCGCAAAGTATCTTTATATGAAGCGTGTGCTTTGATTCAAAAAGCAGCAGAAGAAGAAGCTCAACAGGAAATTATGCGACGAAAAAGAAAGACTTCGAAAAAAGGATCCAATAATTTGAGAGAACTCCATAGCAGTGAAGTGTATCATGACTCTGTTCCAGAAGATTATATGGCAGTTGATCGAGATAACCATATAGCTATTCAACAAATTATTAAAAGAGTCGTTCGATCTCTACACATCATATCAAGAGCGGCGCTATATCACATGGCATTGAATCCAAATGAAGCGAATTGTGATAAATCGACATCCTTCTGTTTTCGTTACCTTACATCATCTAGATTATTTTCTTCAATCACAATCCTATTCTCCTCGCATCGTCTTCGGTCTAGCAACAGATTCTGTGATTTGGTGAATTCAGTTGGAAGACTCTGTGTTACCTTGCTGGCGGCTCCTTCCGGAATGTGCTATTTGGCCAAACAATTACAACCGCAACCTGGCTCTTCGGGAGAGCATTTGTTAGCTTTATGGGCTAGTCTTTTGTGTCAAGCGAATGAGCATACGACTATTCAAATGGAAGAAGAGTCGGACTCTATTAAAGTCACCCCGGAGGCTGTTCTTCACAGATGGGCAGACGCAACAGAAATAAGACAAACAATTGGTATTGCAGATATATTGTGTGGACTTGGGAGGAGCTTAAATGGAGGAATTTATGACGAAGATTATGATTACATTCATGAATATCCAGAAGATCAACCCCAGTCTGAAAATGAAGATCCTAATTTGCGAAAAGCAAGGCGCATTTTAAATATGCACAGTTATGGAGCTATCGGCGCCAACATTGATTATTTAGATCACTTTTCCATATCTTCTGATCAATTAATAATTCTTTTGGCATATCAATTGTATGCTATTGCTACTGTCGAACGATTAGTCGATCTTGGCTCACAAAATTTTGTCGATGATTGCTGGGAAGACTGCGAAAAAATTATCTCTCTGATGAATGATTTATTCGAGATGACTGTTTTCCCTGTCGGCAAGCAGGTAATTAGATTCAAGCTCGGACTATCATTTATCAGTCATTATATTATAATCTCTTTATTGTATTATAATTTTCTAGGCGGTGGCATCTACAATTATTTATCTTGACGCACTTCCGATCATTCTGTCTTGTATAAATATCAATCCCGTAGAAAGTCATGCAGACGATTCCATATCATCATATGGATCAAACCTTTTTGGACGTTTGCCTTTTGAATTGTTGGAAGTTGTACTAAAATTTTCCAAGGCTTTGCCTCATTTGTTGACAGCAAACGTAAATGAACTAATTTCATCATTTGTGGCTATGGACAACAATCTGCGTGCGTTATGGGACCCAGTTGCCGTATACCATGAGTCAGGAGGCATACAAGCTGTGATCGATTTGATAAAACAACAAAAATTTTATCCTGAATGCCTACGAGACCACACAGTTGTAAACCAAACCATAGTAGCAATGCGCTTATTAATGACCTATACTTACACCGAAGAGGGAATGGTGCAAATACTCAAATCGAGAATGGATGACTTTAGTGGATTAGATAATGGTGATAGTCTATTGGTCTTTCTATTGAGATTATTAAACTACATTGCTGAGGTGTTATCAGATTTGAGTGATTTCGCTGTCTACACTGAACAACCATCTACAGAACTCTCTTCTGGCGGGATTATAGACGTTATTACATCTGGAATTATGGATCCCATTAAAGGTCAAGATATATCGTCTAGGAATGTGCTCTTCAGCTCGACAGAATTAACAAAGGCTGAACATGAAAATCTACAATTAACTCCATTGATTTCATCATCTAATGTAATCCTTTCTTCTGAAATTTTTGAGCTTCGAAAAGAGCTGCTTGAATTAGTATGGTGCAATCTTATGCTTATTCGACGATTACTCTTAATTGTATACGGTGATCGTGAGAACAGCGCCGCTAAACGGCATTTTACCAATATATTCAAGAAAGACGAGACTCCGGATGACCCTTTACCATCTCAAGAGAAATCTATGATTCGAGCTTTTGTGGAGCCATTTTTGATGCTCATTTCTGCACTAGATCACATTGACGGTCGCCTCAGCGATCAACTTGGATCGGTGTCTTTGTTGATCGCGGAGCAACAATTCAAAAGTGGGCAAACTTTACAAATAGCAAGAGTTCGTGGTCTGGTTTCCGCTGTCTTTGGGCTATTGACTCAAGTAAACATCGTGGATGACAATGATAGCAATTCAGGTGAGATTGTTAAAGAGCTTAGATGTCATCCGCGATTTTTTTCGGTATTTGCTGGACGGCATGTCATCAAGCATTTGTGTGACTTCATATTCGAGGGGCCCGACAATATTTTAAGCGGACTGTATATGATCAGCGAAATTCTTCCTGTACCTTTGTTTTCACGCGCATTGACTTCCACATTACAAGATCATATTTTTGCCGAGAATACAAATCACGATGTAGATAAAAACCAAATTGCACTCAAACGGTCAATTATTCAAAGAGATGGACAACTTTTAAGGGATTATTGGGTCAAACAATTACTTCCTTTACGAGACGAATTAATGCAAATAACCAAAAGACTGGCACCTGTAAGCTCTAAAATTATACATATAGTCCTCAGAAATGTTGTTTGTCAAATGGTCAACTTGGATATACATGATGGCGGCCTTGCTAAGGGAATTGTCGCGGTTGTTGTCAATGGAGTCCGTGAAGCGGCTCATCAATATAAAACAGTATTTGAGGCAAGAAACACAACATTATTAAATAATTCAGCTGCCAATGACAATTCAAATGAAGATATTGCTCGACAAAATGATCGCAATTCTTTAGATGTAGAAACTGAGCACTCTATATTTGGCCGATGGATCAGCTTATTAACATGTTTGGCTGAAAACTCAGCTGGCCGAACTTTATTGCTTGATATGCTAAGAGCCAAAGTTGATGATCCAATGATGTTTAACAATTCTCCTGAAGAAATATCAAGCGATGAAAGTATTGGCTTAGTATCTCTTCTACTCGAATTCGTTCGAACAAATCAAAGTATGGACCTTATATCTGATCTTATAATGGAATTCATATTATCTTTGTGCAATCATACAATTTCCTCCGAGAAAAATAGCATGCCCGATGTAAAAGAGCTTTCCGTGATTGTGGAATCGATGTTAGAATTGGTAAAACACGGCAAAGAAGGGCGGCTTCAAGTAGAAGCATTACTAATATTGCAAAAAATCACGGAAACAGAGATAGGTGCCTTGTTGATTTTATCTAAGACTCACCATCGACTTTTGATTAGTAATATGCTTGCTTGGGTTCCTGAACTATTGCGATCACAAGACTTAGGAATGCAGGAATTACATATTGCATATCATTCCATATTATTAATCCAAAAAGTTATTGATTATCCTTCTTGGAGTTGTGATAGTTTCAATAGTCCACTAGAAGGAGATCAAAACGTCAAACCTTTGGCCGTTTTAATTGATTCTACCGAAGATCCCGAAGCTCTCTGGAAAACATACGAAAATATCGAACAACATGTCCTCGAACTTCCTTATGAACCGAGTCATGTCGATGAGGAGGTATACGATGTAGAGACTTGCCAGTTACTTGCCGGCGTCATTCGACAATTAAAAGAGGCATTACACTTCTATATCCGTGAGGTGAAAGACCATAGTCATAAGCTGAACCCTCGAGAAATATTGAAAGAATTCGGTAAAAGATTTGCAGAGCTTACAAAATCGTTGAATTCAAGGGAGAAAATGATATCCCAAAATGTTGATTCCAGGAGCCACGTGGCAACCATTAGTAAGTTTCGGTATCAATTCAATTCGGTGCACTGTTTAGCCGATCAAAAATTGAAGTCGTATTACCATCAACACACCCAAACAAAGGCGATATATCAAATATTCCGTTCTACGATGTTGTCGATGATCTCGAAGGGAAAGAAGGTGACGGTGGACTTTTCAATGTACCCGATATCGAGATTGACTT
The DNA here is from genome assembly GCA_016748015.1 of Geosiphon pyriformis. Taxonomy (NCBI): domain Eukaryota; kingdom Fungi; phylum Glomeromycota; class Glomeromycetes; order Archaeosporales; family Geosiphonaceae; genus Geosiphon; species Geosiphon pyriformis. Next base: position 713,673 of record JAAOMT010000299.1, on the reverse strand, counting down.
CGAAATTTTTGCCAAAGAGATGTTACCCAATTTTCAATTCCATAAAAAGATGAAAATGACTGGGGATAGTGCTGCAAAAGGCAGAAAGCTTTTAAAAGCACGTACACTGACCAAACTTGGTGGGATTGCTTATGAAAGCAATGCACGACGAAATTTGGGTGGTGGTAAAACTTATCAAAAAAACGAATTTCGTAGCATACATAATAATCGAAAAGCAAATACAAGTCGTCCCCCATCAGTCCATGTAGATGATTTCATGTCTGGCAAAATACCTGTCAACCAACAACATCCAGACATGGTTACAACTTCATCGACTACAACAACCCCAGTGTTGAGCTCAGTTCCATCTCTTCCACAAAAGAAACTAAATACCCCAAATCGTTTACCCGCTCAAAGTAAAAGGAGTGTGATCACAACTGCGACTCCAATTCCTCAAACTGGCCCTAGTCCTCGGGGTGGTAGAGGAAGACGACCTAGTACTAGTTCGGCATCGACAACTCGTGGAGGGACCACTCGCATAGCTAATAGTAGTGGGCGGGGGCTTAACATAGGAAGAGGTACCAATTCAAATCCACCCATGGTTAATCCATGGGAAACATGGACTGCCCCACCCACCCTTCCGATCTTGATGCCACCAATATCTAAATATATGGAATTTGAAAGACGTATGGAAGGCCAGCGTGATTATCCCCCTCGTTATGACAGTCAACCAATACGCGCTGGATACTATGACAATCCATATTACGGGATTCCCTCTCCCATTCCACCCTATGATCGGCCTCCCGTACAGCAGTCGGGTCCCAGTATAGGACCGAGGATAAAGAGTGGAAGTGAAACAAGAGGAAGGACTATTTCTCAAGAATGGCCTCAAAGATCGTTAGCATCCCAACCAATACGTCGTCCAGAACGTCCATTTGGCAGAAGATAGATATACGCGACTGGAAATACCTCGTTTATAAAGCATTTTATCATTCCAATATGTAAATATATACCAAATTCATTAAGGAGCGTGGAAGTGTATTTATTTGAAGAAATTTCGCCCACCTTTGATATTTTGACTTACAATCTTCCAAGATCAGCTTAAAATGAATTCTAAGTGTTTTTGTATACTTTCTGGAAGCTGAGATTTACCTGATCTAATAAATTTGAGATCAGTCCGAGTTCTGATGAGTCATTTGGTATGATTAACATTGATCCTTTTTATTTTTACTTAAATTACAAAATGTGTTTAATTAATAAAGCAGTAAATTTTGATTAATGTTATATTGAAATATTTATTGAAATTTGGTTATATTAAAAGTTTAATAAATTGTATAATTATTTTATTTTATTTATTGTTTAATAAAATATTATCCAATTATTATTTATAAACATAAAACCAAAAACATTTTAAAATAAATACAGTTTATGTTTTTGCATATAACTAACTATTAAAATAATTAAGACAATAATACATATTGTAATTTAGATTTTTAATTAAATAAATTATAATTAATAATAAAACAGATGTTTAAAATCTAATTCTATTAGAGAATTGCTAAATCGATTCACTTCTATCATGTAATATCATTTATGTTATAGTTTTATATTTAATTATATATAGAAACATATTAACAAGTTTATAATTAAAGAGCTCTAGAATAAACTTACTAAGTTTTTTTTGATTTTACAAGTAATTACATTTTTTTATAAAATTACTAATTAAATTCATATGATGTTACCATCTTTAGAAATATCATATAGCTCTTGTGAGATGATAATATAAAGTCTTAACATCTTTAGATATTTCCAAGGATATGTAGTTACAAAATGATGCTTTGCTGCTAATAGTACTTATATTATTTTCAAATGTGATTGGGAAAATAAATATAATGTTTCTAAAAGACTTGTATTAGAAAATCAACAACAAAAAACAGCAACTTGATTAACAAACTGCCCTTTTATTGTATATGAATGATTACTCAAAACTGATGAATGCTGGCATCTAAAAGTTCACAATACTGAATATAATCATAAACCATCTGATAATATTGCTGAATATTTTACTGCTTGACAACTTAACATTTGTGAAACTAATACTTTTTGTTTGGATTTAAGTGTAGGCATTGTACCAAAGACAATTTTAACAACATTATGACAGGAAAATCTTAAACAACATACAATTTTAAAGACTATTTATAATGAACAAGTACATCTTTGAAAAATAAACTCAATTAATTCAGATTTTAACCATATCTCTTACAATTAAGAATCTTTTTAATTAACAAACTTAAGAATGTTCTTTAAGTACTTTAAATCACTTTAAACAAAATATTGCTCATCAAGAATTATCTATTCAATAAAATTTATCCTAATTTAAAATTGTTGAAAATGTTTTTTTTCAAATTTAAATATGTAAATATAAAGTTTGTAAAAAACAAGGCCATAATATTCAGACCTGTCTACAATAAAGTGTTTTTTAATTATAAAACACTTTCTTGTGGACAACTATAATATTCATTAATATGTTCTTATATATAATTAAATACAAAACTATGATATAAATGATATCATATGTTGCAGATAGATTGATTTAGCAATTCTCTTCTATTATTTTTATTTTTATTTTTATTTTTTTGTTAACATGTAGCTATACTAGTCATTTATTAGTTATGTTCACAATAATATAGTGCTTTTATAAAGCCAGCTCACTCAACAATACAAATCACAAGATACGGCTAATCACAAGCAGAAAGCCCTAATTACACACTAGTACTATTTTTGCTATCTAATGTATCATATATGTCTAACTCATATATCTTATCCATAATGCTAACAAGCTCATGACTATTTTTAACCATACTATTTATCTACTTAGCAGTCTGATTAAGACTAGATTTAATACTGGAAGGCTGATCTTTTCATAGGTGCATTATAATATCAAAGATGTTGTTATAGACTAAAAAGTCCTTATTATCATTATCATTATTATCCATGTTTTTATCCTCATCTGACACATCTTTTAAGTAGGTCCATTCATATTTTTTCTCAAGGTGTGTCATTTTTTTCTGCATTATAATAACAACAGCAGCCAAATCTTTATTTTTCTTAACTAATTCAGCTACACTTTTTTTAACTGACACATCCATAGCAGATGAAGTAGACAGCAATTTGGTAACCAATACAACCAAAGCACCAATAAATTTAACCAAGAATTTTATCAACACAGACAGCTTGCTAAGGTGAGATTCCAGAGAAGTCAACTTAGATTTAACAGCAATATTAGGAGCAGAAAAGACAATAGGCAACATAGATGTTGTAGTTTTGGGGGAACCACCAAAATCCAAGTTCATATTAGCAGTAGTATCAACAGAAGGAACCATAAAGGCAGCAGCTTTGGCATAAAATTTTGATTTAGCAAATAAAAGTTTGAAAACTTTGGGGCCACCAGAAGTGTTAAAAGAGAGTTTGAATAGAAGAAGAAATGATTTTTTGTAGTCTACAGCCAAATGGGTCAGGTTTTAACATCTGTAACAGTAGCAACATCTAGGAGTTTCTCACCAGATGCAGCAATCACACAAGATACTAGTTTTTGACATAACAGCATTCAGAGATTCCAAAGAATCAAAAGTAACTACAGCAAAGTGTTAATATTAGTAAGATTCAGGAAAGCAAAGAATGAAACATATATGGCCACCAACTTAGAAGACCAAATCACTTATCTCAAAGACAATACAGCCAAAGGAAAGATTAACTAACTTAGCCTTAAAAGTGTTTCTTGAAGAAATAACATTATTTTGGTTGACAACAAAGAAAATCCTTATACTGTCTTTTCTAACCAGCACAGACCAGTGAGTAAGAGCAGCAGCAGCAAAAAAAGTGTTTTTGAAATAAATTACAGCATATTGCCATAAGCCAGCAGGCTTTAACTTAACAGAAGTGACAACACCAAAAATGCCAAGAACAGATTTAATGTTATTAAAAAAGATATTCAAAGGTATATTATGAAGTACAACTGAAAAAGAAGAGGAAGAAACAGAGATCATACCAGAAGATCTTGCAATCTTAAGAGTGGTCAAAAAAACATTATTACCAATGGCCACTTTGGTGGCACTATTTAGACTTTCTTGAAATGCAAATTCCATACAGAATAACTTAACAGCATCTTATAAAACAGACTTAAGCCTAATACAACCAGGCAGCAACTGAAACAAGAAACTGAACAGAGCTATTTTGATCTTAAAAGTAGCACCAGGTATTAAATTAGAGACCATCCAACCAGAAAATTTTTAATAACCATTCACATTCTTTCAAGCACTACTATTAGCAGCACCAGAAATTAGGGGGAGGAGCAGTTGATTCTATTTCTATCTGATCAGTCCAATCTTTGAGATTATTTGAAATAATGAATTGTTGTGCTTCTGGGATTGGCAATGATCTGCTGGAGAGTACTATATCAAACAACATGGCCAGTGGTTGATTTTGGCCCATCTTGAAAGATGTGCTGCTATTGTTGTTATTCATATCAGAAAGAGAACTGGCTGCTGCTGTAAAGATCTTATCCAAAATCTTATTTGGAATCACAAAGGAATTTGGTATGACCATAGCAGTTGTGACTGCCTGCTGCTGTTTTTTGGAATTTTTCACTTTTGCAGCCATTTGTAAAGCAGTAGTAGTAGTAGTAGTAGTAGTGGAAGTGATAAGAGTGGGAAAGACCAGCTTGTTAACTGGTCTGTTATTAAAAATCTTTGGGCTCTTAAAAGTAGTAAAAACAACATTGGGACTAACTCAAGTGTGTTTTTTAAAAGGAACTTTAACTGGAAAAGAACTATTAGCCAAAGATGAAAAAAATAAACCAGAAGCTGCTAAAGACAGCTTTTTACTAATATTTTTCAAAAGAAATGTAGCCAGAATGTTTTGTCTAACTGCTTCAATAATCAAAAGACCCTCTTATGTTGAAATTTTATTAGTTACTATAGGAAAAATAATGTTTGCAACTTTTTTACTCTTAACTCTAATTGTGGTCATATAATTAGAAAAGAAAGAGTTTGATTTAATACTATCTTTTAATTCTTTTTTATTATATAAATTAAAATAATTTAAATGTTTTAATTTAAAAATAATCTTAATGTTTAGTTTTTATTATAATTTATTCTTAAATAATTATATAAATTTTATAATCTTATTAATAATTAACTTTATATTTTTTAAAATTCAATTTTTATTATTATGTAATATTAAATTATTATTTTAATTATTAAAAGTAAATTTAAAATATTGTAAAATTATGTTAAAAATTAAAAAATAAATATTGCATTTTTATAAAAGTTAAATATTTTTAATATAAAACAGTATTTAACTGGTTTAAATATACTTTTTTAATTAAAGTTTTTTAAAATAAAATTAAAACAACTAAAAAGCAATTTTTTAAAATTTTAAAGAATAGTTTTTTATTATTTAATATTAGTTTTCTTCTTAATTTTGCTTTAAAAATATTAACAATAATAATTAATTTAAATTTATTTATAAATAATAGTGTTTATTATTTTTATTTTTTTATTTAATTTAATAAATAAGATTTAATTATTATTTAATATAATACAACAATTAAATATTTTATATTAAATATAATTTATATATTTTTTATTTATAACTAATTATTTAAATTAATTAAAACTATATTATACAATTATATTAATTAAAATATTATTATTTAATTTAAAAAAACAAGTAAAAAAACTTTTTGTCTTTTTAATTTTATGACTACAACTAGAGCAAAAAGTAAAAAAACTGTATCTGTTACTTTTCTTATAGTAACTAATAAAGTTTCAATATGAAAAGATTTTTCTATTATTGAAACAGCTAAATATAACATATTGGCTATATTTTTCTTAGATATTAATAGTAATAAACTGTTTTTAATGGCTATTAAAGCACTTTTCTTATCTTTGGCTGGTTTTTCACCAGTTAAAGTTTTTTCAAAAAAACACACTTGGATTAGTCTCAGTATTGCCTCTATCCTTTTTAAGAACCCAAAAGTTTTTAATAACAAATTAGTTAACAAGCTGGTTTTCTTTATCATAGCTTCTATACTTGGTACTACTAGTACTACTTCTTTAAACAAAATAGTCAAAAAAACCAGAGATTCAAAAAAGTGAAAGCAGTCACTTGTTTCTACTATTGTTACATTGAATTTTTTTGTGGTTCTAATTAAAATCTTAAATGAAATTTCTACTGTTTTATTTAACATATTATTTAAGATGAACTAAGATCAACCACTAACTGTGTTGTCAAATGTGGTGCTTTTTAGCAAATACTTATCAGTTTTAAAAGCAAAGCAACTATTTTCTATTAGGTTATCTGTTTTTAAGAACTGAGCTGATTAAATAGAAGCTGAATTATCTTTTTTGGTTTCTAATACTGCGACTAATAATGCTTAGGAAACTATTATTAGTTGTTAAAAGTTTACTAAATGTGTGGTCTTTACTCTAGTACTTAGTAATACTTTTAAGATCAAATTGGCTCAGATTAAGACTGTTTTTCAATTTGTACATGGTTTTTTGGATGTAAAGTCAGTATTAAAAGACAATGTAAAGCTTTTTTGTATGGAGTTTGCTTCTTAAAGTTCTTTGAATACTGTATTTTTGGTTGAGTTTACAAGCTCTATTTGTTTTGCCACTTTTAAAATTGCCAAGTCTTTGGTGGTTTCTGAGTTTGGTTCCTTTTCTGCTGCTGTTGTGCTATATAATATGTTCTTGAGTGTGTTTGCTGCTAATATTAAGTCAGCTTTTGGTGTTTTTGGTAAAGTTTCTTATGTTGTGCTGAAGCCTACTAATATTTAACAATATGTAGTTGTTTATTTTAATAGATTGGATGCTGTTGCATTTGTTTTTAATTACTGGTTAGTGTTGGTAATATTACAGATAATTATTTGGGATTTTGAATCAAATAACAAATCCATAACTTGGTGCTTAATAGCTGGTACAATTGGTATTATCTGAAGATTTTGGTTAAGTTTTTTGTATAATGGACAAAAATTCAAAGGTTGTTTTATTTGTTGCTTTTCAGAATTGTAATTCTATCAAATTTTTTTCTCAGTATAATGACTAATAATCCTTTTGGTAAGCTATTCTCAATTCTTGAGTGTTCTACCCTTATTTTTGGGTTTTTTACCAGTCATTTTGACATTAATAACTCCATGTATTTAATCTTTAATTAATTAATAAATAATAACAAAAAAATAAAAATAAATAAATAAAAAGAAATAAAGAAATAAGCCAAGACAAGAAAGAGTTAGTATTCTGTTAATAGCTGTGATCAAAAACTATTGTTCTAGTATGATTAAGTATTAAATACTATCAACATAAAATGTTAATAGTAGAGAGTAATTTGAGATGGTAAATAATTATTTATTAATATTGATAATTCTAACTATGATGTTTTAATGAGAAGGTCTTGGTATTGATTCTGTCTTTTTTGCTTCTAACATTTTTGCTATATATACATAATTTAAGTTCTATGAAATCACTCACATTCTTAAGCAATGTGTTCACATGTTAGCTACTATTCTCTTATTAGTCTATTTGTTTTTTCTACTATTTTTTTGTATGCTTTTCTATAAGTAATATTATTTTCTTCTTTTAATATTAAGCTCTATTAAAATTTTTATTTTGAATTAGTTCTATAATTTTTTTTTCTAGTACCATTTGTTCAACTTTGTTTCTTATATCTTTGATTTATAAGTTGTTTATTCTTCCTCATTGGTTAATGGTTATTGTCTCTATATCTGGATATAGCAATATTTCTGGGTAGTTTTGAAAGATTGTATGTAATTAATATATTGTTCTAATGTGTAGTGTTAGATTTGTTTTTTTTTTCCAATAATGTCTTCGATGTTTTATATTATCTTTTGATTAAATATTCTTTTAGATTTATCAAGATATAACTTCTGAATATTCAATTTTTGTCCCAATTGATAGTAGCAGTATAGTATTAGAAATTGTTTTATCTACTGTTTCCAATTTTCTTTTAAAAGTTCTTCTGTTGGAACTATAATGGGTATTTTCTCAAAAGTGTTCTTCATTTTTTCTACTATCTTATCTGGCCAGTTTTTTGTTTGATTTTGGAGTTGCTAATATAGTGTATTCTTTGCTTTTCTTTCTTATTTGGTGTTCTGATAACAGATTGTTTGGTGGTTGATAATAATTTTCATGTTTACTTGTTGTAGATTTAAGACCTGAAATAATTGTTGAGCTAAGGTGTAAATATGATCCAGTATTTTTTTTTTTTTTTGTTGCTTTTGGTTATGTATACTGTGTCTTTATATACTCTTTTGGTTGATCAACTTGACATGTTTGTATCAATAATAATGATTGGTTTTAGATCTTGTAAAATTTCATCTGGTTGAATTAGTATTTATTATACTCTTAGTTGTGGAATATTATTGGTTGATGATGATACTGTATTGTAATATGGTTTCAGTTAATTTTTATATGCTGCTTTAGCTAAGATTTTGTTGTTTCATCTTAGTTTGTAAGCTCTATTTCTTAGAATTTCTTCAATGTAAAATGGTTTATTCTATTTAGAGTCAAATTTTTTACTTTATTTTTTTTTCACTTTAGTACAATGTAAAAGTACTTTGTTTTCAATCTTGAATTCTATTGGTTTAGCTGGTAACTGGTTATTATATTGTTTTTTTTTGTTTTTCTTGTGACTTTTGAATATTATTAACTGCTTTTTGTCTTTTGTTTTCCAATGTTTTCATTAATTTGTACGTTGTTACTCATAGAATATAAGAAGTATATTAGTATATAAATTAACCAATCAAAGGAAAATGTAATAAATGTAAAATTCCAGAATTCTTCTCAGAGGAATTACAAAATTCCAAGAATTTCAGGATTCTTATACAAAAAATTGCAGGATTTCAGAAATTCCAGGATTCCTGGTGTGAAAAATTGAAAAATTGAGAAATCTCAATTATGTATATATAGTGGTAGCATTAGAAGTAGAAAAAACAGACCTTTGAGTTTAGATTTAATCTAAGCAATCTTGCAATTCACAAATAGTAATAAATAATTATTTGCTATTTTAATCTACTTTCTACTATCAACACTTTATGTTGATAGTATTGAATACTTAACTATACTAAAACAATAGCTCTTGATCACAGCTATTAACAGAATACTAACTTTAATTGCCTTGGCTTATTTTGCTTTATTGTTTTTATTTCTTTTATTTTCTTTTATTTTTCTCTTTTATCATTATTTTATTAATTGATTAAAAATTAAAAACACTGAGTTACAGACATCATAAGAACTGGTAAAAGACTTATGAAACAAGGGTAGAAAACTTATAGATTTGAAAATAGCTTACCAGAAAAATTACCAGCCATCATGCTAAGAAAAAAATTTGATAAAATTGTGATTTTGGGAGGCTACTGAAAACAACTATTAAATCTCTGTTCATTATACAAAAAATTCAACCAAAACCTTCAGATACAAACAACCTACAGATATTATCAATGTCATTAAATAAATTAGCACCAAGTTACAAGTCTGTTATTTGATTTGAGACCCCAAATAATTACCTGTAACATTTAGTGCTCTCTGTAAGGTATAATCCAACAGAGAATCAGCACCAACAGCACTCATCTAAAACAGTGGCAGAATTCGAAAAAACAGGAACAAACCATTTGGAATTTGCAAAATCCTTATTTTAATATTATCACACTCATCTCGGATTAACAAACAATAGTTGGCCAACAGAATCAGCTTTCAATTGCTATGTCAATGAAAGAATAGTATATTATTTGGGAGGCCAAGGAAATCCAGAATCCGCCTTCAACAATTTTTTTAATAAACTACTCCAAAGCATTACACTGCCACAGAATTATTTATTTACACCACTAATCACAGAAATAAATAGAAAAATAGAAAAATACACCAAACAAAGATTCCCTATTATTTTTGTCAACAAAGAAAAAGGAAGATTGCAAACACTAGCAAGAATCCCAAAGCAAATACAATTACCCACTTGGAAGAAACAGAAAGTTAATTCACTTGCTAATCTGTGATATCATCACATGCCCAGAAGCACCATCAATATAAAATCAACAGGTGCATCTACCATAAACACAACAACACTACTAAACAGAATCCTGTTCCAAAATAAACAGAAGAAAGCAGAGTTATTGGAAACATATGGCAATTATTTTGAAAAATTTAAGTCACAATTCCCAATGCTATCAGGAACTCAATTACCACCACCACAACCAGATTTCGGAACCATTAGTTCTTGGAAAATCACTGATTCCAAAAAAGAAAAAGATAGTAATCAAGAAAATAATAAAAAAAATCTGATTTTAGAAAACTCAGAAGTTGAAACTCTGAACATTCAAACTTAGCAAAACCCAATTTTAGAAAATTCAGAAATTGAAACCCCAATCATTTCAACTTAGAAAAATTAGAACAATTCATATATCACTCCTATTGTTGCTCAAAACTTACTTCCAGTAATCATAATTAATTCACCACCAGTTCTATCAATTACCAAACAGCAACAGCAACAGCCATAACCACCATCTTAGCAGCAACTACAACAGCAATCTTAACCTCAACTACAACAACAACTACCATTAGCACCAATAGCATATGTACCCATTACCAAAATTGAGAAATTTACTGGCAAGGAGAATAACACCTAAGTATGGCTTAATAATATGGAAAAAGCTATTACAGCCAATAGATAAAATGATGACAGAGCCCTTTAAGCAATCCCCTATTTTCTCCAAGATACTGCCAATTTATAATACCAGAGTTTAACTGCCAAACTACAAACTTTCCAAGAATTCAAACTGGAATTTGTGAAATATTTCAGTAACAATAATAGCATTAACCACTTGGCAAATACCTTTACCACTATTAAGCAAGGAGAAAGTGAAGCAATTACTACATATCTAGAACACTTCTACAGGAATCTGTGCCAAATTCAAGCCATTAACACAAACTATTTCACAGTGGCCCAGATTCTAAATTAGTTTATCTGTGGACTATGCAGTAGTATTCTTTAATGCATACGTCTATTACATTTAGCTGATTTTTAAGTCGCTATTACTCATGTCAGAGACTTTGAATTAGCCAAACTTAAAGCCAATCATGTCCAAGCCATCAATCTAGTAATAAACAGATTATCTGAATTAGATTCTAAGTTGAAACAATTCAGTAATTTTATTAATCAAAAATTAGAGAAATACTTAGCTAACAATCAGACAATTTATTAATCTCCACAACGATACAATAATTAAGAAAACATGAATTGTTTCCAAAATCAGTTATATTCATCATCATTGACCAATCAGCAGTGGCAGCAAAAAATGTGTGTTTGCCACTATTGTGGTAAACAAAGACATTTGAAAATTGATTGCAGGTTAAGAATAGATAACCAATAATCAAAAAATCAATATTAAAACCCTGATCACCAGTTTCAAATTCCGAATTATCAATCAAATCCAAAACCATATCAACCAAATTACTTACCCATGATGCAATAGCCAATTTATCAACCACCAATTTATTAGCCTTCAACATCTGTAGTTTATCAACTGCAGCCACAACCTATTTATCAACCACAACCCCAAGTAATTTATTAGCCCTACCAAATTCAAACACCACTATCCAACTCAGCTCAATTAATTACTGGAACCCAAAGGCTGAGAGTCACTCATATTCAACAAAACTGGAGATTGGTAATGGTCATATATCAACTGATTCCCAGTTCCTCAACCCAATCCTCAGAATCATGACAGCAAAGTTTGGAAACAGGATATATTCAAAATTCAAATTCTCAGAACTATTTAAGTCTCCTGGTTACCCCAGAAGATGCCACATCCAATAGCTTGGAAGTCAACCAAAAGCAGCTACTTATCAACAACATACTGCTAACAACCATTACTAAAGACAAATTACTTATCACTATTTTTTTTTTGAACTCAAGAAACCAATTAAAATACTGTTATTCAGTAGAGCCACTTTAAAATCAAAACTCATCATTGCAATGTATACAAATATTAAAGTTAATAATCAGTTTATTAAACTAATCCTAGACAATAAATTAGCTGGCAGTATTATCACCCAACAACTCATGGATCAATTAGGTTGTCAAGTTGATCTCACTATCAGTACACAAATAATTACAGCTGATAGAACAACAAAGACTCCAATAGGCAAAATTGACAACTTTTCCTTTGAAGTTAGTGGCATTATTGCACTAATCAAAGTCCTTGTTATAGAAGCCACCTAGTATCAAGCACTAATTAGTAATAACTGGCTGTTCAAGACCAACACTGTATTTGACTGAAACACCTAGGAACTACAATTCAGCTAACATGACCAACACACTCAAGTACCAGCAACCTGTGGATATTTCAAGACTACCACCAATAAAAAACCACTAATCAAGTTAGAAAAAGAAGAGAAAAAACCCACTTGGGAAGCCTACCAAGTTTTATGAACTGACCACAATCACAATGAGCTACCACTAATTCTAACTTGGAAAGAAAAAGGAAAAAGGAAGAAAAAAAAGGAAGAGTTAACAACAGCCACAACATTCACTTATACACTGTACACTATTACTTATCAAACCAATTATCGTCAACCCAAGCTTATATGTGTCAATTGTGGCAAAAAATTGTCCACAATAGATGCATGCTGTGGTAATAATAAGGAATAGCAAACCACAACAAAGTTTTATTGCTGCCTATGTATCCTTAAATGCTTTAAATGACCAAAGAGACAAGAAAAATGGAACAACAAACCCTGTTTTGCATATGAAACTACTCTACTGGATGAAAAAATGTGAAATAACATTTTTAAGTGAGAAGAAACATACAATGAAATGTGCCAATATATGATTCTCATAAATAACTGAGTGAGAAAAAGGACTCCAATTGATGATGCTGTTATGGAAGAGTTTTCTTAGTATATTTTAATTGTTGATATCCCATTTTAATTGCAATCAGTCTCTTGTAAGTTTCTCAATTTTATGTGTTGGATATTAATGATAATGTACTGAAAATTTTCTCTTAATGTTGTAATATAAGTCTTCTCTTTAATTCTAATTGTCTTTGTATGTTGTGTACTTCTTTTCAGAGGCTAATCTGAAATCTACCTGCTGTTTGGGGTCTTCTCTGAGGCTATTCTTGCAATTGCTTAATGTGTTTCTCTAATCTAGAAACATGGAATGTTAATGGACTTTTTGTGATTTTTCTAAGTATATAATAAAGCTTTTTCAATTTAATTAGTAACCACATAAATAATCTTGATCAGAGATTATTCTTCCAAAGAGTTTAGAGATGAAATAATAGTTTCATTCACTAAAGAGGGTATGTAAATTTTATTGTTAATCTCATAATTGTGATGTTAATTCAATTTATTATTTTTATTAATTCTTTTTGAATAAGATTTTATTTAGATATTTGTTGCTTTGAGTTTAAGCTGTTTTTTTTATTATTAAAAACTATTGTATATATATATAATTATTGTTTTACAAAATAATGTTTTGTAATACTCTATTTTCATTATTTTTAAATAGTGCTTGCTGCTTTTGCACAATAGTGCTTGCTGTTATTTGTAAATTATTTCTTTTTCTTTTTATAAATTGTTGCTGTATTATTTTATAATTGGCTAATTTATATTATTTATAATTCTTATTAAATTTTTGAACTGAAACAATGTTTGGAAACAAGCACTTAAATATCTAAAAGGTTATCTACACAACAAGCATAAGATCTGGAGAATAGTAAGTATCAAAGTTAAAGATGCTACCCTCAGCAAACTGCTAGAAATTAAAAACAATCCACTTTTTTTTCCAAAACCCAAATATATTCTTACTTTTGATATTTTCAACGACATCAAAAATGATCAAAAGTATTTCCATAAACATTATCAGAACCTAACACTTACCCAAGAAGAACAGGAACAGTGTTTAGAACAGCTGAACACTCAATTTTGTCAATACTGCTTAATTTTCTGTGACTTTTAATATTGTAATGAGTGTAACCTCATTTACAATTCACCACCATACATAATCTACATGATCCTAAAAAAAAAAAAACCAATCAGCAGCTGTGCATTGGAATTAGAATCAATATTTAATTTTGATTCAAACTCTGACAATGACAATAATAATAATAATGGTTTCAGCTTCATTCAAAATAGCAACCAAAATAACAACAATTCAAACTCAAATTCAAATCCTAAACAATATATTATGCTCCCTAATTTTACCAAAGAGCAGAAACTAAAATGGTTCAGTAATAATAATGAAAGTATTATGCCAGAACATGTGCATAAACTGATGTTGGGTTTGATCTAAAATATCCAAAGAAGAATGTCATCAAATTAGAACCACATTTGTGCATATGCATTGATCTCAGAATAGCACTGGAAATTTCAGCAACAACAATAATTCAACTAGCATTAAGAAGTAGTCTAACAAAAAAAAGAATTAATATAAGAGAAGAAATAATTGATGCAGGATATGTGAGAAATATCATTGCAATGCTACAAAATAATTTAGAAAAGACTTATATTATAAAGCCAAATAAAAAGATAGCACAGACAATATTTTTGCCTTTGGTTAAATAACTTAATTAGTATCAATAGAAAACCAAAAAGAATTAGGGATTACAGCTAAAAAGATTAATAGATTTGGATCAACAAGAAAAATAGACATATCTGTTAACATGGCAGAGAAAAAAGTTGTTGACAAGAGAAAAATTATCTCCATCCATCAATTAATTTCTATTCTACTATATAACCAGTACATATTAGTCATAAAGAAAAAAGTAAAAAATCAGGTTCAGATTTTTGAAGCAGAAGCAACACTTTGTAAATCAAAAAAGATTGAATTAGTTAATCTACACATACCAGCCAAAAATCACAGTCACATTAAAATTTCCATTTATAATAACATGGGAGATATTATCAAGATACCAGAAGAAACCAACATTGAATATTTAATTATCAAAATTAAAAACCAATCACCAAACTCCATTTCAGACTTTCTACAACTGTGTAGATATGTTGACATAACATTACGAATCATCTATGGATGGAATGAATGTTATTTGCTCCAATCTGAACAATTGGAACAAATAAACAATTGAAACTTAGACCTACTTCAATATATGCAACTCAAAATATTACTTAACAACTTCACTAATATCTTTGCAAATAAAAATGAATTTGGCAGAGCTGATATAATCCAGCACCAGATTAAGACTGGAGATGCAATGCCAATCAAACAGAAAGCATATCAGGTACCACCAGCCAGTTATAAAATCATTCATCAAGAAATCAATCGGATACTAAACAATAAGCTAATTCAGCCATCAATAAGTCTATAGTCATCACCAGTAGTACTAGTGCATAAAAAAAATGGAAAAATCCGCTTTTGTGTAAATTACAGAAAACTCAATAATGTAATTTGTAGAAACAATTATCTAACTTCATGGATTCAAAAATTATTTGATGCTTTTGGAAGAAAAAAATGGTTCTCAATATTAGATCTAAATAATAATTACTAACAAATAGCCATAAATCCAGAAGATAAAGAAAAAATGGCATTCATCATAAGAGAAGGGAATTTTGAATTTGAAGTGATGCTATTTGGCTTAACTAATACACCAGTCACATTTCAATAACTAATGGAAATCAGTAGTTGTGTATTTAGATGACACCAATATGTTCTCAAAAATATTTAATGATTATTTCTATCATCTCCAACAAGTGTTTAAAAAATTAAAAAGAGCAAGATTAAAACTAAATACAACCAAGTGTTTCTTTGACAAGAGAAAACTCAAGTTTTTGGGACATGTTATAAGCAAAGAGAGCATTAAAACAAATCCAGATAAAATTGAAGTAGTAAAGTTCTTTCCAGTATCTACCAATCTGATCGAACTATGAGCATTCTTGAAATTTGCAGAGTACTATTATTACTTCATCAAAAACTTTTCCAAACTAGCTCAACCACTACATCATCTACAAACCAAGAATGTTAAATATAAATAGATTGAAACATAACAAAAAGCTTTTAACACACTAAGAAGAAAACTCATTGTTACTGGAGGTTTTTGGTCTCTTTTTTTGAATGTTGTTAATGTTAATTTGCTGTGAATTCATGTTTTTAGGAAGTAGTTGAACCTCCAGTAACTAAATTTATCTTTAAATTATTTCCTATAATTTGAACCACTGAACTTATAAGTAAAATGGCCAATTCCTTACCAGTTATTTTTATGTAGTTATGTTGTAGTAAACATCAACTCTTTCCCAAGAATTGCTTGTCTGAAAGCTCATTAAAATGTGTATTACTTTGCTGTAAAAGTCAACTTTTCTACAGGAATCTTGTCTGTAGGCTACCTTAATAATTATAATAAGAAAAAAAAGAAATATAAAAGAAATAGAATTTATCAAGAGAAACGTTTTCTATTCAGGCCTAGAGTTACTAACAGATTACTGAAATTGGTAACTAATCAATTTCAAAATGTTAGTTGTGTTGAGGGAATTTCAAGTATAATAATTTAAAAGATTTGGTTTTCAAATATTTAATTTTATTTAAGATATGTAAAAGATAATTTGTTCTAATTAAGTATTTAAAGTAAGATACTATAATAAGATACTATGAAAAGATACATTTTCTTGAAGAGAAAAGCTCTTTTTTTATATAACTTGTTGTAGTACTAGTCTTTGAACTTGCACTTTTCTTTTTGCTATAATTTGGGTAAACTAAAGATACATTTTGGCAAACTACAAGTTATTTCACTGAACTATTGATTATTTTAGCCAATTTTTATTAATTTCGGCGAATTTTGACTATGTTAAATAGTTCAGAGTATTGTGTAATTTGATCATCTTAATTTCTATGGTACAAATCAGATTATTGATTGAGTAATGATATTTGATAATTTGATTAAATAATAAGTAATATTCGAAAAAATAATAATATATGTTAATTAATAATAAAAATTATGAGAGTAATTTCATGCTAATTAATAGCTAAAATTTTACTAGTAACATCATTGAAGTTCTAGTACTAATCTATTCAGATCATAGCAAATCATTCATCATTACTACCAATGTATTAAGTCAAACATTAAGAGCAGTACTATCACAAAAAAGATCAGATAGAAGAAAACATTCAGTAGCATATACCCGCCAAAGCTTAAGACCAGCTGAAAAGAACTATAAAACACCAGCATTAGAATACTTAACAATTTATTGGGCTGTCATGAAATAGAAAAAATACTTAAGCCAGAAGTTTAAAGTACACACTGATCACAAAGAATTGACTTCAATCCAGAAGCAAAAATTTGGAAATAATTAACATGCGAAATAGAAAATAGTACTTTCACTATATACTTTTATGGTACACTATAAAAAAGAAAAAAAAAATAGAAATGCTGACAGTTTGTCATGAATAAAACAAATCTAAACATTTCATCCCAAAAATATGACAAAAGATGAACACACAAAAATATCAACAACTTCTGTATTATATAAATACTCAACAGTTTAAGAAAAAATTATTTCAAAAAAAACAAAACAACATAAAACAACAATCAAAATATTTTATTAATCATCAAAATATACTTTACCAAAAGAACAAAAGAAATCCAGATTAACCAACCAAAGAAAGAAACAATATTGTTCAACATGTACTTGAATTCAACAGCAGGACATTTTTATAAAGAAGCAATTATGGAAAAAATCAGAAAAAAATACTATTGGCTATTTATGTATCTAAATATTATTTAATACATTCAAAATTGTGATGCTTGTCAGAGAAAAGAAGAAACAAGATCCAGTGAACTATTGAGACCAATCAAAGTGAGACAACTATTTGATTGCATTGGAATTGACTTAGTTAGACCATTAACAATTACCAGCAGAGACAACAGATATATTGTAGTAACCATAGATTATCTTACTAAATGGCCAGAAACAAAAGCCATTCAAAAAGCAGATGCAAAATCTGTTAACAAATTTGTTCATCAAGATCTAATTTGCTGACATGGATGTCTAAAAGAACTACTATTAGATCAAAAAAATTACTTTATAAACAGAACATTAGCAGAATTAAGTCAAAAATTTGAAATCAAAAGACTATTATTATCACTTTATCATTTACAAACAAATGAGTTAGTTGAAAGATTTAACAGAACATTGTATGATACAATTGCCAAAATCAGCCAAAAAACCAGAATGAATGGGATTTGTTTATACCATTAGTATTATTTGCTTATCAAACAATAAAGCAAGACACTATACAAGCAACCTCATTTGAATTAGTATATAGTAGAACAGCAAAATTACCAGTTGAAATAAAAGTCAACACATATCCAACAGAACCAATAACCAAAGACAATTTTTAAGAAACGTTGTTAAGAAAAACATATAACTTAATAGAAACTTTAAAAAACAAACAACAAAAAACAGCTGATAACATCTAAAAGTCACAAAAAAAACAAAAAAAAAGACATGATAACCAACTATCAGATAAACTAATTGAATTTAAGATTGGAGACAAAGTATTTTTACATTATACCAAAGTGGAAAAACAATGGAATGGAAAATTTGATCTCAAATAGGACAGACCATTTTACATAGAAGAAATTCTAGGAAATAAAGCTTATAAATTATAATAAGACAACAAAATCTTAGTCAAAGCAGCACATAGTAATTAACTAAAACTATATCACTATATAGTATCATCATCTACCAATAATATGCCACAACTGAAAGTACAACAAATACTAGTCTAACCAGATAAGATTTCACAAGATCTGGAATCAATTATAATCATTGAACTAAGACACAGCATATGTGACAAAAGCAACAAAAAAAAATGGAAATTACCAACAATATACACACACTAGCACAACAATTTTTTTAACTGATTCAACAACAGAACATGAAAATTACCATTAACCAACAAATTATTTGATATAAAAATACAAAAAAGAGACCTCAACACAAAAAACAGAGAAAACCAGAAAATACTATTGACAAAATAATAACAAAAATCAAAATGGCAATAGAAATACAAACAAAAGATGTACCATATCAAGAGTTAACAATAGAAACATGGAATTAATGAATACAACAATTTCCAAGAAACTTTTGTTATTTTCACTTGGGACAACACCTGAATATTCAGAACTTATATATGGATAAGACAAAATGATTATTTAATCCAAGGATATTACAACAACTTGAACAATTTATGAGAAAAAACAATCTAACTACACAAGCATGAGCCATTATTACTCATAAAATATAGGAATTAAATATTAGTACATAAATTAGCCAATCAGAATAGATGTAGTAAAAGTAAAATTCCAGAATTACAGGATTTCTGTATGAGGAATTGCAGGATTCCAGGAATTCCAGAATTCCTGGTTAGAAAATTGAGAAATTTAAAGAATCTTATATAATATAAATTATATATATATAGTAAGAATATTAAAAAGAGAAAAAGCAATTCTTGGAAAATTTAATAAAGTTTTATTAATTTAGAATAATCTCTTTTCTTTTCTATTTATTAACTCTCATTTCAAGAATAGTTGCTATCAACCAAAATAAAATTATATAAATAAAATATCTCTTCAATTCTTCAAATTCATGTTATTGTCATTTGTTTAGAATCTAATTACTCTTCTATTTATCAACATTTTATGTTGATAAAATCTAATACTTAATCACACTGGAACAATAGCTCTTAATTATGGCTATTAACAGAATATTAATTTCTTATTTTATTTTTATTTTTTTTTATTTTATTTTATTTTATTTTATTTTATTTTGTTTGTTAATTTACTATTGATTAAAAAAATTAAGCACTGAGTAATTGACATCAAGAATAGCCTGGTAAAAAACCTCAAAAGAAGGGTATAAAGTTTGATAAATTAAGGATAGCTTACCAGAAGAGCATCTCTGCCAGATTACTGGCCACCATGTTAAAAAAAATTCGATGGAATTGCAATTCCAGAATACTACTAAAACACTATTGAATCTCTGTTCATTATACAAAAAACTTCACCAAAACCTTCAGATCACAAAAACCTTTAGAAACCAACATTATTACATCAATTAAGCACTAAGTTACAAGTTTGTTATTTGCTTTGAAACTCCAAAAAAATCACCTGTAACATTTGGTGCTCTTTGTGAGATATAATCTAACAAAGAACCAGCACCAGCAACAACCATACAGAAAAAGTGGCAGACCAAGAGAAAACAAGAGAAAATTACTTAAAATTTGCGAAATCTTTATTTTACTATTACCTTTGAAAAACTTGTTAAATTGAAACTCCAATTATCCAAAATCTGATTATTAAAACCCTGAACATTCAAAACTTATCTTTGATAAACTCGCTAAATTAAAACTCTGATTATTCAAAACTCAATTATTAAAACCCCAAACATTTGAAAATTACTATTGATAAACTCATTAAAAACTCATTAAATTAAAACTCTGTTTATTCAAAACCCAAGCATTAAAACCCTAAACATTCAAAAATTACCATTGATAAATTCATTAAATTTTGTTAAATTAAAAACTCTGATTATTCAAAACCCAATTATTAAAATCTCAAACATTCGAAACTTACTATTGATAAATTTGTTAAAAACTTGTTAAATTAAAACTCCATTTATTCAAAACTCAAGTGTTAAAAACCCGAACATTCAAAAATTACTGTTAATAAATTTGTTAAACCTTGTTAAATTAAAAACTCTGATTATTCAAAACCCAATCATTAAAACTCCAAACATTCAAAACTTACTATTGATAAATTCATTAAAAACTTGTTAAATTAAAACTCTGTTTATTCAAAACTCAAATGTTAAAATCCTAAACATTCAAAAATTACTGTTGATAAATTTGTTAAAAATTCATTAAATTAAAACTCTGATTATTCAAGACCTAATCATTAAAACCCCAAACATTCGAAAATTACCATTGATCAATTTGTTAAAAACTTATTAAATTAAAAACTCTGATTATTCAAGACCCAATTATTAAAACCCTAAACATTTGAAAATTACCATTGATAAATTTGTTAAAAACTTGTTAAATTAAAAACTCCAATTATTCAAGACCCAATTATTAAAACCCCAAACATTTGAAAATTACTGTTGATAAATTTGTTAAAAACTCATTAAATTAAAACTCCGATTATTCAAGACTTGATTATTAAAACCCTGAACATTTGAAAATTACCATTGATAAATTCATTAAAATTCATTAAATTAAAACTCCATTTATTCAAAACCCAATCATTAAAACTCCGAACATTCAAAACTTACCTTTAATAAACTCATTAAAACTTGTTAAAACTTCAATTATTTAAAAACCCAAACATTCAAAATCCAATAATTCTAACTCCACTATTATACAAAGAAACTTACCATTAATAAAACTCATTAAATTTCTAGCAATTTAAACTTTGGGAATTATTCAAAAACCCAAACATTTGAAGTCCAATAAATTCCAAACTCCACTATCATACAAAGAAACCTATCTCTAATAGCCCAATAAAACCTAATTCCCATAGTACCAATAAATCAAAAAAACTCACCTAATAGCTCTGAGTCAGAATATTAGGACATAGTCACAATCTATTCTCATGTGTTATATATTCAAAGAAGAGCCAATTAGTAAGAACAAATAAGAATTGGAATTGGAACTTAATCCCAATTTAAACTCCACTAATAACAATAATGATTCAAGCTCCACTAATAACAGCAATGATTCAAATTCTGTTAATGACAACAACAATTCAAACTCCACTAATGACAGCAGCAATTCAAACTCCACTAATAACAACAATAATTTAAACTCCACTAATAATAATGATAATTCAAACTCTGCCAACAACAATTCAAACTCTGCTTCAATAGAACAGAAATTAACTAAATTTAATAATAATAATGAGGGCATTATGTCTGAACATACACACAATACAGATACAAGATTTGAAATTGGATATTCTGAACAAACCATTATAGTTAAAAACTCCAGTTACATATAAAATTAGAAAAAAATAGCAATAAAAATTACAGCAACAACATTGATACAAAAGAGAGGTTTAAAAAATTTTGCAGAAGCTCAATATTAAAAAAGGGAATAATATTACTTATAGAATATAGGAATTAAATATTAGTACATAAATTAGCCAATCAGAATAGACATAGTAAAAGTGGAATTCCAGAATTTCTGGCTAGAAAATTGAGAAATTCAAGAAATTTTATATAACATAAATTATATATATATAGTGAGAGTATTAAAAGAAGAAAAAGCAATTCCTGGAGAATTCAATAAAGTTTTATTAATTTAGAACAATTTTCTTTTTTCTTTATTTATTAATTCTCATTTCAAGGATAGTTGCTATCAACTGAAATGAAATTATATAAATAAAATATCTCTTCAATTCTTCAAATCTATGTTATTGTCATTTGTTTGAGAATCTAATCACTCTTCCATTTATCAACATGAAGTGTTGATAAAATTCAATACTTAATTACACTGGAACAATAGCTCTTAATTATGGCTATTAATGAGATACTAATTTTTTATTTTCTTTTTATTTTCTTTTATTTTCTTTTATTTTATTTTATTTTATTTTTTTTGTTTGTTGATTTACTACTGATCAAAGAGATTAAGCACTAAGTAATTGACATCAAGAATAGCCTGGTAAAAGACCCCAAAGAAAGAGTATAAAGTTTAATAAATTAAAGATAGCTTATCAGAAAGGCATCTCTGTTAAATTACTGGTCACCATACTGAGAAAAAAATTTGATGGAATTGCAATTCCGAGAGGCTATTAAAACACTATTAAATCTCTGTTTATTATACAAAAAACTCCACCAAAACTTTCAGATCATAGAAATTTTCAGATATTACCAACACTTTTAAATCAATTGAATACCAAGTTATGAGTTTGTTATTTGCTTTGAGACCTCAAATAATTATCTGTAATACCATCTATCAATTACAAATTGAATTTCAAGACTGACCAGAAATTTTACTTAATCTAATAATGAACACCATTACCATTAACCAAATGGAAAAAATAACCAATGCCCAATTCAAAAAATTACAGAACAAGATAACACAAGTAATTCTTGAAAAAAAAGTTCAAGAAATACTCAAAAAGGGAGAGTTAAAATTAAGAGATCTTGATGAAGCTTAATATTAAAAAAAAAGAATAATGTTACTTATAAAATATAGAAAGTATATTAGTATATAAATTAGCCAATCAGAAGAAAATATAGTAAATGTGGAATTCCAGAATTTCTTTCAGAGAAATTGCAGAATTCCAGAAATTTTAAAATTCTCATATGAGGAATTACAGGATTTCAGAATTCCAGAATTCTTCTCAAAGAAATTGCAGGATTCCTGGTGTAAAAAATTGAGAAATTGAGAAATCTCAATTATGTATATATAGTGGTAGCATTAAAAGTAGAAAAGACAGACCTCTAAGTTTAGATTTAATCTAAGCAACTTTTTAATTCACAAATAATAATAAATAATTATTTGCTATTTTAATCTACTCTCCATTATCAACACTTCATGTTAATAGTATTAAATACTTAACCATGCTAGAACAATAGCTCTTAATCACGACTATTAACAGAATACTAACTTTGATTTTTTTGGCTTATTTTGCTTTATTGTCTTTATTTCTTTTATTTTTTTTTATTTTTCTCTTTTATTGTTGTTTTACTAATTGATTAAGAATTAAAACTATTGAGTTACAAACATTATAGAGACTGGTAAAAAACCCATAAAACAAAGATAGAAAACTTATAAATTTGAGGATAACTTATCAGAAGGATTACCAGCCACTACACTGAAAAAAAAATTCAACAGAATTGTAATTCCAGAAGGCTACTAAAAACAACTATTAAATTTCTGTCCATTATACAAAAGACTCAACCAAAACTTTCAGATACAAACAACCTACAAATATTACCAATGTCATCAAGTAAATTAACACTAAATTACAGATTTGTTATTTGATTTAAAACCCCAAATAATTATTTGTAACAATATTCTTCTTAGCAATGTTTTTTGAAAATTGGCTTCTGTTATTGATTCTGTTGGATATGTATTAATGTCTATCTTAACTGGTAATGTTGCTGTTCTATTATAAACAAATTCAAATGATGTTGCTTGTGTGGTATCTTGCTTTATTGTTTGATAAGCAAATAATACTAATGGTATAACCAAATTCCATTTGTTTTGGTTTTTTTAACTGATTTTGGCTATTGTTTTACACAATGTTCTATTGAATCTTTTCACTAAACCATTTGTTTATGAATAATATAGTGATGATAATAGTCTTTTGATTTTAAATCTTTGGCTTAATTCTGTTAATGTTCCATTTACAAAGTGAGTTCTTTGATCTGATAATAATTTTTTTGGACATTTATGTCAACAAATCAGATATTGGTAGATAAATTTGGCTATAAATTTTGCATCTACTCTTTGTATTGCCTTCATCTTTGGCTATTTTGTAAGATAGTCTATGGTTACTGCTATATAATAATTGCCTCTGTTGGTTATTGTTAATAGTTTAATTAAGTCAATTCCAATTTTATCAAATGATTGTTCCACTTTAATTGGTCTTAGTGGTTCACTTGGTCTTGTTCCTTTTTTTCTTTGGTAAGTATTACAATTTTGAATATATTGGATAATGTCTGAATATATTAATGGCCAATAATATCTTTTTTTTGTTTTTTCTATGATTGCTTCTTTATAAAAATGTTCTGCTGTCGAATTTGAGTACATGTTGTATAGTATTGTTTTTTTTTCTAATTCTGTGATTATTTTGAGTGGCTGATCTGAATTTTTTCTGTTTTTCTGATATAATATATTTTGGTGAGTAATAAAATATTTTGATTGTTGTTTTATGTTGTTTCATTCTTTTTAAGATAATTTCTCCTTAAACTGCTGGGTATTAATATAGTGTTAGAGTTATTAATATTTTTGTGTATTCATCTTTTGTTATATTTTTGGGTTAAAATGTTCTTAAATTTGTCTTATTTGTAACAAATCATTAGTGTTTCCATTTTTTTTTCTCTTTTTATAATGTACTGTATATTTGAATGATGAAAGTTCTATTTTCTATCTGGTATGGCCATTATTTCAAAATTTCTGTTTCTAGATTAATATTAATCCTTTGTGATTAGTGTATATGTCGAATTTCTGACTTAAGTATTTTTTTATTTTATGACTGTCTAATAGATAGCTAAGTGTTCTAGTGCTGGTGTTTTATAGTTCTTTTTGGCTGGACTCAAACTTTAACTGGCATATGTAACTGGATGCTTTTGTCCATCTGGTTTTCTTTGAGATACTACAGCTCCCAATGCTTGACCAGATGCATTGGTAGTAATAATAAATGGTTTGTTGTAATCTGAATAGATTAATACTGGGGCTTAGATGAGCTTTTTTCTTAAAGTGTTGAAAGCTTTTTGCTGTGCTTTATTTCATTTGTATTTCACATTCTTGGCTTAAAGCTGGTAAAGTGGTTGAGCTAGTTTGAAAAAATTCTGGATAAAGTGGCAATAATATTCAGCAAATTTTAAAAATGCTCTTAATTTGGTAAGATTTGTTGATATTGAAAAGTTTTTGATGATTTCAATCTTGTTTGAATTTGTTTTGATTCCATTTTTGCTTACAACATGTCCCAAGAATTTTAGTTTTGTTTTACCAAAGAAGTATTTGGTTGTATTTAGTTTCAATCTGGCTCTTCTAAGTTTCTTAAACATTTGCTGTAAATAATAATGATAGTCATCAAATGTTTTTGAGAATACATTGGTGTTATCTAAGTAGACCACTATTGATTTTTATAGCAGTCTGATATAAACAATTTCCATCAGCTATTAAAACATGGCTGGTGTATTGGTTAAACCAAATAGTATTACTTCAAATTCAAAATTTTTTTCTTTTGTAATGAATGTGGTTTTCTCTTTGTCTTTCAGTTTTATGGCTACTTGTCAGTAACCACTATCTAAGTTTAATATAGAGAATCATTTCTTTCTTTTAAATGTATTAAATAATTTTTAGATTCGTGGAGTGAAATAGTTGTCTCCACAAGTTACACCATTGAGTTTTCTATAATCCACACAAAAGTGGATTTTTTTATTCTTTTTATAGACTAATACTACTGGTAATAACTATAGACTCATTGATAGTTGAATTAACCCATTGTCTAACATCTGGTTGATTTTCTGTTGGATAATTTTATAGTTTGCTAGTAGTACTTAGTATGCTTGTTGTTTTATTAACATTATATTTCCAGTTTTGATCTGATGTTAAATGATATCAATTCTGCCAAATTTATTTTTACTGACAATGATATCAGTGAAATTGTTAAATAGCATCTTGAGCTGCATTTGTTGGAGTGGGTCTAAGTTTCTTATGTTTATTTGTTCTAATTATTCTGGTTGGAGCAAATAACATTCCTTTCATTCATATATTGTTTGTGATGTAATATCCACATATCTGCAAAGTTGTAAAAAATCTGGAATAGTGCTTGGTAGTTGATCTTTAACTTCAGTGTTTAAGTATCCAATGATAGTTCTTTTTGGTATTTCAATGGGGTTTTCAGTTGTATTGTGGATTGGAATCTTGATGTTTTTGTTATTTTTAGCTGGTATGTAGAGATTGGTGATAATAATTCCTCTTAATTCACAAATAGTAGCTTCTGCTTCAAAAATCTGGGGCTAATTTCTTATTTTCCTTTCTATAACTACTAAATACTAGTCATATAGTGAAATAAAAATTAATTAATGGGTGGAGATAATTTTTCCTTTGTCAATAACTTTTTCCTCTGTTATATTAACTGGTATGTTTATTCTACTTATGGATCCAAATTCATTTATTTTTCTTGCTGTCATTTTTAATTCTTCTCTAT
This sequence comes from Geosiphon pyriformis, assembly GCA_016748015.1. NCBI lineage: Eukaryota > Fungi > Glomeromycota > Glomeromycetes > Archaeosporales > Geosiphonaceae > Geosiphon > Geosiphon pyriformis. The sequence continues at coordinate 686,720 of JAAOMT010000299.1, read as the reverse complement.
TTCTCACTAATACTAGCTAAGCAATTTTAACTAAAGGTAGAAATATTGTTTGTGCTATTTTTTCATTTGGTTCAATAATATATGGTTTTTTTGAATTATTTTGTAATATTGCAATAATATTTCTTACATATCCTGCATCAATTATTCCTCTTCTTATATTAATTTCTTTTTTTACTAAATTATTTCTAGATGCTAGTTGAATCATTGTTGTTGCTAGAATTTCTAGTGCTATTTTCAGATCAATGCAAGTACAGGAATGTGGTTCCAATTTTATGGCATTTTTTCTTGGATATCTTAGGTCGAATCCAGTATTGGTATTATGTGTGTATTCTGGCATAATATCTTCATTATTATTGCTGAACTATTTGAGTTTTTGCTTCTTTAAAAGGTCAGAGAGTGCAATATATTGTTTTGAAGTTAAAATTTTTGCTGTTGTTATTGTCATATTGAACAGAGCTAGAACTATTATTATTGTTATTATTAGAGTTTGAATCAGAATTGAATTTTGATTCTGATTTTGCTGTGCATTCACTAATTGGTTCTTCTTTTTTGGGAATTGAATAGATCATTCAGGATGATAGATTGTAGATAAGATCACAATAATTACAATATTTAAAGTTACTAGGAATTAGACAATATCTATACAGCTTTGTGTTTAACTATTCTAAACATTGCTCTTGCTCTTCTCTGGTAGATGCTAATTCTTAGTAGTGTTTATGAAATTGCTCTGAATCTATCACATTAAGTATAATATTAGGGTTTGGGATTCAAATAATCTCTTCCAGTTCTGGTGAGTTGTTTTTAATAGTTTTAATTTTTTTTTGGATCACATCTTTAATTTTGGCAATTGCCATTCTCTATATTTTATTATTATTGTGTAGACAACCATTCAGACAGCATCTATGGGCATTCATTTTCTTATCCAATTACTGATTAGAATCATGTATTAACATAATTTGTTACACATTTCTCTATAACTAGGAATGTTGTTCCATATTCTTTTATCTAGAAAAGTTTCTCTACAGGCAAGATATGGTTTGTTGTCTCATTTTCCTTGTCTTTTTGGTCATCCAAAGCATTCAAGAATGCATGAATGACAGTAGTATTTTGTTGTTGTGGGCCATTCCTTATTGCCATCACAGCATGCATCCATTGTTGATAATTTCTTGCCACAATTGATGCAAATTAACTTGGGTCAATAATAGTTTGATTGGTGTTAAGTGGTAATAGTATAAAGTGTATAAGTAGAGATGGTTGCTTAAAGTTTTTCTTTTTCTCTTTCTTTTTCTTTTTTTTTTCTTTTCAGGTAGGTACTGGTGGTAGATTGTTGTAATTGGTGTTAGCCTACAAGACTTGGTAGGCTTTCCAGGTAGGTTTTTTTTCTTCTTCTTCTAATTTTATCAGTAGTGTTGGTGTGTTGGGTTTGAAGTGTTTGCAGGTTGCTGGTACTTGTGTATGCTGATTGTTCTGACTGAGTTGGAGCTTCTGCATGGTCCAATTGAGTACTGTATTGGTTTTGGATAGCCAGTTATTACTAACTAATGCTTAATACTGAGTGGCTTTCATTACTAATACTTTAATGAATGTAATAATACCATTGACTTTAAAAGGGAAGTCATTAATCTCACTAATAGAAGTTTTGGTTGTTCCATCTATGATAATAATTCTGGCACTGACAGTGTGATCAACTTGGTGACTTAATTGGTTCATAAGTTGTCATGTAATGATGCTGCTGGCTGATCCACTGTCTAGAATTAGTTTGATGAACTGACCATTAACTTTGGCATCTGTATATATTACAGTAATAGGTTTTAATTTAAGTATGGCTCTACTGAATAGCAGTATTTTGATTGGTTCCTCTAGTTTAAAAGAAAAAATGGCAGTAAATGATTTGTTTTTAGTGATAATTGCTGAAGATATATTGTTGGTAAGTAGTTGTATCTAATTGGGTCCTTGGTTACTGGGTTTGGTGTCTTCTGAAGTAATCAGAAGACTTAAATAATTCTAGAAATTTGGGTTTTGGTAATACCCAATTTCTGAACTTTGCTGACAAAATCCAAATAGTTAACTTGATGAGCTGGGGACTGATTGGTGCATTAATATTGCCAATTTTCAGTTTTGTTGAGTGTGTGTGATTCTTGGCCTTTGATTTCCAGAGGATATTTGGGCTGAATTTGGTGGCAGTGTTTAAATTGGTTAGAATTAATAGATTATTTGTGACTATAACTGATATATTACAGATATTGAAGTTTAATATACTGGAATAAATATATTTGCTGCATCATGAGTGAGTAATTAAGTTGATAATAATCTTGATTTGGTGAATAATTCAGGATTTGAAACTGGCAATTGGAGTTTTGATATTGATTTCTTGATTGTAGGTTATTATTATAACAGCAGTCAATTCTGATGTGATTTTGTTTACCACAATTATGGCAGATACACATTTCTGGCTGCTATGGTTGATTGGTTGATGATAAGGGATGTGATTGATTTTGGAACTAATTTAAGTTTTCTTGATTATTGTGTTATTGTAGAGATTAATAGATGATTTGATTGTTAGCTAAGTATTCCTCTAATTTTTGATTAATAAAATTACTGAATTGTTTCAAATTAGAGTTTAATTCAAATAATCTGTTTATTATTAGATTAATGGCTTGAGTGTGGTTGGCTTCAAGTTCGGTGTTACTGGAGATTTTTGGTCTCTTTTCTTAAATGTTGGTAATGTTGATTTGCTGTGAGTTCACGTTTTCAGGAAGTAGTTGAACCTCTAATAACTGAATTTATCTTCAAATTATCTCCTATAATTTGAACTGCTGGGCTTATAAGTGGAATGGTCAATTTCTTGCCAGTTACTTTATGTAGTTATGTTGTAGTAAACATCAACTCTTTCCCAGGAATTGCTTGTCTGGAAGCTCACTAAAAATGTGTAGTTACTTTGCTGTGAAAGTCAACTCTTCTACAAAAATTTCATCTGTAGGCTACCCTAATGATTGTAATAAGAAAATAAAAAAAAAATAAAAAAAATGTAAAAGAAATAGAATTCTGTCAAGGAAAACGTTTTCTATCCAGGCCTGAAGTCACTAACAGTTTACTGAAATTGGTAGCTAATCAATTTCAAACGTTAGTTGGGTTTTGGGGATTTTCCAAGTGCAATAATTAAAGAATTTGGTTTTCAAATTATTTGATATTTATTTCTTTTTGTGTGTATAGGAATGGTTCTAAGTAATAAATCTAAAGTAAGATACATTTTCCAGAAGAAAAAAGCTCTTTTTTTATACAACTTGTTGTAGTACTAGTCTATAAACTTGCACTTTTTCTTTTTGCTCAAATTTTGGTGAACTAAAGATACATTTTGATGAACTACAAGTTATTTTGCTGAACTATTGATTAATTTGGGTGAACTATTCATAATTTCGGCGAATTTCTGTAAATTTCAGCAAATTTTTGAATGTTACAAAGTTCAGGGTATTGTGTAATTTGATCATCCTACTTTCTGTTATACTAATTAGATTATTTTAATTGAATTGTAATATGTGATAATTGATTAAATAATAAATAATAATTTGAAATAATATTAATATACTAATTAATTATAGGAATTATAAGGGTAATTTTATGCTAATTAATAGCTAAAATTCTACTGGTAACATCAGTGAATTCAAAATCTCTGGCATGAGTGATGACATCCTGAAGTGTTTGTGAGTACATTGGATATACACATTGTAAAAAACTACTGTGCAGGCCATGAATAAATTGATTCAAGATTTGTGGCACAGTAAAGTAGTTTGTGTTAATTGCTTGTATTTGGCATAGGTTTTTATGGAAGTGTCTTAAATAAATTGTGACTGTTTCAATTTCTTTTTGTTTAATGGTTGTAAAAGTATTGGCTAGACAATTAATGCTATTATTATTACTAAAATATCTCAAAAATTTAACTTTGAATGTATTGAAATCTTGGGATTTCTGGATCAGGCTTTAATACTATGAATTGGCAGTATTCTAAAGAAAATACAGGATTGTTTGTAATGCTTTAGTGTCATCCCATTTATTGGCTGCAATAGCTTTTTTTATGTTATTGAACTATACTTGTGTATTGTCTTCTTTCTCAGTAAATTTCTCGAATTTTGTGATTGGTATATATGCCATTAGTGCTAATGGTCATTGTTGTTGTGGTTGTAGTTGCTGTTAAAGCTGCTGCTGAGATAGTGGTTGTAGTTGTTGTTTAGCAATTAGTGCAACTGGTGGTGGATTTATCACAATTACTAAAGATAAGTTTTAGAGAACAATAAAAGTGGGGTTTGGATTGTTCTGATTTTTTGGAGTTGGAATAATTGGGGTTTGTATTTCTGAGTTTTTTGAGATTGGGTTTTCATTTTTAATTTCCTGATTACTGTTTTTCTCTTTCTTGGAGTCAGTTATTTCCTAAGGACTAGTGGCTCCAAAATCTGGTTGTGGTGATAGTGATTGAACTTTTAATAGCATTGGGAATCTCAATTTAAATCTCTCAAAATAATTGTCATATGTTCCTAATAACTCTGTTTTCTTCTATTTACTCTGGAACAGAATTCTGTTTAGTGGTATTGTCATGTTTACTGTGGATGTGCTTATTGATATTATGTTGATGGTGCTTCCAAGTGTGTAGTAATATTGTTACAGATTAAAGTAACAAGCTAATGAATAGCAAAAGAGAACAGGATTGTAGAGTGAGCAAATTGAATAAGTATGGATTTAATATGTAAGATTAGTCTCATAAAATATCTCAGTCACTATACTTTTTAAAAGATAACCAGAGAATTTAAAAGTAGAAAGATAGTCTGTATTGTCAACAAATGATTACACACTGGTATAATTCTATGTCTTATGTTGGCACTCTTAGAATTCAATATCAGATATCAAAAATACTCTTTAGTAATGTTTTATTCAATAATCTTCAGGAAATAACCAACAAATAGTTTTTTATTTCAAGATGTTCAGATACTTGAAGGTAGAAAAAGGGAAATTAGTGATAAGATAAGAATTGAGATAAAATTGTTATTTTTATTTCTTTTTTTTCTTTGATTCTTACATGCTTTTCTATAGCTAAAAGATTCATTACTTATATAGCTATCAAAAATAGTCAATGATCAGATCAATGATTAGGTCAATAATCAGGTCATTGATCAGGTCAATGGTCAAGTTATTAATTAGGTCAATAATTATTATCTAAAAATAAAGTGGCTAATATATGTGATAATTAATAAAAAGTATAGGTTTCAACTATAATATTACCTTCTTCAAAGAGATTAAGCTCCAGCAAAATCAAGCTATTTATAGTGTAATCTATTTGAAAAGTTTTATCAAACTCAAAGCTAACTAGTTTGTTGAAATCTTTTGTGGATAGAGTATATAATACTTAAGGCAAAATAAGTTTTGTATCCAAGAGACCAAATCTTTGTATTAGAGTTTTGGCTTTTCTAGCAATAGTTAAAACTCTTGGAACATCTAACCATATAATGCCCAAAATTTCTGCCTGTATTTCTGAAGTTGTTTTCTTCATGAGTTTCATATTCTTTATGATTTTTCCAAGGCAACCATAGAGTTTTAATTGTCTTTCATATGACAAATTTTTGTCTATAGGCAAAATTTTTTGGATTGTTTTTCTAATTGTACTAGAAGGTAAAAGAATAGCTGCTGTTATTTATTTATTTTTTTTTGTTAATGTGTAGCCATACTGATTGTTTATTAGTTATGACTACAGTAATATAGTGTTTTCATAAAGCCAGCTTACCCAATAATACAAAATCACAAAATGCAGCTAATCACAAGCAGAAAGCTCTAACTACACACTAGTACTACTTTTGCTACTTAATATATCAAACATATCTAATTCATACATCTTATCCATAATGTTAACAAGCTCATAACTATTCTTAACCATACTACTTATCCACTTAGCAGTCTGATTAGGACTGGATTTGATCTTGGAAGACTGATCTTCTTATAGGTGCATTATAACATCAAAGGTGTTATCATAAACTGAAAAGTCTTTATTGTTATTATCATCATCATTATCAACCATGTTGTTAACATTTGATCCATCCTTCAAGCAGGCCCATTCACATATTTTCTCAAGGCATGTCATTTTTTTCTGCATCATGGTGGCAACAGCAGCCAAGCCTTTATTTTGCTTAGCCAATTTATTCACATATTCTTTAATTGACACATTTACAGCAGATGAAGTAGACAGCAATTTGGTAACCAATGCAACCAGAGCACCAACAGGTTCAACTAAGGATTTTATCAACACAGATAGTTCACTAAGATAGAATTCCAAAGAAGCCAACCTAGATTTAACAGCAGAATTGAGAGCAAAAGAAACAGCAGGCAACATGGATATCACAGTTTTGGGAGAACCACCAAGATCCAAGTCCATATTAGCAGCAGTAGCACCAAGAGGAACCACAAAAGCAGCAGTCTTGGCATAAGATTTAGATCCAACAAATGAAGGTTTGAAATTTTTGGGATCACCAAAAATGTTGAAAGAGAGTTTGGGTGAGAAAAGAAGTAACTTTTTGCAGTCTACAGCCAAATAATTCAAGTCTTGACACCTGTAGCAGCAGCAACATCCAGAAGTTTTCCACCAGATGCAACAATCACACAAGGTACTAGTTTTTGACACAGCAACATTCAGAGATTCTAAAGAATCAAAGGTAACCACAGCAAAGCATTGATGTCAATAAGATTCAGAGGAGTGAAGAATGAAACATGTATGGCCACCAACTTAGGAGACCAAATTACTTATCTCAAAGGCAGTACAGCCAAATGGAAGATTGACCAACTTAGCTTTAAATGCATCTCTTGAAAAAATAACCTTCTTTTGGTTAACAATAGAAAGAATCCTAACACTATCTTTTCTGACCAATACAGACCAGTTAGAAAGAGCAGCAGCAACAGAAGAAATGTCTTCAAAATTAACCACAGCATATTGTCATAAGCCAGCAGGCTTCAACTTAACAGAAGTGACAACACCAAAAATCCCAAGAGCAGTTTTGATGTTATCAGAAAAGGTACTCAAAGATATATCATGCAGTGTAACTGACAAGGAAGGAGAAAAAACAGAAGTCACACCAGAAGACTGTGCAATCTTAAAAGTGGTTAATAAAACCTTATCACTGATAGCCACTTTGGTGGCACCATTTAGACTTTCCTGAAATGCAAATTCCACACAGAACAACTTAACAGTATCTCATAAAACTGACTTAAGCCCAATACAACCAGGCAGTGACTAAAACAAGGAACTAAGCAAAGCTATCTTAATCTTAAATATAGCACCAGGTACTAGATTGGAGGCCATCCAACCAAAGAACTTCTGACAACTATTTACATTCTCCCAAGCACTACTATCAGCAGCACCAGAAACTGGGGAAGAGACAGTTAATTCCATTTCCATCTGATCAGCCCAATCTTTGAGATCATTTGGATTGATGTACTGTTTTGCTACTGAAATTGGTAATGATCTGCCAAAGAGTACCACATCAGACAACACAACCAGTAGTTGATCTTGGCCCATCTTGGAAGATATACCACTGCTGTTGTCATCCATATCAAAAAGAGGGCTGGCTGCTACTGTGGAGATCTTACCAAAGATCTTATCTGGAACCACAAAGGAGTTCAGTATAATCATAGCAGTTGTAACTACCTACAGCTGTTTTTGGAATTTTTTGCTTTTGTGACTATTTGTGAAACAGTAGTAATATAAGTAATAGTAAAAATGATGAGAGCAGGAAAGACCAACTTGTTGACTGGTCTGTTATTAAAAATCTTTGGGCTCTTAGAAGCAGTAGAGACAACACTGAAACTAACCTAAGTGTGTTTTTTGGAAGGAACTTTGACTGGAAAAGAACTACCAGCCAAAGGTGAAAAAAATGAACCAGAAGCTGCTAAAGACAGCTTTTCACTACTATTTTTTAAAGGAAATGTTGTCAGAACGTTTTGTCTAGCTGCTTCAATAACAGAGAGACCCTTTCATGTTGAAACTTTATTAATTACTATAAGAAAAGTAATGTTTGCAACTTTTTTACTCTTAACTCTATTCATGATCATAAAATTTAGGAAAGAAAGAGTTTTTTTTATATAGCTGCTGTTATACTTTCTAATAGATATTTATCCATTTTGCTACCAATCTTTCTCTTCTGATAGTAGTTTTCTTTGGTCTAATAACAGTATGTGTTCTACTGTTATCAGTTATGGTTGTTTGTTTTCTAATAGTCAGAGTAGTATTTGAATAGGTTTTAATCCAATACTTATAGAGAGTATAGAAAGTGTTTTGAATGTTTTGATCCAAAAAATAATTGTTCATGTTAATTGATGATACCTTTGTTTTGGGAATAATGCATTTATTTATACTTAATTTTTGCTGATTATTTGGGTTAGTATTATTATAATAGACAACCAATCAGATCATTTATAATATTTTTTAAGTCATGTACTATAAACAGGATGATTATTAAAGATTGTTCTGGATTGATTTTGAAAAATATAAGAACCATTGTTCAAAAATTTGTTGACTAAAAAGTGTCCTTTCCACCAGCTAGAGAATTTATCACCATAGACATTGTCTTTGTCTAAACAGTATTCCAATACCAAGTTACCAACACTTAAAAAAAGTGTTTTATAGGTTTTCTTCTTCTTAAGCTTTTCTTGAAACTGTCTTATCTTTTCAAAAGCAATTATTTGTGTTTCAACTAGGAAGTTAAGAATGGTACCAAGTCTTTTTTGCAAAATGTTTTTATAATTTCCTATTGTAATTTCTTCAAAGGGTATTGTTTCAATATTAGTTTCTATTAATATTGTTGTTATGCATCCATAGAACAAATAAAAAAATTCATAACTTGTTATGTCATAATTCACAGTTCTATAAACAAACAAAGCTGAAGACAGTACTTTGTTTCATAAGTTTATTTCTTCACTGTTTTTGGCTAGAGTTTCACATAGTGTTCTATTAAAATGTTTTACTAGGCCATTTGTTTAAGAGTGGTAAGGAGAAAAAAGTTTATGACATATTCCCATTTTTCTACAAAGTTCTTTAACTAGTATACTGAGAAAAGCTCTTTCTCTATCAAATAAAAGTTCTTTGAAACAGCTATAATGGCAGATAATATTTTCATAAATAAAATTGGCTATTGAGACTGCTGTTTGGTCTGGAGTAGCTCTTGCTTTTACCTACTTTGTAAGATAGTTGGTAATTGTAATAATGTATCTGTTGCCATCAGGAGTTATTGTTAAAGATCCAACAACATCTATATCAATTTTGTCAAATGGTTGACCAACAGAGATTGGATGGATATCTTCTTTGCAATTGGGTTTGTCTCATTTTTGGCAGATGTCACAGGTTTTAATGTATTCAGTAATGTTTTTTCTTAAGGTAGGTCAATAATAGTGAGCTAAAGTTTTCTGAATTGTTTTTGTTTTTCTAAAGTGTCTAACTAATAGGTCAGTGTGCATGTTGTATATTACAATTTCTTTTTCTTCAAATTTGATGACTCTCTGAGAGTGGTTAGAATCTTTTCTGTTTCTTTTATATTATTGGTTCTGGCAGATTAAATAAAAATTTGCAAATATTTTTTTGTTGTTGAGTATATTCTGATGGGTATTGTCCTTTACCCAAAAATTTTATTAAGACAAAGTAGTTGTCCAAGTCTTTTTTTTTTTTGTTAACATGTAGCCACACTGATCTTTTATTAGTTTAGCCATACTCAAAAAGCATGACCTTTTCACAAAGCCAGCTCACCCAATAATACAAAATCACAAGATACAGCTAACCACAAATGGAAAGCCCTAACTACACACTAGTATTATCTTTGCTACTTAATGTATCAAACATATCTAATTCATACATTTTACCTATAATGCTAACAAGCTCATAACTATTTTTAACTATATCACTCATCTACTTAGCAGTCTGATCAGGACTGGATTTGATCTTGAAAGGCTGATCTTTCCATAAGTGCATCATAACATCATCATCGTCATTGTCATCAACATCATCAACCATGTCATCAACATCTGATCCATCTTCCAGGCAGGTCTGTTTACATATTTTCTTAAGGTGTGTCATTCTTTTTTACATTATAGTGGCAACAGCAGCCAAGCCTTTATTTTGCTTAGCCAACCCATCCACACATTTCTTAACTAATGCATCTATAGCAGGTGAAATAGACAGCAATTTGGTAACCAATACAACTAGAGCACTAACAGATTCAACCAAGAATTTTATCAGCAAAGACAGTTTGCCAAGATGAGATTCCAGAAAAGCCAACCTAACTTCAACAGCAATATTAAGAGCAGAGGAAACAGCAGACAACCTGAGTGTTGTAGTTGAAGAGGGACCACCAAGATCTAAGTTTGTATCAGCAGCAACAGCAACAGGAGGAACCACTTTGGAGCCACCAGAGAAGTTGGAAGAGACTTTGGGAGAAAGAGGAGGTAACACCTTGTACTCTAAAGCCAAATAATCCAAACCTTGACATCTATAGCAGCAGTAACATCCAAAAGTTTTCCACCAGATGCAGCCGCCATGTAAGATACCAGTTTTTGAAACAGCAATGTTCAAAGATTCTAAGGAATTAAAGATAACCACAGCAAAACATTGACATTGGTATGACTTAGGAGAGCAAGGAATGAAACAGGTATGGCCCCCAACTTAAGAGACCAATTCACTAATCTCAAAGGTGGTACAGCCAAAGAGAAGATTAACTAACTTGGCTTTAAAAGCATCTCTTAAAAAAAGAACATCATTCTGGTTAACTAGAGATAGAATTCTAATACTGTCTTTTTTTACCAGCACAGACCAGTGAGTAAGAGCAGCAGCAACAGAAAAAGTGTCTCTGAAATAAACCACAGCATATTGCCATAAGCCAGCAGGCTTCAACCTAACAGAAGTAACAACACCAAAAATGCCAAGAGCAGATTTAATATCAGTAGAAGAGGTACCCAAGAGTACATTACGAAGTGCAACTGACAAAGAGAGGAAAGAAACAGAGACCACACCAGAAGACTGTGCAATCTTAAGAGTGGTTAAAAAAATCTCATCATCAATGACCACTTTGGTGGCACCAGTTAAACTCTCCTGAGATGCAAATTCTATATAGAACAACTTGACAGCATCTCATACAACTGACTTAAGCCCAATGCAACCAGGCAAAAGCTGAAACAAAGAACTAAGAAGGGCCATCTTGATCTTGAATATGGCACCAGACACAAGAGTAGAGGCCATCCAACCAAAGAATCTTTGACAACCATTCACATTCTCCCAAGCACTACTATCAGCAGTACTAGAAACTGGGGGAGGAGCAGTTGATTCCATTTCCATCTGATCAGCCCAATCTTTTAGATTATCTGAAATGATAGACTGTTTTGCTTCTATGGCAGGAGAAAATCTGCTGAAAATTACCATATTAGGCAACACAGCCAGTGGTTGATCCTGTTTTATATTAGGAAATAAGCCATTGTTATTACCATCCATATTAGGAAGAGGGCTGGCTGCTACTGTGAAGATTTTACCCAAGATTTCATCTGGAACCATGAAGGAGTTTGATGTGACCATAGCAGTTGTAACTGCCTGCTGCTGTTTTTTGGAATTTTTTGCTTTTGTGGCTATTTGTGAAGCAGTAGTAGTAGAAGTAGTAATGGAAGTGGTAAGAACAGGAAAGACCAACTTGTTGACTGGTTTGTTATTAAAAATCTTTGGGCTTTTTGAAGTGATAGAGACAACACTGGGACTAATCTAAGTGTGCCTTTTTGAAAAAACTTTGACTGGAGAAGAACTACCAGCCAAAGGTGAAAAAAATGAACCAGAAGCTGCTAAAAGCAGCTTATTACTAATATTTTTTAAAGAAAATGTAGCCAGAATATTTTGTCTAGCTGCTTCAATAACAGAGAGACCCTCTTGTGTTGAAATTTTATTAGTTACTATAGGAAAAGTAATGTTTGAAACTTTTTTACTCTTAGCTTTAGTCATGGTTATGAAATTTAAGAGAAAAAGAGTTTTTTTTTTTGGCTATAATTGTTCAAGTCCATTATTGTGTTTGTCAAAAAGGAAGTTACTAATAATTAAGTTGGTTTGGTTTGAAAAGCTTGTATTGTCACTGGATGGTAAGTCTAAAGAGAACATCAGCATTTTGATGATTTGCTTCTTTGTGGTATTAAATATCATAGTCAAATTTATCTAAGTAGAGTATCTAGTGAGTTATTCATTTGTGTTCCAGCTTTTTTTTATTGCACAGCCAAACCAAAGCTTGATGATCTGTTACTACTGAGAATTTTACATCAAAAAGATATTGATTCCAGTAACTAGTAGCCCAAATTACTGCTAAGCATTCTTGTTTAGTTACTGAATAGTTTTTTTCTGCTAGTGTAAGAGATCTACTGGCATATGCTATAGCATGTTCCCTGCTGTCTTCATCTTTTTGTGAGAGAACAACACCAAGTTTATAGTCAAATGCATCAATGTGGAGGATGAAAGATTGGTCCAGATTAGGTTGCTTGAGAATTGGTTTAGTAACAAGTTTTTCCTTCAGAATTTCAAAAGCTTTTTGTTGATAAGTGCCCCAGTAATAATTGACATTTTTTCTGAGTAGCTGATTGAAAAGAAAGGTAATTTTGGAGAAATCCTTGATAAATTTGTGATAGTATGAAGCCAAACCAAGGAAAAAGTGTAGTTTAGGAACATTTATTGGTTGTCTAATGTTTTGAACTTTTTTAATTTTAGCTGGATTAGAGAAAATTCTATCTTTTGTAATAAGATAACCAAAAAACTGGGTGGATTGGTATCCAAAAAAAGATTTGATTGGGTTGATCTTAAGGCCAGCATTTCTGAGCAGATCAAAAACCTTCTGCAAATGTTTAAGGTGTTCATTCCAGGTTTTTGAGTAGACCATTATGTCATCTAAGTAGACCAGAACAAAGTTTTCTTTTACTGATTCAAATACTTTGTTGAAAGATCAGAAAGACATTAATAAGACCAAAAAGCATGACTGTGAATTCATAGGTGCCATACTTGGTAATGAAAGCAGTTTTTTTTCTGCTTTTTGGATCTATCTCTACTTGCCAGAATTCAGCAGTTAAGTCAATAGTTGAGAAGAAAGCAGCACTATTAAATTTATCTAGTATTGCATCAATTTTGGGGAGTAGGTACATGTCTCTTATAGTGATGGCATTTAATTAGTGGTAGTTGACACAAAAATGTAGGGTTCCACCTTTCTTGAATATTACTACAACTGGGAAAGCCCATTCACTCTTGGTTTTTTGTATAAATCCAAGATCTTATTTCTTTCTTGATAAACTCATTATTGTGTTAATTGGATTGATAAGACTTCAAATGGATGGAACAAGTTTCTTTGGTGGTGATGGTATATTGTATCACATAGGTTTATTCAGAGGTGTTACCTTCTTTTAAGATAACTGGGCTATTTCTAGCCAACAGATTTTCAATGTCTATTTTTCTTTTTTCAAGAGAAGGTTTTTTTTGTTTTACAACTAGTGATTGAATTTCAGGTGGTTCATTCTCAAAGGACTTTTTTATGTATGTAAATAGGCAGTTACTTAGGCAAGGAATAGATTGTAAGGAGAACAGTACAAATTGCAAACTGAATGGAAAAAATCCAAGAGTATTGATGGCAGAGTCAAAAGGAATTTGCATGATGGCTTCAATACATGTAACACATCAAGGAATAGCAGTAGGGATATTGGCAAACGCATAGTGAGAATGGATAAAGCATTCACACAGTGTAATAATATATTGACTAATGCTTTGTGTGGTAAGAGTACTTTGTATAGTAGTGTGATACCCCATAGATTTTACAGTTATACTAGCATGTAGTTAGGCATAACCACTTAGTGATTAGCCACATCTTGTAATTTATATTATTGGGTGAGTTGGCTTTATGAAAAGATCATGCTCTGTAAGTGTGGCTAAACTAATAAAAGACCAGCATGGCTACACATTAACAAAAAAAAAAGGACTTTTGTACTTCTTTTAGTTTTTCTCTAAGTATTAAACTAATTGGCTTTCAATTTTTGTAATAGATTAGGCAGAACTTGCATTCATCACTAAGAGAATATAAAAGTTTATTGCACCAGCATTTGGCACAAAAACTATGCCATCAATAGCTGTATTTGGCTTTCTTGCCAGGCTTTCTATCAAAGATTTTTCTGAGAATATCATAGTAGGGCCAACAGATCAGCTTGTCATTTACCATAATTCTTTCTTTGTCAGCTTTAATATTGTTTAGTGGCTTGCCATTGTTGATAAAGATAGTATAGGCAAGTTTAGTAGTTTCTTCTTGTTTTTTTTGATCTTCTTCATCATTACTCTCATTATTATCTGATTTATCTGATTGTTTTTCTTAATTCTGTTTGGTTACTAGAGAAGTTGTCCAATAATAGTACTTAACCACAATAGGTTTCTCATTACATCTAATGGTTAGCTCACAAAGTTCATAGTCAAGTAGTGCTTTGGTTTTCTTGAGCCACTCATTACCAACAATAATGGTATACTCTTTTGCTTTAGATACTTCCATGTTAGTTTCAATGCTAATGTCATTAATGTGAACAGGAACAGTTTTAGTTATGCCCAGGCCTTTTTTCTTGTCACTATGTACATTGGTTATAGGCCAGATAGAAGGTTCATCAATCTTTTTTCCAATGGCTTCCAGAAAGTGTTTGGCAATTACACTAACAGATGATCCACTGTCTAGGATCAAGTCAATAAAATAACCAGCCACTTGGGCTTTACAAATAAAAGGGGTAACATTGCTGTTGTTAGCAAGTTCAGCTTGGCAAAAGTGCTTATTGGTTTTTGGTGTTTTCTTCTTTGGAATCAGTGATTTGTGAAGATTTTTTTTAAACTGTGGATAGGTCATTAGTTGGTCAAATGTAATGTGTGCTGGGGTTTCCATGAGATCTTTAACTTTTTTTTTTTTGTTAACATGCAGCCACATTCAAAAAGCATGACTTTTTCATAAAGCCAACTCACCCAATAATCTAAATTACAAGATGTGGCTAACCACTAAGTGGTTATGCCCAACTATATGCTAGTATAACCAAAAAATTTATAAGATATTTCACTATTACATAAAGTAATTTTATCACAAAAAACATTAGCCAGTATCTCATTATATCACGTGAATCTATTACTCATCTTAACTTTGGCTATGCTGTTATTATTACCATTATTCCTTGATACTTTATGTATGTTGGACCCAATTGATGGGTTTTTTTTACTTCTATTATCAATACTCATTGATTTTTCCTATTCAGTTTGTGCTTTGTAATGTTCTTCTTATAATCTATTCTTTGCTTGAGTCACTGTCTATTTACACATTTTAATTAGTATATTATTGTTAGTCTTTTAATTGATGTCAGCAAAGGCATTGATTTTTCCAAATTGCTTATCAATTAATCTTTTGCATAGCAGATCTATGTTGGATGTTGACATAATGTACTCTTTAAACAAAACAATCTTCTTACCAGAGTCTATGGTTTTATGTTTCTCTCTCACAGCCTTGGATAAGCACTGCATCCACTCATTTCTTATCTCATCCATCAGTGTTTTGCCTTTTTGAGTATTCAAAGAGCATTCTCAAAAGTGCTGGTTGGTCTCTACTTCCTTTTTTTTTTTTGTTAATGTGTAGCCATGCTGGTCTTTTATTAGTTTAGCCATACTCACAGAACATGACCTTTTCATAAAGCCAACTTACCCAATAATCTAAATTACAAGATATGGCTAACCATTAAGTGGTTATGCCTAACTACATGCTAGTATAACCAGAAAATCTATGAGATATCACACTACTACACAAAGTACCCTTCCCACAAAAAAAACTAATCAGTATGTTATTACATTGTGTAAATACTTCACCTATTCTTACTATGTGTCTGCCAGTATCCTTACCACTATCTCTTAATGTGTTATGTATGTTGGAGCTGTCATATAGATTTCTCTTGACTCTGTTATCAATATCCTTGGATTTTTTTTGCCTGAGTAACTGCCCATTTACACATCTTAACTAATATGTTATTGTTAGTCTTTAGATTGATGTCAGCAAAAGTGTTGATCCTCCCAAATTGCTTATTGATCAATCCTTTATATAGTATATCTATGTTGAATAATGACATAATGTATTCACTAGACAGCACAATCTTCTTATTAGTGTTCAAGACTTTTCACCCGCCTCCCACAGCCTGTAATAGGCACCATATTCACCTATTTCTTATATCATCAATCAGTATCTTGTCCTCTTGGGTATTCCCAAAAGTGCTGATTGGTTTCTACTTCATTGTGACATATTTTGCAAAGATTGTTTAGATATACAAGAAGACATCAGTTGTATAGCACCTCTGCTGTTGGCAACATGTTGTGAAATGATTTCATAAGAAATGTATGTATTGCTGATGAACCAGGAAAAACTCTTTCTCTTCTAAATTTTATAACCATAACTAGAGCTAAGAGTAAAAAAGTTGCAAACATTACTTTTTCTATTGTAACTAATAAAGTTTCAACACAAGAGGATCTCTCTGTTATTGAAGCAGCTAGACAAAATGTTCTGGCTACATTTCCTTTAAAAAACACTAGTGAAAAACTGCCTTTAGCAGCTTCTGGTTCATTTTCTTCTCTTTTGGCTGGAAGTTCTTCTCCAGTCAAAGTTTTTTCAAAAAGACACACTTGGGTTAGTCCCAGTGTTGTTTCTATCATTTCAAAAAGCCCAAAGATTTTTAATAACAGACCAGTCAACAAGTTGGTCTTTCCTGCTCTCACCACTACCACTACTTCTACTACTACTACTGCTTCACAAATGGCCGCAAAAGCCAAAAATTCCAAAAAACAGCAGCAGACAGTCGCAATTGCTATGGTAACACCAAATCTCTTTGTAATTCCAGATGAGATCTTGGAAAAGATCTCCACAGCAGCAGTCAGTCCTCTTCCTGATATGGATAATAACAGCAATGGCACATTTCACAAGATAAGAAAAGATCAACCACAGGCTGTGTTGCCTAATGTGGTACTCTCCGGCAGATCTTCACCTGTCATAATAGCAAAACAGTTTATCACTCCAGATGATCTCAAAGATTGGGCTGATCAGATGGAAATGGAATCAACTGCTCCTCCCCCAGTTTTTGGCACTGCTGATGGTGGTGCTTGGAAGAATGTGAATGGTTGTCAAAGGTTCTTTGGTTGGGTGGCCTCTAATCTTGTGGCTGGTAGTACATTTAAGATCAAAATGGCCCTGCTTAGTTCCTTGTTTCAGCTGCTGCCTGGTTGTATTGGGCTTAAGTCAGTTTTATGAGATGCTGTCAAGTTGTTCTGTGTGGAATTTGCATCTCAGGAAAGTCTAAATGGTGCCATCAAAGTGGCCATTGGTAAAGAGGTTTTTCTAACTACTCTTAAGATTGCACAGTCTTCTGGTATGGCCTCTGTGTCTTCCTCTCCCCTGTCTGTTGCACTTCATGATGTTCCCTTGGGTACCTCTCCTGATAACATCAAAGCTGCTCTTGGCATTTTTGGTGTTGTCACTTCTGTTAAGTTGAAGCCAGCTGGCTTGTGGCAATACACTGTAGTTCACTTCAAAAACATTTCTTCTGCTGCTGAGGCTCTCAAACACTGGTCTGTGCTGGTCAAAAAAGATAGTGCCAAAGAGAGATTATTGCTTCAAGAGATGCATTTAAAGCTAAGTTGGTTAATCTTCCTTTTGGTTGTACTGCCTTTGAGATTAGTGATTTGGTTTCCCAGGTTGGTGGCCAAACCTGTTTTATTTCCTGATCCCCTGATTCATACCAACATCAATGTTTTGCTGTGGTTACCTTTAATTCTCTGGAATCCTTGGACAATGCTATATTAAAAACTGGTATCTTGCATGGTTGTCATATCTGGTAGGAAACTCCTGGATGCCATCACTGCTACAGGTGTCAAGATTTGGATCATTTAGCTGTGGACTGCAAGGTGTCACCACCTCTTTCTCCCAAGTTTGTTTCCAACTCCCAAAGTTTTCAAGTCTTCATTCACCAGTGCTAAGTCTTATGCCAAAGCTGTTGCCTTTGTGATTTCTCCTGCTGCTGCTGCTGCTGGTATAGATCCTGTTCTTTCTGGTATCTCCCTGTTTCAATTGCTGCTGTTGAATCCAGATTGGCTTCTATGGAATCTCATCTCAATGAGTTGGCATTGTTGGTTAAGTCTATAATTGAACCTGTTGGTTCTCTGGTTGTGCTGGTTACCAAACTGCTGTCTATTTCACCAGCTGTGAACATAACATTGAGGGAAAGTGTGATTGGTTTGGAAAAACAAGTTAAAGCTGTGGCTGCTGTGGCTTCTATGTTGAATAGAAATGTTAAGTCCCTGACAAAAAAGTGTGATCAGATCTCCTTGGAAGATGCATCTAATAATGATGATATGGATGATGAAAATGATGAGGGTAAAAACTTTTCAGTCTATGATGACATCTTTGATATGATGATGCAACTGTGGGAGGGTCAGCCTCCTAGTATCAAATCCAATCCTGATCAGACTGCTAAGTGGATGAGTAGTATGGTTAAGAATAGTTATGAGCTTGTTAGCATTATGGGTAAGATGTATGAATTAGATATGTTTGATACATTAAGTAGCATAGGTAGTACTAGCATGTAGTTAGAGCTTTCCACTTGTGGTTAGCCGCATCTTGTGATTTTGTATTATTGGGTGAGCTGGCTTTGTGAAAATACCACTTTACTGTGGACATAATTAATAAACGACCAGTGTGGCTACACTTTAACAAAAAAAAAAAATTGCTGATGAACCAGCTGAGATAAAGCCTGATGACATTTTACCATCCCAGTTTTAAATCTTGGTCCAAAGATGCTATTGTCTCTTGGATTTTGTTGTTGCCTATCCAATTCAAAGCTGCTTGAAGAATAGTCTGTTTGCTCAGAAAATGTTTAATATTTAAATCCAATTCAACTCCTCTGCAAAAGGGAA
The DNA here is from genome assembly GCA_016748015.1 of Geosiphon pyriformis. NCBI lineage: Eukaryota > Fungi > Glomeromycota > Glomeromycetes > Archaeosporales > Geosiphonaceae > Geosiphon > Geosiphon pyriformis. The sequence goes on along the minus strand of JAAOMT010000299.1, from coordinate 667,732 downwards.
TATATGCAGTCTTATTAGCATTGTAGGTCCACTTTACAGTGTCAAGAGTGGTAAACTCTTTGGCTAGTTTGTCAGTCTTTTCATTTTCCAATATACCAGTATGAGCAGCCACTTTGTTCATGTTGAAATCAATCCTCTTTTCCCTTATTATTGCTCTGATTGCATTTCATGTGTGCCAGTTTGAAGTTTTGAGCTGATTTCTAACAGACAAGGATATATTTTTAGACAACTATTTCTGAGCTGTTGATATTACTGCTTGACTATCTGGGTTTATTGTTAGTTTGCATTTGTAAGGCACAGCTTTCAAAGCCAATAACACAGTCTTTGCCTCTGTTTTTGTTGATAATAATGTTCCATCAACTGCTATACCAAATTCGGCCTCCATCCCATGTGTTACAAAAGCAGCCCCTCCTCTTGCATTCTCAGAGCCAGCTTCTGCCATTGAGCCATCTGTTGATATTTCTATTTCATTTCTGAACCTTAACTTCTCTCATACACCCCTCCATTGTGGTAATAACATGTTAAGGATATGGATGTAAATAGTATCTTTCTGCATTGTTTCAAAATCATTTGGTATTTGGTCAGTTAGTTTGTGCATCCCTAATACTTCACATTGTGCTATATTAATGTTCCTGTATTCATCCATAATGATTGTAGACTCTAAAATCTTAAACCATCTGGGAATTTTACCACTATCAGTTTGTCTGTACTTTTTTGTGAAGTCCATCCATGTCATCAATGTCTCATCTTTCTTTTGTATCTGATGCAGGTACAAAATGTTTTCCTTCCTTAGGAAACTTCTAACTTTGGTGTAAGTTGTACCTGAAGGTATAACAGTCTCAATTAAGTATGCTTGTGGTCTTGAGGATTTGGGTACCCCATGTGTGTTACCATTGCTCTTGAATGAGATGCCTTTTTTCTCCATAATCTGCATAATATTAGCTATTAAATTAATGTCTAGTCTAGATTGTTCATTGGTGGAGTATTCAAGTATATTCTGAGCTGACCATCTTTGTGCCTATAAGTTGGCTAATCTGATTTTTGTAGCCATTCCAGCAATATCAGTACTGTTCAATCTAACCAACAAATCTGTGATCTTGCTTTTTGCTTGTATATCCTCAACTTTGAACAAGTTATACAAAGATGAGTGATGCATGGTGCTGGCTAAGAAATCTACTGAAAGTTTTGCCTTTTTCTTTATAGTGGCCAAAATCTTTGAAGTCCATTTTCTTGCCCAGCTATTTGGAATATGGGTCAATTAAGATCTGAATTCTATTGCTAGACTGAGAACACTGTTAAAAATGTAAATGGCCTGTTTCTCAGTAATGTGTTTTTTCCTAATAACTGTACATACTGCTTCAATATCAGATCCTATCATTTTTAGAACAGTGTCATTTTTTCCATCTGCTCTAATCCACACCCCCAGATATTGGGTACATGTAGATGGATCCAGCAATTTCAAGATTTGTTTGTTTGGACCAAATTTTAGTGGCTCAATCATCAATGATTTCCCTTTGGAGGGTCTGACCATCATTGTTTCAGTCTTATTTAAGTTGATTTCTATATCCACCATTCTAAAGAAAGAACTAGCTGTGTTAAGAATACTCTGCATGTTCTGTCTTGAGTTAGCTATCCACACTGTGTCATCTACGAAGGCTAGGTGATTCACTGATACCAACAGGGTTTGTGTATCTGATTGATTGTTTCACTTTTTCCAATCGGCTGTTAGTTTGTATCCATGACTATAATTGGATTGTTTTACTTCACACAGTAAGAGGTCATAGAAAATCCTCTACATAATGGGTGAGTTTGTTTTCCCCTAATCCAATACATCTTGTACTTGATATTTGTCACTCAACCCAAATTCAGTTATGATCCTATTGCTTCTATTGTTGTGCATCAAGCCAAACAGCTCAGTAAATCTATTGTTATGGTTGAATTTCATAGTTTTTATTAATTATCACATGTATCAGCCACTGATGTCACATAATTAGTCACTCTATTTTTAGATAGTAATCATTGATCTGATCAATGACCTGACCGTTGACCTGATTATTGACCTAATCATTGACCTAATCATTGACCACTTTTGATAGCTATATAAGTAATGAATTTTTCAACTGTAGAAAAACATGTAATAACAAGCATCTGAATAATCAAGAATAAATAAAACAACAACTTTCACCTCAATCCTTCTCTTATTGCTAATTTCTCTTTCTCTACCTTCAAGTATCTGAACATTTTAAAAGATAAAAGATTATTTGTTGGCCTTTTTCTGATGTATATAATTGTAGTATTTGAAGATTATTGAATAAAATGTGACTGAAGAGCACATCTGATACTTGATATTGAATTCTAAGAGTGCTGACGTAAGGCATAAAATTATACCAAGTGTGATCATTTGTTAACAGTACAGACTATCCCTCTACCTTCAGATTCCCCAGTTACCTTTGAAAAGAATAGTGACTGAGATATTTTATGAGACTGATCTTGCACATTGAATTCATACTCATTCAATTTGCTCTTTGAAGTTGAATTCCCTTTGATTATTTCTATCACCCTACAATCCTGTTCTCCCTTGCTATCTGTTAGCTTGTTACACCAACCTATAACATAAAAGTGGTGCTTCCTGTGAGGTTGTCAAAATCCACTTTGTTTTCTATTGTATGGGTAATTATTCATACCTGCCACAACAATCAGAAGAACACTTTGAAGCACACAACAGAAACGATCTAGACTTTATTGAACTCAATCCTTTGTCCTCCTGTTTGATTTGTTTTCCCCTTAAAGAACAATCTAGTAGACAATTCCAAGACTTTTGGAACTGGTTTCTAAACGAGCATTCAGCTGAAATCTACACAGCTTATACAACCTATTACTTTGACCAAGCTTATTTTGAAGATAACTTTAAAGAAAGAAACAATAGCATCAACAAACTTTTATACTCAATAATCTTTGAACAACAGCTCCCTGATTTTGATCATCTGAATCATCAAATCCATATTTGGATTACTATCCATCAATCAGTTGAAACTCCCCTTGAAACAGAAGAAGAAAGTTACCAAACTGCTTCTGTTTTTAATCTCTTCTCAAGTGAATCAGAAAATTCTACACAAACAGTTACTCCTGAACCAATGGCCCAAGACCCTATACAACAAAACATTTTGATCGCCCTCCAAGGTATACAAACTGCCTTGGGAAGAAGAAATAATACTCCACTACTACTATTCAGAGGTGACACACAAGATCCAATTGAATGGCTGGATGATTTTGAAAGAGCTGCCACTGCAAACCAATATGATAATGAATACAAATTCCAAATTGTTGGTGGCTACCTTCAAGGCTCTCCTGCTACTTGGTTTTCCCAAGAAACCAATGTCAATGCCCAGCAAAGAATTATTAGGTGGACACTGGCAAATGCTGGAGAAGATAACACCTCATTTACTACCTGGTTTGAAATGAAATTCAGAACTCCCATCTTAATCTCTAAATGGTGTATGGAATTAGAAAGAAGAACCCAAAGTCCTGGTAAAGTTGTGACTGAATATGCTAAAGCAATCAGAAAACTAATCAAACATGTAGACTGGTAGAAATTGGACAAAAGAGCAAAAGATTCATTTCTTTACAAAAGGATTGAGAACTGATCTCTCATATGCTCTTTGGCCCCTTCTGGCCCTGAAAGATAATCCCACAATAGATATGGCCATTGAACTTGCCCAGCAAATAGAAGACAATCAAAGAATGCATCATGGATCTACACTTCCAGTTTTTGCTCCTGCTCCTGTTATGGCTGCCCAAACTCAAGACCCAAATGAACAGTTGATAGATAGACTCACAGCAAATTTTGCTTGGCTATTAGAACCATTAGCCCAAGCAGTCAGAGATAACCAGCAACCTTAAAGACCCAGATTTGAGCCACGCTTCAATCAGCCTCAGCAACCATCTTATGAAAGACAACAAAATCGTGGCCCACCTGTGTGTAATTGCTGTGGATTAACTGGACATTTCTCAAGAGATTGCAACAATCCTCTTTTACCCCCTCCAGCTCCCAGAAAGAATGATAATCAAAACAACAGACCCATTAACAACAATGCCCCCAATCAAAGACCTAATCATGTCAACATTAATTTCTTTAGAGAGGATCTCTTAGTTGAAGCCACTGTTTATTAGCCTTTAAACTGGTAGGCGCACTTCCAAAGGGTGAGAGTGCAAGCCAATCAGAAGAAATCCCCTTTTATGCTTTCAATTTAACTGATGATGATCATGACATGGATGAACTAGCAATCAACATCTCAGAAACAACAAGAAAGAAGAAGAAAGCCAGGGTTGATTTCATTTTAGATCCAAACAAAGCATCTACATTAACTGCTGATAACAAAGAGCCACCAAAGGCTAAAGTGTTTAAAAATCCTCCAAAGTTAGAACCCCCAGAAATTGTACAAAAATCTGGTCTATATTCTGTTGTAAAAGATCTCATGGAAACCCCAGCTCATATTACTTTTGGCCAATTGATGACCCATCCACAATTCAGAAAAGATCTTTGTAAATCCTTAATTCCTAAGAAAAAAACACCAAAGACTAACAAGCACCCTCGCCAAGCTGGATTTGCTGACAATAGCAATGTCACTCCTCTAATTTATAAAGCACAAGTGGCTGGTTACTTTATTGATTTGATCCTAAATAGTGGGTCATCTGTTAGCGTTATTGCCAAACATTTTCTGGAAGCCATTAGAAGAAAGATTGATGAACCCTCAACTAGACCAATGACCAACATACATGGTGACAAAAAGAAAGGGCTTGGTATAGCCAAAGCTGTTTTTGTCCACATCAATGGCATCAGCATTGAAACTGACATGGAAGTATCTGAAGCAAAAGAGTACACCATCATTGTTGGCAATGAGTGACTCAAGAAAGCAAAAGCCTTATTCAACTATGAACTTTGTGAACTAACCATCAGATGTGGTAAAAAACACATTGTGGTTAAGTGCCACCATTGGACAACTCCCCCAGTATCCAAGCAGAACCAGGAAAAAGAACAATCAGAGGAATCAGATGATGAAGAGAGTGATGAAGAAGAAGAACAAGAAGAACAAGAAGAAACTGCTGAACTTGCCTATACTACTTTCACCAGCAATGGCAAACCATTAGACAATGTCAAAGCTAACAGAGAAAAAATTATTGTAAATGGCAAGCTGATCTGCTGGCCCTACTATGATATCCTTAGAAGAACCTTTGACCAAAAATCTGGCAAGAAAGCCAAGTACCATTATTGGTGACATAGCCCTTGTGCTTGGTGCTGGTGCAACCAACCCTGTATTCTCCAAGTGATGAATGCAAATCATGCCTGATCTATTACAAAGATTGGGAACCAATCAGTTTGATACCTAGAGAAGAATTGAAAGAAGTACAAAAGTCCTTTGAGAATGAACCACCTCAAACCCAATCACTAGTTGTAAAACAAAGAGAACCCTCCCCTGAAGAAAGAAAAATAGACATTGAAAACCTGCTGGCTAGAAACAGTCCAGTTATCTCAAAAGAAGGTGAACCCTCTGGACGAACCCATGTGATACAACACACCATCACCACTAGAGAAACTTACTCTATTCATTTAAAGCCATATCAATCCAATCACCACAATGATGAGTTCATCAAGAAAGAGATAAACTGGATGAAAGAACTTGGATTCATACAAGAAGCCAAGAGTGAATGGGCTTTCCCAGTTGTAGTAGTATTCAAAAAAAGTGGAACCCTACACTTTTGTGTTGACTACTGCCAATTAAATGCCATCACTGAAAGAGACATGTACCCACTTCCCAAGATTGATGCAATGCTAGATCAATTCAAAAATGCTGCTTTCTTCTCAACCATTGATCTAATTGCTGGATTCTGGCAAGTAGAGATGAATCCAGAAAGTTGGAAGAAAACTGCCATCATCACCAAGTATGGCACATACAAATTCACACTCATGCCTTTTGGTCTCACCAATGTTCCTCCCACCTTTCAATGCTTAATGGACAAAGTATTTGAATCAGTGAAAGAAAACTTTGTTCTGATCTACTTGGATGACATAATGGTATATTCAAAAACCTGGAATGAACACTTTGAACACCTGCAAAAGGTTTTTGACCTCCTTAGAAATGCTGGCCTCAAAATCAACCCAATCAAATTTTTCTTTGGAAGACAATCCACCCAATTTCTTGGCCATCTTATTACAAAAGATAGAATCTTTCTTGATCCAGCCAAAGTTGAAAAAGTCCAGAACATTAGACAACCAATGAATGTTTATGAATTATGTTCTTTCCTTGGTTTGGCCTCCTATTATCGCAAATTTGTTAAAGATTTCTTCAAAATCGCCTTTCCTCTTAATCAGCTACTCAGGAAAAATGTCAATTATTATTGGGGTACATATCAACAGAAAGCATTTGAAACCCTTAAGGAAAAACTGGTTACAGAACCTATTCTCAAGCAACCTGATTTGGATCAACCTTTCATCCTTCATATTGATGCATCTGGCTATGAACTTGGTGCTGTTCTATCCCAGAAAGATGAAGATGGCCATAGCATATGCCAGTAGAACACTTATTCTGGCTGAACAGAACTACTCAGTAACTGAACAAGAATGCTTAGCAGTAGTCTGGGCTACCAGCTACTTGAATAAATATCTTCTTGGTGTGAAGTTTCTGGTAGTAACAGATCACCAAGCTTTGGTTTGGAACATAAATGGATAACTTGCTAAATACTCCATCTGGATGAATTTGACTATAACATTCAACACTGCAAAGAAGCTAATCATCAAAATGCCAATGCTCTCTCCAAACTTACTATCCAGTAATAGCACAACTTTTTAACCAAACCAACCTAATTATTAGTAACTTCTCCACAACTAAACACAATAATGGACTTGGACAACTACTCTGCCTTAATGGAATTTTTGGGTAAAGGACAATATCCACCAAACTACACTCAACAGCAAAGAGAACATTTGCACAAACAATCAAATTTTTATTTGATTTGCCAGAACCAATTATACAAAAGAAATAGAAAAGATCCTGACCACCCTCAGAAAGTTATTAGATTTGAAGAAAGAGAAATTGTGATTTATAACATGCACACTGATCCATTAGCTAGACATTTTGGAAAGACTAAAACAATTCAGAAAACCTTAGCTCACTATTATTGGCCTACCTTAGGAAAAGACATTGCTGAATACATCAAAACCTGTGACACTTGCCAAAGAAGAGGAAAACCCAATCGCAAAGAAGATATCCACCCAATCTCTGTTGGTCAACCATTTGACAGAATTGGTATAAATGTTGTTGGACCTTTAACAATAACTCCTGATGGCAACAGATACATTATTACAGCTACCGACTATCTTACAAAGTGGGTAGAAGCAAGAGCCACTCCAGACCAAACAGCAGTCTTAATAGCCAATTTCATTTATGAAGATATCATCTGCTGTCATGGCTGCCCCAGAGAACTTTTATCTAATAGAGGAAGAGCTTTTTTCAGTACACTGGTTGAAGAACTGTGTAGAAAAATGGGAATACATTATAAACTCTCCTCTCCTTATTACCTTCAAACAAATGGCTTAGTGGAACATTTCAATAGAATATTGTGTGAAACCCTAGCCAAAACCAGTGAAGAAACAAATTCATGGGACAAAGTACTGCTTTCAGCTTTGTTTGCTTATAGAACTGTGAATCATAACATAAAAAGTTATGAACCTTTTTATCTGTTCTATGGACGCATGGCAACACTACCAATAGAAACTAACATTGAGACAATACCCTTTGAAGAGATCACAATAGCAAATTACAAAGAAGACTTGGTACTATTCTTGATTCCTTGGTAAAAGCATGAATAGTTGCTTTTAAAAAGATAAAACAGTTTCAAGAAAAGCTTAAAAAGAAGAAAACCTATAAAACACTTTCTTTAAGTGTTGGTGACTTGGTATTAAAATACCATTCAGACAGAGACAATGTCTATGGTGATAAATTCTCTAGCCAGTGGAAAGGACCCTTTATAGTCAACAAAGTTTTGAACAATGGTTCTTATATTCTTCAAGATCAATCTGAAACAATATTCAATAATCGTTCTGTTTATAGTACATGACTCAAAAAATATTACAAATGACCTGATTGGTTACCTGTTGTGGTAATACCAACCCAAATAATCAGCAAAAATCAGATATAAATAAATACACTATTCCCAAAACAGAGGTATCTTCAATTGACATAAACAATTATTTTTTGGATCAAAACATCCAAAATACTTTCTATACTCTCCATGAGTATTGGATCAAAAATTATCCAAATGCTACTTTGATCATTGGAAAACAGACCACCATAACTGACAACAGTGGAACACATACTGTTATTAGACCAAAGAAAACAACTATCAGAAGAGAAAAAATTGGTAGCAAAATGGATAAATATGTGCTAGAAAGTATAACAGCAGCAATACTTACACCTTCCATAACAATTGGAAAAACGATTAAGAAAATCTTGCTCATAGACAAAAACTTGTCATATGGAAGGCAACTAGAATTCTATGGTCATCTTGGTGAAATCATAGAAGAAATGAAGCTCATGAAAAAAACAACTTCAGAGATACAAGTGAAAATTTTGGGCATTATACGTTTAGATGTCCCAAGAGTTTTGACCATTGCAAGAAGAGCCAAAACTCTTATACAAAGATTTGGTCTCTTGGATACAAAGCTCATTTCGCCCCAAGTATTATACACCTTATCCACAAAAGACTTTAACAAACTAGTTAGTTTTGAGTTAGATAAAACACTTCAATTAGAATACTTCATAAATAGTTTGATTTTGCCAGAGCTCAATCTCTTTGGAGAGGATGATGTTATGGTTGAATCTCATAGTTTTTAATTATTATCACATGTATCAGCCACTGATGTCACATAATTAGTCACTCTATTTTTAGATAGTAATCATTGACTTAATCATTGACCACTTTTGATAGCTATATAAGCAATGAATTTTTCAGCTGTAGAAAAACATGTAATAACAAGCATCTGAATAATCAAGAATAAATAAAACAACAACTTTCACCTCAATTCTTCTCTTATTGCTAATTTCTCTTTCCCTACCTTCAAGTATCTAAACATTTTAAAGATAAAAAATTACTTGTTGGCCTTTTCCTAACGTATATAATTGTAGCATTTGAAGATTATTGAATAAAACGCAACTGAAGAGCACATCTAATACTTGATATTAAATTCTAAGAGTGCCAACATGAGGCATAGAATTATACCAAGTGTGATCATTTGTTGACAGTACGGACTATTCTTCTATCTTCAGATTCCCCAGTTACCTTTGAAAAGAATAGTGACTGAGATATTTTATGAGACTGATCTCACACATTGAATTCATACTCATTCAATTTGCTCTTTGAAGTTGAATTCCCTTTGATTATTTCCATCACCCTACAATCCTGTTCTTCCTTGCTATCCATTAACTTGTTACACCAATCCATAACACTATTGTTTATCTTAATTCTCTTTAGTGCAGCTTCCATGGGTTTTCATCCCACTGAATCATATGTCTTTTTCATGTCCTGGAATGTAAACCAGGCCTCATTACCAAATTCTCTTGCATGTTCAGCAACAGCATTAATCACATGAATTGGCACTGCTGTGGAGGTATTCTTTAATACTGAGATATTGTAACCTTTTAGAACATTGTAGAGTTCACATGCTTTTGATATTCTTGCAGTTAGAATCTTTGTTAAGATTTTTCTGGTGCTCTCAATGAGTGTAATCAGCCTGGTGATGTCAATATTGCCACCCCATTCTTTTGGCTTTGAAATCAGTATAACCTGTGCAACTCTCCACTCCTCAGGCATGTTTGCTGCTTTAATGCAAGTGCTGAGCAATGTTTTCAGTTTAGACTTGGTGTTAGGCCCAGCCTTCTTCCATAGTTCAGCTTGAATACCTGATGGACCAGAAGCTTTGTTATGGGGTGTGTGGCTCAATATGTGTTTAAATTCTTCATTAGTTATTTCATCCATTACACCATCAAAGGCATGGTCTGGAATGCTTTTAATTGGCTCAAATCTGTGTTCCCAACTTTTCCATAGATCAGGCTCAAGGATTCTTGTTCTAGTCCACCCTTGGGCTTTTTTGTTTACTAGCTTTTTAATTTCATCAGGATTATCATGAAATTCACCTTCTTTAATGACATAATCCAGTACAATTCTTTGTTTTTTTCTGCTCAGAATGCTTTTGATTATAGCTCCTTTGTTTAGATTGAAGTTTTGTTGTCTTTTGATGATATTGTCCACTATCTGCCTCTGTTGTTGTATCCTGATCTTAGCATGCAGTGTTGATCTGTATTCTTTCTTAATATTGAGTAATTCTGTAATAAGCTCATTCTTTGGAAGAGTCATCAGATATGCACTAACTGTCTCAGGTTTCAACTGTTTCCATTTAGCCAACAACTGCAAAACATTGTTATCATGCATATCTGCATTGTTTACTCTTATTTGTTTGATTATATCAGCAACAATCTTAACAAGCTTGTGATTCATGCATTCTTTCTTTGTGTGTGCAGATCAGGCTCCTACTTTCTTCTTTGGTAGGCAATCAGCAGCTTGTAATACAGTCTCCTTAATTGTAAGCCACATCAGGTTTAGCTGTTATCTACTGATTTTCTTTGTACTTCATCTGTCAATCAATCAGTTTCTTTTGCATAGATCTCCCATTGCATTCCAGATGCTTTTTTAACATCAATCATAGTTGTGCTACTCTTCTTTCTTTCTGATCTAGATTTTTTATTGCCTGCCAAGATCCTGTTGGATCAAATAATTGTGACTACTGCTTTGTGATCAGTGCTAAATGATTCATTGACATCAATCACCCCAATGTGAGGCTGTAACTGCATCAGTAAACACATAATCCAATCTTTTTTGTACTCCATTAGATGCCCATGTCTTTTCTGGATTGTTTGTTGCATACATCTTATGCATATTCACTAAATTTATCTGTTGTAATGTTGCAGCAGTGGGACAAGCTTTGACTTTATTTGTAACATATGTTTTTTCAAGTGATTTGGATGACAGATCTTCATTCAAATCACCTGTAACTATGATTATCTCTTTGTTTTGCACAATGTCCCTCAAAAGTTTTCTGATTTCTTTAGCCACTGCTCTCTCAATAGGCAATTTGGAAGCAGGCATGTACAGCCCTACTATGTGCACACTAATTTTTCCTCTAAATTTCAACCCCAAATGTAACAGTCTTCCTTGATATCCCTTGATTGTTTCAACATGGTGTATCCAACATTTTTTGACCAGTATGCCAACACCAGTTCCCATTTGTTTCTCTGCACTTGACTTCCAAAAGGCATAATATTCTTCAGAACCAAAAAATACACCCTTTTCTTTTGTTGGAGTCAGTTTAGTTTCTGTAACAATCACAAAGTCAAATTGTTCATCAATAACCCAATGTAGCATCTCTTCAGCTTTACCAGAATTATTCAGTCCTCTAACATTAACAGTACCAATTTTCCAAGTGTTGTTATTGGAGTAGTTCTGTTCTATGTTGGAATCAGATGTGCTACACATCATTTGTTTCCATAGATTTAGATTCTCCAGCAGTAGAACTGCTCCAGCTATCCTGTTTTTTCACTTGCTTTAATAACTCCAGAATGGGTTCCAATGTTTTTTTAATTTCTTTGATTTCTAGTTCTGGGTTGTACACCTCTTTTTTCCCTGCTGGGGTAGATTTAACTGTAGTACTTTGGCTTGGTAACCTATTCTTTATCTCTATTTTTTCCTCTGAGGTGTTACTTGGCTGTTGAGTAATTGTTACTTTTTTCTCTCCTTCCAAGTTTGGCAGCAACTGCACTCAGCAGTTTTGCCATTTCATTAATCTGCTGTCTTAATTCATTAATTTCAGCCTTCCATGGTTGGTTGACTCCTTTCTTTGATTGTTCTCCTCTATTGTTTACCTGTGGACCAGGTTTCTGGGTACTGTTTGGATTGGTGTTGATCCGATTATGGAGCAGTCTGAGGGCAGCCATTTCAGCATATGATTTTCCACCAAAGGCCTTGATGTTTTCCTCTGGTAACTTTCTTGGTATCTCCTTCTTTCTTCTTATGCAGAGTTGGATATTTTGAGACCAGATGTCCCACCTGATAACAGAAGTGGCACTTTTTTGCATCAGTAGGCATCCAGTGGACCAGTGTGTCACCAATCACCAAGGGCTTTTTGGTGGCATTGTTGCAGCTAGCTTCACTGTCAAATCCTACATAAGCACAGCCCATCCTTGTATAATTTTTGCTAGTTTTTGGGATGAAACAAGATCGGGCTTTAATTTGATCCAGAGTGGTGCTCAAGTAGTGAGCAGTACAGTTTTGTGGTAGGCCTACCAATTTAGCTTCCCAGGCTTTTCTCTGCTCAATGATCTTTTGGGTCCCAATCATTGGGTAGATTCTGACTGCATCTTTCCTGACCATGGTAGACTATTGGTTTGCAGTTCTGGTTGCCTCTTCTTGGTTGTTATATTCAACCACTGCTGATTGCCATTTGCTGGCTACACTGATTTGAATTTTCTTAACCTCCCCAAATTCTTTCATGGCAGCCCCCACCTCTCTGTCTGAGATGTCCAAGGGGATATCTCTCACCAGGACTTTTTTTTGACCAGCCATTTGGTTGTTGACACCATTAGTAGCCATCAAAAATGATTCAATTTCCTTATTTGTCAGGATTTCTCTGGCTTGGTCTCTTCCAGCCACTTGGAAAAAATCAATTCTGATATCTTGGTTTCTAGCCATTACAGCCCCCAAGAGGTAATTGACATCTCCCAAGAGATCATAAATCCACCCCACTTTCTTTCTCATGATTTTTTCTGGTACATCTAATGCTTGCATGAAAAGTACATGTCTTTTGGTCCCATGGACCACCATTCTCTATCCTTCCTTTTGGTTTGCTTCCATAAGCATGGGTTTTTTGCCAAGAGATTTACTACTATATTGGCTTGGACTTGGACTAGCCATCCTGCTTAATAGGCTTGATTCAGAATCTTCTATGTTTTCTGCAGCATCATCCAAGTTAGGCTTATCTTTGTTTGTATCAAATGGGTTGTCCATATGTTCATCATTCTCTGTCGCAAAATTTCCTCTGTTGATCCTGTCTAAAATGTCAGAATTGCATTTTCTCAAAGCTGCTTCTATTTGTGCAGCTCTTTCTTTGTCTTTTTTAGGTGTTTTGGATGGTTTATCCACTTTTTTCAGGGACTTTGAGGCTTTCTTTTCCCCAGTCCAAGCTTCCATTTGAAATTTGTTGCTGTTTTCACCTTTGTTGAACATTGGTTACAAGACAAAGTTATTGGTTTGAACAGATGTGTTTTTGGGTAGGTCCTCTTCAGTTATTTGGTTGAATCTTTCAGTTAGCCCTTTTACACTTATTCTTCCAATGTGTCTGTATTTTTTGTTGGCTTTTTCCTCTAATCTGTTAGCTGTTATTGGAGAAAAGTCTGTTGCTCTCCTATGTGGAGCTGTTCTTTTCAATGTGTTGGCTATTCTAAAGGGTGTATTGTCTCTACTACTTGTGTTCACACTTCCAAATGGTCTATTGGTAGTTTCAAATCTAAATAGAGGTGTAATAGGTCTTGCAGTTTTTACAGTTGATGAATTTTGTGGATTGTTGTTTACACTTTTTCTTTTAGCGATAGAAATTATGTTTCTCTCCACTTGGTATTCACTATCAATAGTCTCTACACTTGTACTTCTTTGCATGACTAGTGTCACTTCACTGTTGACATTGTTATCAGACACTTTTAAGTTTGTTGTGATAATAATAGGAATTAATTATAATTAACAGTTTCTTTGCAAAAAACTTATTTTTCAAATTTGAGGCATAGTAAATTGTGTGGTAGTAGTCAAAGAGAGAAAAAAGTTTTTCCAACTGGGTCTTTACTTCCATATGACATATCTTACAAAGATTGTTTAGATACACCAAAGGACGTCTGTTGTACAGCACCTCTGCTGTTGGCAGCATGTTATGAAATGATTTCATAATAAATGTATGCATTGCTAAAGAACCAGCTAAGGTAAAGCCTGAAGACATTTTACCATTCCAGTTCCAAACCTTGGTTGTGCACTCTCAGTCTATCTTTCAGTTCAAAAGTCCTAATGTCCCCTAGACTTTGTCATTGTTTATCCAGTCTGTTGGCTTAGAAAGTGTCTAATATTTAAATCCAATTCAACTTCTCTGCAAAAGAGAACATAACTGACATTCTTGGCATTGTAGGCCCATCCTACTGTGTCAAAAGCAGTAGCTTCTTTGGCTAGTTTATCAGCCTTCTCATTTTCAAATACTCCAGTGTGTGCAGCCACTTTGTTTATGGTAAGATCAATCTTTTTTTCACCTATTACTGCTTTGATTGCATTCTATGTATGCCAGTTAGGAGTTTTGAGCTGATTCCTAATAGACAAGGGGAAATCTTTAGACAACTGTTTCTGAGCCATTGATACTACTGCTTAACTATCTGTGTTTAATATCAGTTTGCATTTATATGGTACTGCCTCCAAAGCCAATAATACAGCCTTAGCCTCAGTTTTTGTTGATGACAATGTTCTATTAACTGCTATACTATAGCTGGCTTCCATTCTATGTATTACAAAAGCAGCTGCTCTTCTAGCTTCCACAGAACCAGCTTTTACCAATGAGCCATCTGTTGATATCTCTATTTCCTTTCTGAGCCTCAACTTTTCTCATACTCTCCTCCATTGTGGTAATAAGGTGTCAGGAATATGGATGTAAATAGAGTCTCTTTGCATTGTTTCCAGATCATCTGGTATTTGGGTATCTAATTTGTGTATCTCCAATGCTTCACATTGGGCTACATCAATGTTCTTGTATTCATCTATAATGATTGTTGATTCTAGTACTTTAAACTATCTGGGTATTCTACCACTGTTATTTTGTCTGTACCTCCTTGTGAAGTCCATCCATGTCATTAGCAATTCATCCATATTCTGTACCTGATACAAATACAAAATGTTCTCCTTTCTTAGTAAGTCTCTAACTTTAGTGTAGGTTGCACCTGAAGCTATAACAGTCTCAATTAAGTGTGCATGTGGTCTTGAAGATTCAGGTACTCCATGTGTGTTACTAGAGCTTTTGAATGAGATGCTCCTTTCTTCCATTATCTGCTATAAGATTAACTCCTGAATTAGATCATTCCTTAGTGAGATATTTAAGTATGCTATAAGCTGACTATCTTTGTGCCTGCAAGTTGGCTAATCTGATTTTTGAAACCATTCCAGTAATATTATTACTGTTCAATCTAACCAACAAATCTGTGATCTTGCTTTTTGCTTGTATATTATCAATTTTGAACAAGTTGTACAAAGATGAGTGATGCATGGTACTGGCTGGGAAATCTACTGAAAGTTTTGCCTTCTTCTTTACAGTAGCTAAGATCTTTGAGGTCCATCTTCTGGTCCAGCTATTTGGAATATGGGTCAATTGAGATCTAAATTCTATTGCAGGACTGAGTACACTGTTGAAAATGTAAATCATCTGTTTTTCAGTGATGTGTTTCTTCCTAATAATTCCATACACTGTTTCAATATCGGATCCTATTATTTTCAGCACAGTTTCATTTTTTTTATCTGCTCTGATCCACATCTCCAAATATCAGATGCATGTAGATGGATCCAACAATTTTAAGAGTTGTTTGTTTGGCCCAAATTTCAGTGGCTCAACCAACAATGATTTCCTTTTGGAGGGTCTGACTACCATTGTTTCAGTTTTATCTAAGTTGATCTCAATATCTACCATTCTAAAAAAGGAGCTGGCAGTGTCCAGAATACTCTGCATTTCTTGTTTTGAGTTAGCTATCCACACTGTGTCATCAACAAAGGCAAAGTGGTTTACTGATGCTATTAAGGATTGTGTATCTGGTTGATTGTCCCACTTTTTCCATTTAGCTGTTAATTGGTATCCCTGGTGGTAATTTGCTTGTTTTACTTCACACAGTAAGAGGTCATAGAAGATCTTCCACATGATGGGTAAGCTTGTTTCTCCTTGATCTAATCCATCTTGTACTTGATATTTGTCACTTAATCCAAACTCAGTTATGATTCTATTACTTCTATTGTTGTGCATTAAGCCAAATAGCTCAGTAAACCTATTGTTCATTTTAATCCTCCTTAGTGCAGCTTTCATGGGTTTTCATCCCATTGAGTCATATGCTTTTTTCATGTCCTGAAATGTAAACCAAGCCTCATTGTCAAATTCTCTTACATGCTCAGCAACAGCATTAATCACATGAATTGGCACTGCTATAGATGTATTCTTCAAAACTGAGGTGTTATAACTTTTTAGAATGTTGTGGAGCTTACATGCTTTTGATATTCTTGCAGTTAAAATCTTTGTTAAGATCTTTCTAGTGCTTTTAATGAGTGTGATCAGTCTGGTGATGTCAATATTGCCACCTCATTCTTTTGGCTTTGGAATCAGTATGACCTGTGCTATTGTTATGGTTGAATCTCATAGTTTATATTAATTATCACATGTATCAGCCACTAATGTCACATAATTAGTCACTCTATTTTTAGATAATGATCATTGACCTAGTTGTTGACCTGATCATTGACCACTTTTGATAGCTATATAAGTGATGAATCTTTCAGCTGTAGAAAAGCATGTAATAACAAGCATTTAAATAATCAAGAATAAATAAAACAACAACTTTCACCTCAATCCTTTTCTTATTGCTAATTTTTCTTTCTCTACCTTCAAGTATCCAAACATTTTAAAAGATAAAAGATTACTTGTTGGCCTTTTCCTGATGTATATAATTGTAGCATTTAAAGATTATTGAATAAAATGTGACTGAAGAGCACATCTGATACTTGATATTGAATTCTAAGAGTGCCAATGTGAGGCATAGAATTATACCAAGTGTGATCATTTGTTGACAGTACAGACTATCCCTCTACCTTCAGATTCCCCAGTTACCTTTGAAAAGAATAGTGACTAAGATATTTTATGAGACTGATCTTGCACATTGAATCCATACTCATTCAATTCGCTCTTTGAAGTTGAATTCCCTTTGATTATTTCCATCACCCTACAATCCTGTTCTCCCTTGCTATCCATTAGCTTGTTACACCAACTCATAACATAAAAGTGGTGCTCCCTGTAAGGTTGTCAAAATCCACTTTGTTTCCTATTGTATGAGTGATTATTCATACCTGCCACAACAATCAGAAGAACACTTTGAAGCACACAACAGAAACAATCTAGACTTTATTGAACTCAATCCTTTGCCCTTCTGTTTGATTTGTTTTCCCCTTGAAGAACAATCCAGCAGACAATTCCAAAACTTTTGGAACTGGTTTCTAAATGAGCATTCAGCTGAAACCTACACAGCTTATACAACCTATTACTTTGACTAAGCTTATTTTGAAGATAACTTTAAAGAAAGAAACAATAGCATCAACCAACTTTTATACTCAATAATCTTTGAACAACAGCTCCCTGATTTTGATTATCTGAATTATCAAATCCATATTTGGATTATTATTCATCAATCAGTTGAAACTCTCCTTGAAATAGAAGAAAAAAGTTACCAAACTGCTCCTGTTTTTGATCTCTTCTCAAGTGAATCAGAACATTCCACACAAACAGTTACTCCTGAACCAATGGCCCAAAACCCTATGCAACAAAACATTTTGATCACCCTCCAAGGTATACAAACTGCCTTGGGAAGAAGAAATAATACTCCACTACCACTATTCAAAGGTAACACACAAGATCCAATTGAATGGCTGGATGATTTTGAAAGAGCTGCCACTACAAACCAATATGATAATGAATACAAATTCCAAATTGTTGGTGGTTATCTTCAAGGCTCTCCTGCTACTTGGTTTTCTCAAGAAACCAATGTCAATGCCCAGCAAAGAATTATTAGGTGGACACTGGCAAATGCTGGAGAAGATAACACCTCATTTACTACCTGATTTGAAATGAAATTCAGAACTCCTATTTTAATCTCTAAATGGTGTATGGAATTAGAAAGGAGAACCCAAGGTCCTGGTGAAGTCGTGACTGAATATGTTAAAGCAATCAGAAAACTAATCAAATGTGTAGACTCTGGTAAAAATTAGACAGAAGAGCAAAAGATTCATTCCTTTACAAAAAGATTGAGAACTGATTTCTCATATGCTCTTTGGCCCCTTCTGGCCCTGAAAGATAATCCCACAATAGATATGGCCATTGAACTTGCCCAGCAAATAGAAGACAATCAAAGAATGCATCTTGGATCTACACTTTCAATTTTTGCTTCTGCTCCTGTTATGGCTCCTGTTCTCCAAATGACTGCTACTTCTTTTGCCACCCAAACTCAAGACCCAAATGAACAGTTAATAGATAGACTCACAGCAAATTTTGCTTGGCTATTAGAACCATTAGCCCAAGCAGTCAGAGATAATCAGCAACCCCAAAGACCCAGATTTGAGCCACGCTTCAATCAGCCTCAGCAACCACCTTATCAAAGACAACAAAATCGTGGCCCACCTGTGTGTTATCATTGTAGATTAACTGGACATTTCTCAAGAAATTGCAACAATCCTCTTTTACCCCCTCCAGCTCCCAAAAAGAATAATAATCAAAACAACAGACCCATTAACAACAATGCCCTCAATCAAAGATCTAATCATGCCAACATTAATTTCTTTGGAGAGGATCCCTTAGTTGAAGCCACTGTTTATCAGCCTTTAAACTGGTAGGTGCACCTCCAAAGGGTGAGAGTACAAGCCAACCAGAAGAAAACCCCTTTTATGCTTTTAATTTAACTGATAATAACCATGACATGGATAAACTAGCAATTAACATCTCAGAAACAACAAGAAAAAAGAAGAAAGCCAAGGTTGATTTTATTCTAGATCTAAACAAAGCATCCATATCAACTGCTGATAACAAAGAGCCACCAAAGGCTAAAGTGTTTAAAAATCCTCCAAAGTTAGAACCCCCAGAAATTGTACAAAAATCTGGTCCATATTCTGTTGTAAAAGATCTCATGGAAACCCTAGCTTATATTACTTTTGGCTAATTGATGACCCATCCACAGTTCAGAAAAGATCTTCGTAAATTCTTAATTCCTAAGAAGAAAACACCAAAGACTAACAAGCACCCTCGCCAAGCTGGACTTGCTGACAATAGCAATGTCACTCCTCTAATTTGTAAAGCACAAGTGGCTGGTTACTTTATTGATTTGATTCTGAATAGTGGGTTATTTGTTAGCATCATTGCCAAACATTTTCTGGAAGCCATTGGAAGAAAGATTGATGAACCCTCAACTAGACCAATGACCAATGTACACGGTGACAAAAAAAAAGAGCTTGGTATAACCAAAGCTATTCCTGTTCGCATTAATGGCATCAGCATTGAAACTGACATAGAATTATCTGAAGTAAAAGAGTACACCATTATTGTTGGCAATGAGTGGCTCAAGAAAGCAAAAGCCTTACTCAACTATGAACTTTGTGAACTAACCATCAGATGTGGTGAAAAACCCATTGTGGTTAAGTGCCACCATTGAACAATTCCTCCAGTATCCAAGCAGAACCAGGAAGAAGAACAATCAGAGGAATCAGATGATGAAGAGAGTGATAAAGAAGAAAAACAAGAAGAACAATAAGAAACTGCTGAACTTGCCTATACCACTTTTATCAGCAATGGCAGACCATTGGACAATGTCAAAGCTGACAGAGAAGGAATCATTGTAAATGGCAAGCTGATCTGCTGGCCCTACTATGATATCCTTAGAAAAACCTTTGACCAAAAACCTGGCAAGAAAGCCAAGTACCATTGTTATGGTTGAAACTCATAGTTTTTATTAGTTATCACATGTATTAGCCACTAATGTCATATATTTAGCCACTCTATTTTTAGATAGTGATCATTGACCTGATCATTAACCTGATCAATGACCTAATCGTTGACCTAACTGTTGACTTAATCAATAATCTGATCATTGACCTGATCGTTGATCTGATCATTGACCACTTTTGATAGCTATATAAGCAATGAATCTCTTAGCTATAGAAAAGTATGTAATAACAAGCATTTGAATAATCAAGAATAAATAAAATAACAACTTTTATCTCAATTCTTCTCTTATTACTAATTTCTCTTTTCCTATCTTCAAGTATCTGAATAAAAAATTACTTGTTGGCCTTTTCCTAATGTATATAATTGTAGTATTTGAAGATTATTTGAATAAGCGTGACTGAAAAGCACAAGTTGATATCTGATATTGAATTCTAAGAGTGCCGACATAAGGCATAAAATTATACCAGTGGTGATCAATTATTGACAGTATGGACTATCTCTCTACCTTCAGATTCCCCAGTTACCTTTGAAAAGAATAGCAACTGAGATATTTTATGAGACTGATCTTGCACATTGAATTCATACTCATTCAATTCACTCTTTAAAGTTGAATTTCTCTTTGATTATTTTCATTATCTTACAATCCTGTTCTCCCTTGCTATCCGTTAGCTTGTTATTCCAACCTGTAATACTATTTTCCACTCCTTAGGCATGTTTGCTGCTTCTATATAAGCATTAAGCAATGCTCTCAGTTTAGACTTGGTGTTAAGACCAAACTTCCTCTACAGTTCAGCTTGTATGCCTGATGGGCTAGGGGCTTTGTTATGAAATGTGTGGCTTAATGTGTGGTCAAATTCTTCTATTGTTATTTCAGCCATCACACTATCAAAGGCATTATCTGAGATGTTTTCAATTGGCTTAAACCTGTATTCCCAACTTCTCCATAGTTCAGGTTCAAAAATTCTTGTCTTAGTCTATCCTTGAGCTTTTTTGTTTACTAGCTTTTTGATTTTATTAGGATCATCATAAAATTTGCCTTCTTTTATAACATAGTCCAATACTATCCTTTGCTTTTTCCTGTTCATAATGCTTTTGATCATTGCTCCTTTGCTTAGCTCAAAGTTCTGTTGTCTTTTGATGATATTGTTCATTATCTGTCTTTGTTGTTGTAACCTGATTCTAGCACGCAGTATAGATCTGTATTCTTTTTTGATGCTTAGTAATTCAACAATAAGCTTGTCTTTTGGGAAAATCATCAAATATGCAGTAGCTGTTTTAGGTTTCAATTGTTTTTATTTGGCCAATAGCTGCATAACATTGTTATTATGCATATCTGCATTGTTTACTCTTATTTGTTTGATTATATCAGTAACAATCTTAACAAGCTTGTGATTTATGCATTCTTTTTTTGTGTGTGCAGATTGGGCTCCCACTTTCCTTTTTGGTAAGCACTCAGCAGCTTGTAACACAGTCTCCTTGATTGTAAGCCACATCTGGTTTAGATCATTATTGCTGTTATCCATTGATTTTCTTTGTGCTTTATTTGTTAGTCGATTAGTTTCTTTAGCATAGATCTCCCATTGGACTCCAGATGCTTTTTTAACATCAATTATAGTTGTGCTACACTTTTTTCTCCTAAATCTAGATTTTTTAGTGCCTGCCAAGATTCTGTCAGATCAGATAATTGTTACTACTGCTTTGTGATCAGTGCTAAATGATTTATTGACATTAATCACCCCAATGTTTGTGACCAGTAAGGCTGTAATAACATCAGTAAACACATAATCCAGTCTCCTTTGTACTCCATTTGCTGTCCATGTATTATCTGAATTGTTTAGTGCATATATTCCATGTATATCTACCAGATTTATTTGTTGCAGCAATGTTGCAGTAGGACATTTTTTTTTTGTTTGTGGCGATTGTCTCTTCAAGTGATTTGGATGTTAGATTTTTATTTAAATCACCTGCCACTATGACAATTTTTTTGTTTTGTACAATGTCTGCTATAAGTTTTCTAATTTCTTTTGCAACTGTCTTTTTAGTAGGTGATTTTGATGCAGGCATGTACAATCCAACTATGTGTATACTTATTTTACCCCTAAATCTCAGTACCAGATGCAATAATTTCCCATAATAACTCCTAATTACCTCCACATGGTGAGTCCAACATTTTCTAACCAGTATGTTCACCCCAGTTCCCATTTGTTTCTCAGTGCTTGACTCCCAAAAGGCATGATATTCCTTAGTACCAAAAACACTCTTTTTTTTTTGACTGGGGTCAGTTTAGTTTCTGTAATAACCACAAAATCAAATTGTTCATCCTTAATCCATTGTAGTACCTCTTCAGCTTTGCCAGGATTGTTAAGTCCTCTAACATTAATAGTCCCTATTTTCCAAGTATTATTATTGGCCATGTTCTGTTCTATTTTGAAGTTGGATGTACTATACATTATTTGTCTCCATAGATTTAGATTCCCCAGCTGTAGCACCATTCCAGTTATCTTGTTTTTCCACCTGTTTTAGCAGTATTGTTATGGGTTGGAGTAACAAGCTAATGGATAGCAAGAGAGAACAGGATTGTAGAATGATAGAAATAATCAAAGGGGAATTCAACTTTAAAAAGCAAATTGAATGAATATGGATTCAATGTGCGAGATCAGTCTCATAAAATATCTCAGTCGTTATTCTTTTCAAAGGTAACTGGGGAATCTGAAGGTAGAGAGATAGTCTATACTGTTAACAATTAATCACCACTGGTATAATTCTATGCTTCACATTGGTGCTCTTAGAATTCAATATCAGGTATCAACTTGTGCTTTTTAGTCATGTTTATTCAAATAATCTTCAAATGTTATAATTATATACATCAGAAAAAGACCAACAAGTAATCTTTTATCTTTAAAATGTTCAGATACTTGAAAATAGAGAAAGGGAAATTAGTGATAAAAGAAGGATTAAGATGAAAGTTGTTATTTTATTTATTCTTGATTATTCAGATGCTTGTTATTACATGCTTTTCTATAGCTAAGAGATTCATCGCTTATATAGCTATCAAAAGTGGTCAATAATCAGATTAACGGTTAGGTCAATGGTCAGGTCATTGATCAGGTCAATGATCACTTTCTAAAAATAGTGTGGCTAATCATATGACATCAGTGGCTAATACATGTGATAATTAATAAGAGATATAGGTTTTAACCATAATATTATCCTCTCTAAAGAGATTGAGCTCCGGCAAAATCAAGCTATTTATGGGATAATCTATGTGAAAAGTTTTGTCTAACTAGTTTGTTGAAGTTTTTTGTGGATAGAGTAGACAACACTTGAGATAAAATGAGTTTCATATCCAAGAGACCAAATCTTTGTATAAGAGTTCTGGCTCTTCTAGCAATGGTCAAAACTCTTGGGACATTTACTTGTATAGTGCCCAAAATTTCCACTTGTATTTCTGAAGTTCTTCATGAGCTTCATGTCTTCTATGATTTCACCAAAACGACTATAGAGTTCTAGTTGTCTTCCATATGACAAGTTTTTGTTTATGGATAAGATTTCTTGAATGTTTTTTCCAATTGTGCTGGAGGGTGAAAGTATCACTGCTGTTATGCTTTCCAGCAGGTATTTATCCATTTTGCCACCAATTTTTTCTCTTCTGGTAGTGGTTTTCTTTGGTCTGATAACAGTATGAGTTCCACTACTATTGGTTATGGTGATTTGTTTTCCAATGATCAAAGTAGCATCTGGATAGTTTTTGATTCAGTCTTCATGAAGAGTATAGAAAATGTTTTGAATGTTTTGATCCAGGAAATAATTGTTCATGTCAATTGAAGATACCTCTGTTTTGGGAATGATGCATTTATTTATATCTGATTTTTGCTGATTATTTGGGTCAGTATTACCACAACAGATAACCAATCAGGTCATTTGTAATATTTTTTGAGTCATGTGTCATAAACAGGGTGATCATTGAATATTGTTCTATATTGATCTTGTAGAATATATGAACCATTGTTCAAAACTTTGTTAACTATAAAGGGTCCTTTCCAGTGGCTAGAAAATTTATCACCATAGACATTGTCTCTGTCTGAACAGTATTCTAAGACTAAGTTACTAATACTTAAGGAAAATGTTTTATAGGTTTTTTTCTTTTTGAGCTTTTCTTGGAACTGTTTTATCTTTTCAAAGGCAATTATCTGTGTCTCTACCAATGTGTCAAGAATAGTACCAAGTCTTCTTTGCAAAATGTCTTTGTAATTTTCTATTGTTATTTCTTCAAAAGGTATTGTCTCTATATCAGTTTCTATTGGTAGAGTTGCCATTTGTCCATAGAGCAGATAAAAAGGTTCATAACTTGTTATGTCATGATTTACAATTCTGTAAGCAAACAAAGCTGAAGGTAATACTTTGTCTCATAGGTTGGTTTCTTCACTGGTTTTGGCTAGGGTTTCACATAGTGTTCTGTTGAAACGTTCTACTAGACCATTTGTCTGAAGGTGATAAAAAGAAGAGAGTTTATGACGTATTTCTATTTTTCTACAAAGTTCTTCAACCAATGTACTAAGAAAGACTCTTCCTCTGTCAAATAAAAGTTCTTTGAGACAGCCATAACAACAAATGATATCTTCATAAATGAAATTGGCAATTGAGACTGCTGTTTAATCTGGAGTGGCTTTTGCTTCTACCCACTTTGTAAGATAGTTAGTAGCTGTGATAATGTATCTGTTGCCATTAGGAGTTACTGTTAAAGGTCCAACAACATCTATACCAATTTTGTCAAATGGTTGACCAACAAAGATTGGATGGATATCTTCTTTTTGATTGGGTTTCTCTTTTCTTTGGCAGGTATTACAGGTTTTGATGTATTCAGCAATGTCTTTTCCCAAGGTAGGCCAATAATAGTGAGCTAAAGTTTTCTGAATTGTCTTTGTTTTTTCAAAGTGTCCAGTTAATGGATCAGTGTACATATTGTAGATCACAATTTCTCTTTCTTCAAATCTAATGACTCTCTGGGAGTGGTCAGAATCTTTTTTATTTCTTTTATATAACTGGTTCTGGTGAATCAAATAGAAGTTTGATTGTTTGCACAAATGTTCTCTTTGCTGTCGAGTATAGTCTGGTGGGTATTGTCCTTTACCCAAAAATTCCATTAAGGCTGAGTAGTTATCTAAGTCCATTATCATGTTTGTTAGTAAGGAAGTTACTAATAATTAGATTGGTTTGGTTTGAAAGGGTTGTACTATTACTGGATGGTAAGTTTGGAGAAAGTGTCAGCGTTTTGATAATTAATTCCTTTGTGGTGTTGAATGTCATAGTCAAATTCATTCAAGTGGAGTATCCAGCAAGTTATCCATTTATGTTTCAAGTTTCTTTTGTTGTGTAGCCAAACCAAAGCTTGGTAATCTGTTACCACCAAAAATTTTACACCTTTAAAATATTTATCCCAATAGCTGGTAGCCCAAACTACTGCTAAGCATTCTTGCTCAGTAACTGAGTAGTTCTGTTCTGCTGGTGTGAGGGTTCTACTGGCGTATGCTATGGTATGTTCTCTGTCATCTTCATTTTTCTGGGAGAGAACAGTGCCAAGTCCATAGCCAGATGCATCAGTATGAAGGATAAAAGGTCGATCCAAATCAGATTGTATAAGGATGGGTTCTGTAACCAGTTTTTCCTTCAGAATTTCAAAAGCTTTTTGTTGATAAGTGTCCCAATGATAATTGAGATTTTTCCTAAGTAGCTAATTGAGAGGAGTGGCAATTTTAGAGAAGTCTTTGACAAATTTGCAATAATAAGAGACCAAACCAAGGAAAAAGTACAGTTCATGAACATTCATTGGCTGTCTAATGTTCTAGACTTTTTCTATTTTGGCTGGATCAGGGAAGATTCCATCTTTTGTAATAAGATGGCCAAGGAACTGGGTAGATTAATGTCCAAAGAATGATTTGATTGGATTGATCTTAAGGCCAGCATTTCTAAGGAGGTCAAAAACCTTTTGCAAATGTTCAAGGTGTTCATCCCAGGTTTTTGAGTATATCATTATGTCGTCCAAGTAGACTAGAACAAAGTTTTTTTTTACTGATTCAAATACTTTGTCCATTAAGCATTGAAAAGTGGGAGGAGCATTTGTGAGACCAAAAGGCATGACTGTAAATTTGTAGGTGCCATACTTGGTGATGAAGGCAGTTTTCTTTCTGCTTTCTGAATTCATCTCTACTTGCCAGAATTCAGTAGTTAAGTCAATGGTTGAGAAAAAAGCGGCACCATGGAATTGGTCTAGCATTGCATCAATTTTGGAAAGTGGGTACATGTCTCTTTCAGTGATAGTATTTAATTGGCAATAGTTAACACAAAAGCATAGGATTCTTCTTTTTTTTGGATACCACTACAACTGGAAATGCCTATTCACTCTTGGTTTCTTGTATGAATCCAAGGTTTTTCATTCAGTTTATTTCTTTTTTGATAAACTCATCATTGTGTCAATTTGATTGATAGGGCTTCAAATAGATGGGACAAGTTTCTCTGATAATAATGGTGTGTTGTATCACATGTGTACGTCCAGGAGATTCACCTTCTTTTGAGATAACTGGGCTGTTTCTAGCCAGCAGATTTTCAATGTCTATCTTTTTTTCTTCTGGGGAGAGTTCTCTTTGTTCTATAACTAATGATTGGATTTTAGGTGGTTCATTCTCAAAAGACTTTTGGACTTTTTTTATTTCTTCACGGGGTATCAAGCTGATTGGTTCCCAATCTTTGTAATAGATTAGGCAGGACATATATTCATTGCTGGGGGAATACAATGATTTGTCGCACTAGCACCGAGCACAAAGACCATGCCACCAATAACTGTATTTGGCTTTCTTGTCTGGCTTTCTGTCAAAAGTTCTTCTGAGCATGTCATAATAGGGCCAGCAGATCAGCTTACTATTGACAATGATTCTTTTTTTATCCACTTTGACATTATCCAGAGGCTTGCTATTACTGGTAAAGATGGTGTAGACAAGTTCAATGGCTTTTTCTTGTTCTTTTTGTTCTTTTTCTTCTTCGCTTTTTTCATCATCTGATTTATCTGATTGTCCTTCTTTTGGGCTTTGCTTGGGTACTGGGAGAGTTGTTCAATGTTGACACTTAACCACAATAGGTTTTTCATTACATCTAATGATTAGCTTATAGAGTTCATAGTCAAGTAAGACTTTTGCTTTCTTGAGCCATTCATTGCCAACAATAATGGTATATTCTTTAGCTTCAGATACTTTTATGTTAGTTTCAATGCTGATGCTATTGATGTGGACAGGAATAGCTTTGGCTATGCCAAGATCTTTCTTCTTGTTACCATGTACATTAGTTATTGGTTGTGTGGATAGTTCATCAATCTTTCTGCCAATTGCTTTAAGGAAGTGTTTGGCAATAACACTAACAGATGATTCACTGTCTAGGATCAAGTCAATGAAGTAGCCAGCCACTTGGGCTTTGCAAATGAAAGAAGTGACATTGCTGTTGTCAGCAAGTTCAGTTTGGTCAGGGTGCTTGTTGGTCTTTGGTGTTTTCTTTTTTGGAATCAGAGATTTGCAAAGATTTTTTCTGAATTGTGGATGAGTCATTAACTGGCCAAAAGTTATGTGTGCTGGAGTTTCTATGAGGTCTTTAACAACAGAATAGGTGCCAGATTTTTGTACTATTTCTGGGAGTTCTAACTTTAAAGGGTTCTTGAAAACCTTGGCTTTTGGTGGTTTATTGTTATCAACAATTAATGTGGAAGCTTTATTGGGGTCCAAAATAAAATCAACCTTGGCTTTTTTCTTCTTTCTTGTTGAGTCTGAGGGGTTAATAGCTAGTTCATCCATGTTGTGATCATCATTAGTTAAGTTAAAAGCGTAAAAAGGGTTTTTTTCTAATTAGCTTGCACTCTTACTCTTTGGAGGTACACCTACCAGTTTAAAGGCTGATAAACAGTGGCTTCAATTAGGAGATTCTCTCCAAAGAAATTGATGTTGGCATGGTTAAGTCTTTGATTGGGGATATTATTATTGTTGTTAGGTCTATTGTTCTGGGTATCATTGTTTCTAAGAACTGGTGGAAACAGTGGAGGATTGTTGCAATCTCTTGAAAAGTGTCCAGTTAATCCACAGCAATAGCATACAGGTGGGCCATGATTTTGTTGTCTTTGATAAGAGGGCTGTTAGGACTGATTAAAGCATGATTCAAATCTGAGTCTTTGGGGCTGTTGATTTTTTTTGACTGTTTGGGCTAAGAGTTTTAGTAACTAAACAAGATTTGCTGTAAGTCTGTCTATTAATTGTTTATTGGGGTCTTAGGTATGAGTAGCAAAAGAGGTAGCAGCCATTTGTGGAGCAGGAGTTATAACAGAAGCAGGAGCAAAAACTGGGAGTGTGGATTCCAAATGCATTCACTAGTTGTTTTCAATTTGTTGGGCAAGTTCAATGGCCATATCTATTGTGGAATTATTTTTGAGAGCCAGAAGGGGCCAAAGAACATATGACAAATTAGTTCTCAATCTTTTTGTAAAGGAATGAATCTTTTGTTCTTCCATTCAATTTCTTCCAGAGTCTATCTGTTTGATTAGCTTTCTGATAGCTTTGGCATATTCAGTCACTATTTCTCCAGGGCTTTGGGTTCTTCTTTCTAATTCCATGTGCCATTTGAATATTAATATTGGAGTTCTGAACTTGGTCTCAAACTGGTGTTACTTATAGAAATATAGGGAATAGAGATTAGCATAGCCAATTAGAAGTAGATGTAGTAAAATGTAGAATTCCAGGATTCCTTTCAGGAATTGCAGGATTCTAGGAATTACAGGATTCTCACAAAGAATCACAGAATTCCAGAATTCCAGGATTCCTCTTAAAGGAATTGCAGAATTCCTGTTGTGGAGAATTGAGGAATTAAGGAATCTCAATTATGTATATATAGCAGTAAGATTAGAAGCTGAAAAGACAGACTTCTCAGTTTAGATTTAATCTAAGCAACTTTCCAAATCACAATCATCTAATAAATAACTATTTGTTATTTCAAATCCATTTCCACTATCAACACTTCATGTTGATAGTAATTGACACTTAACCACACTGGAACAATAGCTCTTAATCACAGCTATTAACAGAATACTAACTTGCAAATTGCCTTGGCTTATTTCTTTTCTTTCTTTATTTTCTTTTTTTTTTATTTTTTTGCTTTGATTTTATTGTTGTTTACTAACTCTATTGAGGATTAATGTGTGGGGCACTGATGTCAGGATAAACATGACTGGTAAAAAACTCAGGAATAAGGGTAGAACACTCAATTGAGGATAGCTTACCAGGAGGAATACTGGCCATTAAGCTGAGAAAGAAATTGACAAAACTGCAGTTTCAGGAAGCTATGGATAAACTATTATCATTAAATCTCTGGCCATTATACAAAGAACTCAACCAAAACCTTCAGATAACAATACCTTCAGATATTACCAACAACATTATATCAATTGAGCACCAAGTTATGGGTTTGTTATTTGATTTGAGACCCCAAATAATCAACTATAACATTTGGTGCTTCCTGTGAGGTATAATCTTACAGAGAACCAGCACCAACAACTCCATTCAAAAGTGACAGAATCAGAAAATATAGGAGCAAACCATTTAGGATTTGCAAAATCTTTATTTCAACACTATTGTCAGCACTTGGGATTAAACCACAATCATATATCTGCTGAATCAGCCTTTAATTCCTACATTAATGAAAAGATTTCCTCTTTGTTAGGAACACCAGTGAATACTAAAGCAGCAAGGGAAACTTTCTACAGAGAATTAATTCAAAACACCAACCTATCAACAAATTATAATTTCACATTTATTATCACTAAGATCAACAAAGAAATTGAACATCACACCCAACAAAGGTATTCAATTACATACACTAATAAAAACAAAGAAAAACTACAAACACCAGCAGTAACTCCCAGAAAAATACAACTACCTACTTGTAAGAAGACAAAAGTTGAATCATCAACCAATTCATCTTATCACTATACATCCGGAAGCGCCATCAACATTGTATCAACAGGCACATCCACATCAAATGTGACATTAGCATTTGGACGATTTCCATTCTAAAGTAAACAAAAAAAAACAGAATTATTAGAACCATATGGCAAATACTTCAAAGGATTCAAATTGCAATCACCAATGCCATTAGGAATTTGATCACCACCACCTCAACTGGACTTTGAAACTGCTACCCTGTGGGAATTATCGGAAGAAGAAGAGGAAGAAGAATCAGAAGATCAGGAATTTACTTATCAAAACCTGATCCTTGAAAACCCGGAATTTGAAACTCCAAACATTCAAACTCAGCGAGAAAACCCAGAAATCGAAACTCTGAATATTCAAGCACTGCAAAATCAAAATCCTGAAGTAATTAATCAACACTTACTGCCAGTTATCATCATTAATCAACCATCAGTAGAACTAATTGGCCAGCCCATCCAAACACTGAACCAACAAAATCAACAACCACCTCCAGTACCACCTCAACAACAATTACAACTTCCACCACAGCAACAACAACAAATGGCATACGCACCAATTGTGAAACTCAACAAATTCACTGGCAAAGAAGACGACACACAAGTTTGGCTAAATAATATAGAAAAAGCCATCACAGCCAATGGATGAAATGATGTCAGAGCCATGCAAGCCATACCCTATTTTCTCAAGAATACAGCAGACTCATGGTATCAAAGTCTAGTTAACAAACCCCAAGATTTCAACACCTTTAAACTAGAATTTTTGAGATATTTTAGCAATAACAACAACATCAACAGATTAGCCAACACTTTCACTACAATTAAACAAGAAGAAACTGAAGTAGTTACCATATATCTAGAACGCTTTCATAGAAATTTGTGACAAATCCAAGTAATTAATGCTAATTATTTCATAGTGCCACAAATTCTCAATCAATTTATCTGTGACCTGTGCAGTAGTATCCTGTAACACATACACTCATTGCATCCAGCCACTCTCCAGAATGCAGTCACACACACCAGAGATTTTGAATCTACTGAATTAGAAGCCAATCACACTCATGCCATAAACTTAGTGATGAATGGATCATTTGAATTGGATTCCAAATTGAAACAATTCAGTGATTCAATTAATCAGAAATTAGAGAGATACTTAGCTAACAATCGCATAATTTATCAACCACCACAACAACGCAATAATCCAGAAAACGTGAATTATTTCCAAAATCAGTCACATTCATCATCATCATCAGCAGTACCTAATCAGTAGTGGCAGCCAGAAATGTGTGTTTGCTACAACTGTGGTAAAAAAGGACACATAAAAGCAGACTGCAGATTTTATAGCAACAATTCACGATCGGGAAATCAATATCAAAATCCCAATTGCAGATTTCAAACTCCAAATCATTATCCAAATCAAGATCAAACTACTTACCTACCAATGATGCAGTCACAAATCTATCAACCACCAGTATATCAAACTCCAGTCTATCAAACATTCACAATCTATCAATCACAACCACAAGTAATTTATCAGCCACAACCTCAAATCATTTATTAATCCCAATCACAAATTCAAATACTGCCACAAAACTTGCCTCAAAATGGAATTTAAAGGCCAAAAATGATACAACAAAACTGGCGATTGGCAATGGTAGTCTACCAACCAATCCCCAGTTTGTCAAACCAGCAAACAGGATCTTGTCAGTGGAATTCAGGTACTGGTGCCACCCAAAACCTGAATTTCCAGAACTATTTAAGTCTCCTGGTCACCTTAGAAAACGCCCAACCCAATGACCTAGAAACCAACCTCCAATTAACACTTACCAGCAATATCCCACCAGCCACTGTCACAGAAGATGAGTCACTTGCAGCCATATTTCCATTTGAAATTGAGGAACTATCAGAAGTTTCTTTGTTTAGTGGAGCCACTATCAAGAAAAAACTCATCATGGTAATATATACTGATGCCAAAATTGATGGCCATTCCATCAAGCTCATTCTGGATAGTGAGTTAGCAGGCAGCATTATTACATGACAATTCATAGACCAATTAGGTTGCTGAGTTGATTGTACTGCCAGCACCAAAATCATAACAGCCAATGGAGCAACCAAAACTCCCATTGGCGAGATTGATGATCTACCCATTGAAATCAATGGCATCACTGTACCAATCAAGGTATTAGTAATGGAAGCAACACAGTACCAAGCTTTCATTGGCAACAACTGGTTGTCCAAGACCAATGCAATGCTTGACTGGAACATGCAGGAACTCCAACTCAGCCAAAATGGCTAACACATGCGAGTACCGGTCATGTGTGGTCATTTCAAACTGAACAACATCACGTCATCAATGCTGCTTATTGATTTTGAGGAGGAAAAACCAAAGCCTACTTGGAAGGCATACCAAGTATCGTGGGCTAACATCAAACACAACAAGCTACTGCCAATTTTAGACTGGGAAGAAAGAAACAATGTAAAAAGAAAAGGAACGGAAACAGAAGAATATACCTAGGAGACCACTATTAATACCTGGAACAACAACAACAAAAGCAAAGCAATGCCAACCAACTGGGAAAAAAAAGGAAAAGAAAAGGAGAAAGAAGAAGACTTACCTGAAAAAGCCAATGAAGCCACAGAAAAAATAACCAGTGGCTGGGAAAAAGAATACTTACAGGAGTCAGTAAAAGAGCCATCTTACATTCTCTTAAAATATCAGAACTATAAGAAGAAACTCTCTTCTATGGGAGCATGGATTATGCCAGATGAAGACTACTGGACACGAACTTACTACTACTGCAAACCATGCCATAGAGAACGCTATGGTTACCCAAAATGACAAAACAAGTGGAACAACAAACCATGTCTCACTTGTGGCCAACAGTTACTTGACGAAGGAATATGGAACAACATTCCTGGTCGAAGAGGAACATGTGATGTTTCGTGCCAATACATAATCCTCATTAGTAATTGGGTGAGTTGTGGCATGCCCATAACAGCTGTCTAACACTGAGTGATTTCTCACTTAGAAAGTTACCCACATGACAAAGATGAAATCTG
The DNA here is from genome assembly GCA_016748015.1 of Geosiphon pyriformis. Classification (NCBI taxonomy): domain Eukaryota; kingdom Fungi; phylum Glomeromycota; class Glomeromycetes; order Archaeosporales; family Geosiphonaceae; genus Geosiphon; species Geosiphon pyriformis. The sequence continues at coordinate 634,790 of JAAOMT010000299.1, read as the reverse complement.
GTGAATGGCCAATGCCAAAGTAGAAGGCACTTTGCCTAGTAAAATTCTGGAGATCAAGAACAACCCTCCAGAACCAACAAACATTGTTTTGGTTCTCAACCCAGATGCTTTTTTCAACTTAGAAAACAGCCCAGAAGAATTCCATGAACACTATCAGAACTTAGCACCCACCAGAGAAGAGCAGGAACAAAGATTAGAAGAAATAAACACCTGACTATATGACCACTGTTTGATCCCATGTGACTTTCAGTATTGCAATAAGTGTGATCTTATTTACAATCCACCACCATGTATAATCTACACAATCTCTGAAGAGGAAGAACCAATCAGCAGCTGCACATTGGAATCAGAATCAATTTTCAATTTTGATTCAAACTCTGACAAGGACGATGACAAAAACACTAGTTCCAGCTCTGTTCAAAATAGAATTAACAATGATAACGATTCCAACTTAGATTTAAACTCCGATTTAAACTATGAACAATATATTGCAATTTTTGACCTCACCAAGGAGCAGGAACTTAAATGGTTTAGCAATAACAATGAAGATATTATGCCAGAATGCGTGCATAATACGGATACCAGATTTGATCTGAGATATCCTGGAAAAGAGGCCATCAAATTGAAACCACATTCACACACCTACATTGATCTGAAAGTAGTTTTAAAAATTTCAGCAACAACAATGGTTCAACTAGCATCCAGGAGTAGTTTAGCAAAAAAAGGAATAAACATCAGAGGAGAAATAATTAACACAGAATACATAGGAAATATCATTGTTATGCTACAAAATGACTCAGAAAAGACCTATGTTATAGAGCCAAATGAAAGAATAACACAAGCAATATTCCTGCTTCTGGTGAAAATAACTCAGTTAGTATTAGTAGAAAATAGAGAAGAATTAGGGATAACAGCTAAAAGGATACAGGGATTTGGATCAATGGGTAGAATAGATGTACTAATTAATATGGCAGAAGAAAAAATTGTTGGCCAAAGAGAATTTATCTCAACTGGTCAAGCAATTTCTATTTTACCATATAACCAATACATGGTAGAAATAAAGAGAAAGGTAAAGGATCAAAACCAAATTTTTGAAGCAGAAGCAAGTCTTTACAAGTCAGGAGAGATTGGACTTATTAATCTTCACATACCAGCCAAAAAAAATAGCCGCATAAAAATTCCCATCTACAACAACACTGGAAGTATTGTCCAGATACCAGAAAGAACCACCATTGAATATTTGACTACAGAAATAGAAAATCAACTACCAAGTACCATTCCAAACTTTCCACAGCTTTGTGGATATGTTGATATTATATCACAAACAATATATAGATGAAGCAAATGTTATTTGCTCCAACCAGAACAATTGGAACAAATAAACATGGGAAACTTAGATTCACTCCAACGTATGCAGCTTAAGATGTTGCTCAACCAGTTCAACAACATTTTTGTCAGCAAAAATGAGTTTGGCCAAACCAATATCATCCAGCATCAAATCAAGACTGGAGATGCAATGCCAATTAAACAAAGAGCATACAGAGTGCCACCAGCCAGCCACGAGATTATTCGTCAAGAAATAAACTGAATGCTTAACAATGGGCTAATTTAACTATCAATAAGCCCCTGGTCGTCACCAGTGGTACTTGTCCATAAGAAAAATAGCAAAATCCGATTTTGTGTGGACTACAGGAAACTCAATGGCATAATTCGTGGAGACAGCTATCCAACTCCACGAATATAGAAATTATTCGACACTTTCAGTAGGAACAAATGGTTCTCAACATTAGACTTAGACAGTGGTTACTGGCAAGTAGCCATGGATCCAGCTGACAAAAAGAAGATGGCATTCACTACTAGAGAAGAGAATTTTGAATTTGAAGTGATGCCATTTGGCTTAACCAACGCTCCAGCTACTTTCCAATGGCTAATAGAAATTGTGTATACTGGCTTACTATGGAAATCAGTGGTTATTTACTTAGATGACACCAACATATTCTCAAAGATATTCAATAATCATCTACATCATCTACAACAAGTGTTTAAAAGACTAAAAAGAACAGGACTAAAGTTAAATGCAATAAAGTGCTTCTTTGGCAAGACAGAACTAAAATTCTTGGAACACATAGTCAGCAAAGACGACATCAAAATGGATCTAGAGAAAATAAAGATAGTAAAAAACTTTCCAGTGCTGACCAATATGATAGAACTGAAATCATTCTTGGAATTTGCCAGCTACTATTGACATTTTATCAAGAACTTTTCCAAGATAGCACAGCCACTCAACCAACTGTAAACCAAGAATACAAAATATGAATGGACAGAAAGTCAACAAGAAGCTTTTGATATTCTGAAAAAAAAGCTCATTCAAGCTCCAGTACTGATCTATCCAGATTACAGCAAACCATTCATCATCACCACTGATGCATCCAGCCAAGCATTGAGAGCAGTACTATCTCAGAGAAGACCAGACGGCAGAGAACATCCAGTAGCATATGCCAGCCAAGATCTAATACCAGCCGAAAAAAACTATAGAACACTAAAACAAGAACACTTAACAATCTATTGGGCAGTTTTAAAATGGAAAGAATACTTGAGCCAAAAGTTTGAGGTGTATACAGATCACAAAGGATTAACATTACTCTAAAAACAAGAATTTGGAGATGGAAAACAGTCAAGATAGAAAATAGCACTTGTATCATATACTTATACCATTGTTACTGGAGGTTTTTGGTCTCTTTTTTTTTTAAATGTTGTTGATATCTGTTTACTGGGAATTCACGTTTTCTGGATGTGGTTGAACCTTCAGTAACTGAATTTATCTTTAAATTATCTCTTATAATTTGAACTGCTGGGCTTATAAGTAGAATGGCCAATTCCGTGCCAGTTATTTTATGTAGTTACATTGTAGTAAATGTCAACTCTTTCCCAGGAATTGCTCATTTAGAAGTTCACAAAATATGTGTAGTTACTTTGCTGTAAAAGTCAACTCTTCTACAGGAATCTTGTCTGTAAGCTATCCTAATGATTGTAATAAGAAAATAAAAGAAAATAAAAGAAATGTAAAAGAAAAGTAAAACTAATAATTTATAGAAGTCATTTCGGATCCAGGCCTAGAAGTGTTTTAACAGTCTACTGAAATTGGTAGCTAATCAATTTCAACTGTTAGTAGGAATTGGTTAATTTTAAGGGAAATAATTTAAGAGTTTGGCTTTTCAAATTTATTTGATATTTATTTTGTTTTTGTGTGTAAAAGATGATTCTAATTATTAAATCTAAAGTAAGATACATTTCCTCGAAGAAAGAAGCTCTTTTTTTATACAACTTGTCATAACACTATTCTATGAACTTAAACTTTGCTATTTTCTATAATTTCACTGAACTAAAGATACATTTTGGCAAACTACAAGTTATTTTGGCAAACTATTAGATATTTCGGCAAATTATCAATTATTTCGGCAAATTTCTTACAAATTTCGGCAAACTTTTTGAATGTTACATAGTTCGGGATATTGCATGATTGATCATCACAATTGGGTTATATTTGTGTTATGTACAAATTGAGTTATTAATTAAATGATAATTTTGGATATTTTGCTAATGTAATAAGTGATAATTTGAAATGATAATATATGTTAATTAATGATAAAATTTATAAGGGTAATTTCATGCTAAACAATATTTCTAATTTTGTCTAGTAACATAACTTCCTCCTCAAGACTGAGCTCTGTTGAAGTCCAAGTACTGTCTGTAATTTCCAGATAAAAATCCAAAATTATTGAAGAAATTTGGTCTGAAAATTGTTGAAATTTCAGTTCTGTGAGCTTTTTAATGTATTGAATTTTTAAAGGCTGTAAAATTGGGTTTTGTAGGACGTTTTCACAGATGTGGAATAGGTCATAAAGTCTAAAAGCAGCTCTTAGTTTATAATGAATGTTTGTAGGTCCAACTGTTGTCTTGAATTCATTGTGGAGTTGTTTTCAAATAGCTTCTTTTGTGAGATTTGCTGCTGTAAGCTCCTGTTTTTGTTCATGAAGTGTTTTTCCAATGTAGAAATATCTATATATTGGAATATAGTTGTAGTTTTTTTCATTAAGACACAGTTGAAGTTTTTGTTGAATAGTAGCATTTGGTGGAATACTAATAGAAATGAGCATTAAGTTTTCTTTTAAAGCAAGCTTTAAAAGTTCTGGCAGGTGAATTCCAGAATAATTTCTTGTATTCTTCTTATATGGGTGATATTTTCGTGAATTTGGGGCTAAATTTGTGACTACTTCTGTTTGGGTATAATTAATGTGGTTTCCAGTAACAGTAATAGATAATTCAGGTATTGTTTTTAAAGCTAACATTAGTTTTTGGGATAATTGTTAAATGTTTTAAAGAATAGTCATTATAAAAAATTTGAAAAATAAAAGAAAATTATTTTTGGTGTATGGGTTTTTATGTTATTTTTGTTTTGTTTTTGTGAGATTGTTTCTAAATTAAGAAGATAACTATAATAATAAATTTAAATTAAGTGTTCAAGTTGGGAGGTTGTTTAATGACAACTATTGGTTCTAAATTCCAGGGAATATTTTTGGGATTGATTAAAAAAAAATGTATACCAATTTGTGGAATTAATGGTTCAGGATTGTTTCTGGAATTATAGTGTTTCAAATGATCTCCATGTGCAACTTTTGCTAGGATTTTATCATCAAGTCTTAGCTTGTATGATCTGTTGCCTAGAATTTCATGGATAAAGAATGGTCCATCCCATTTATTTTCAAATTTTCTACTCCATTGTTTTTCAGCTTTAGTTCTGTGTAAGAGAACTTTATTTCCAACTTTAAATTCGTTGATAATAGGTGGTAATTTGTTGTCATGTCTTTCTTTTTGTTGAGCTTGAGAATGTTCAATATGAGTTGCTGCTATTCGTTGTTTTCCTTCCAATGTGCTAAGCAGAATGTAGGCTCTTCATTGTAGTGTTTCCTGGAAATTGTTTTTATTGATTGGTTGTACTGGATATGTTTCCACTATGAAACTAATTGGTAATGTTGCTGTCCTTCCATAAGTTAAATCAAATAGTGTGTGTTTTGTGGTATCTTGTTTTAGTGTTCTATATGCTAGTAATACTGATGGAATAAAGGTATCCCACTCTTGCTCAAAATCAGTTGAAACTTTGGCTAATGACTCACACAATGTTTTGTTAAAACGTTTTACAAGTCCGTTTGTTTATGGATGGTAGGATGAAGACAGAAGTCTTTTGACATTGAATCATTCGCAAATTTTTTGTATCAGGTTGTTCACAAAGTGTGTCCTCTGATTGGATAAAAGTTCAATTAGACATCCGTGTCTACAAATGATGTCTTCATAGATGAAATTTGCTACTGATTTCGCATCTGCTCATTGAATGGCTCTGGCTTTGGGCCATTTAGTAAGATAATCTACAGCTACTGCAATATAATAGTTTCCTTGAATGGTAATAGATAGTGGTCTGACTAAATCGATACCAACTCGATCGAAGGGTTGTCCAACTTTGATTGGATTTAATGGTTCAGTAGGGCATGTTTCTTCTTTTCTTTGACAACTATCACAAGATTCGATATATTTGTGAATAACTTTTCTCATTCAAAGCCAAAAGTAGTATTCTAGTGTTCTTTGGATAATGCTGTCTTTTCTGAAGTGTGCTGATGAAGGATCTGAGTACATGTTGTATAATATAGTCTCTTTTTACTGTTCTTGTATTAATCTAAGTAGTTTGTCTGGGTTTTTGAAATTTCGATGATAAATAATGTTGTTGTGTAGAAAATATTGTTTGGTTTGTTGTTGTAGTCAATGTTTTTCATCTGAAGACCAATCTGTTGGGATCATTAATGTTTTCAGATATTGTTTGAGATTGTTGTAGTTTTCCAAATTCATTGTTTGTTGGCTGTTTTGGTTGGTTAAACTGAGTGTTGGTTTTTGTTTTTTTGTTTTTTTTTTTAATCTTGTCTCATTCTGGAGAGACAGTCAACATTGATGTGGAGTTTTCCTGGTTTGTGATGTACTATGTATCAATAGTTTGCTAGAAATCCTGTCCATCAGGTTTGTTTTGCATTCAGCTGAGTATTTTTGTTCTGAAGCCATTTAAGTCCAATATTATCAGTGATAATATCGAATTCCTTTGGCTGAAGATAAAGGTTGAAATGATGTAGGGCCCAAATTACAGCTGCTGTTTTCAATTCAGTGGCTGGATAATTTTTTTCAGCTGGTTTTAATGTTCTGCTAGCATAGGCAATTACTTGCTCATTTCCATTGTCATCCAATTGTGATAGGATAGCACCAAAAGCAGTATAAGAGGCATCTGTTGCTAATCGGAATTGGTTGCTGAAATCTGGGTAGGCAAGAATTGGAGCTGTCATTAGTTTTTCTTTGAGGATTTCAAATGCATTTTGGCATTCAGCAGTCCATTTGTATTTGACATTTTTGGTAGTAAGCTGGTTGAGAGGTTTTGTGATTTCTGAGAATTTTTTAATAAACTTCCGATAATAGGAGGCTAACCCTATGAATTCTCTTAGTTCTGTAGTGTTTCAAGGAGTTTTGAAATTTTTGACAGTGCTGATTTTTCCAAGATCTGGTTTGATTCTATCTTTACTAACAATATGTCCAAGGAAGGCCAAGCTTGTTTTTCCAAAATATCATTTTTTGATGTTGAGTTTTAGTCCTGTTTTTCATAATTGTTGAAAAACTTCTCACAGGTGTTTTAAGTGTAATTCGAATGATGGAGAATAAACATCAGTATTGTCAAGATAAATGACTACTGATTTCCAAAGAAGTTCTTGGTACACAACATCCATTAATCTCTGAAACATTGCTGGTACATTGCATAATCCAAAAGGCATTACATTGAACTCATAATTTCTGCATTGGGTGGTGAATGCTGTTTTGGGGCGATCTTTGGGATCCATAGCAACTTGCTAGTAACCACTTTCTAAATCTAGTGTTGAAAAGTATTTGGATTTTCCAAGGGCATCTAACATGTTATCAATTCAGGAAAGGGGGTAGGCATCTCCAATTGTAACACTGTTGAGTTGTCAATAGTCAACACAAAATTGTATCTTTCTATTTTTCTTTTTAACTAGCACTACAGGTGAAGCCCAAAGACTCATGGAGGGTTGGATAAGCCCATTGTTAAGCATTTATTGTACTTCTTTTCAGATGAATTGGTGGCTTTCTGAAGCAACTTGATATGCTTGTTGTCTTCTTGGTTTGGCATCTTCTGTATAAATTTGGTGTTGGACCAAATTGGTTCTTCCTAAATTATTGTTGTTTTCAACAAAGATATTAGTAAATTCTGCAATTAGCTCTTTGAGCTGGCTCTGTTGTTGTGGTTCAAGTTGTCCTATGTTGATTTGAGATAGTTTTTCCATGACAACATGGTAGTTTTCAGAGCTAGGATTTGGGTTGATTTTTGGTAGTGAATATTCAATAATTTCTGAGAAATTGGGAACTATTTAGGATAGTTCTTGTTGAAAAATGTTACTGTGAATAACTCCAATTTCTAAGTTATTTAATAGAATTATGGGGTAATTGTTGGGATTGTAAAAAGTAACTCGGACTTTTTTTGTTCCTTCTGGAATATAAATGTTTGGGATCAAAATATTATGTTCCAAGCAGACTTGTTCATTGGACTCAAAAATTTGTTGTGTGGTTGTTGGCTTTGAGCAGGTGTAGATTTCCGGATGTTCTCTAAAAGGTGAGATGATAATTGGTTGTGGAAGTCTGAGAATCTAGTGGGATTCATTTTGTATGTTAAGAGCTATATTAACTGAAACTGTGAATTGTCCAGTTAAACCAAAACCTTGAATTCCTTTATCACTTTTTCCTAATTGTTCTCTTTAATTGACTAGTTGCAAACCCAAAATGTTGATTAGGGATAGGTAAATAGCTTGGGCAATTTTTTCAGCATGGTCGATTTTGAATGGTTTGTCAGTTTTATTTTGAAGCATCACTGTAATGTCTTCCGTATATCCAGCATCAATTATTCCTCCTTTGACATTGATTTCTTTGCTTGCCAGAGAGGACTGGAAGGCGATTTGAACCATTGCTCCTGGTGGGATTTTGAGTGCAATTTTGAGGTTGATTTTTGTGAGAGATTTGGATTTGAGAACAAGAGTATCCTTGTCTGGATATCTTAGGTCATATCCAGCATTAATTTCATGTGCTTTTTTAGGTTTTATTCCTTGTCCATTGTTGTTGAAGTATTTGAATTATAAGGCAGGCTGATTTTCGATAAGATAGATGGGTGTTGTTTCAATTTCTTCTATTGCTTCAGGTTCTCCAAATTCAATTTCGTTCTCATCACTTTTGCTGGGCAAAGGGATGTTAAGAGCGTAGCATTCAGGACACCACTGTTCATCACAAGGCATAATGCATTCTTCACATAGCCTAATGTTTATTTGCTCTAATCGTAGAATTTGAGCTTCTTGGGTTGGGTAGGTGTGACTTGCAATTTGGTGGTAGATTTTTACTTCATCTTCGTAATCAAATCCAGCTAATTCCATAGTGTATTCAATGTATTCTGCTTTCTTCATTTGACGGACATCTTCTTTGGTAGCTCCATTAATTAATGTCATTGCTAGGTCGAAAATCATCTCAGCATTATGAAGATAATGGTACAGTTTGTTAAGAGCACTGTTGTATGCTGCATCAAAGGGTGTTTCTCTTTTTACTTTTTCTGAAATTGATAAAACATATTGGCAGATCTGATTACAAACTCCTTCTCTCATTGCTACATCAATTCAATTGTATTCTTCTGGTAGTATATCTCCACAAGTCAAACAAGAGGTGTTATCCTATTTTCTGCTTCTTTTTATTAGATGGCCCCATCATTCTTTATGACAAGCATTGTAGTAATAACAAGTATGATTTTCATATTTTTCTTCAGGTGAAATGCAGGCTCTCATTGAGAAGAGTTTTTTGTGACAGTCCTTGTATTTGAGTGGAATGTAGGGGCGTTGTTTTCGTGGTTCTGGTTTTGAATAGGAGACATTCTATCCGGTTGTCACTGGTTCTTCTGTTTCAAGAGAATCATTTGTTGAAAAGTACTGTTGTTCAGTTTCATTGGCCCAATTGGAGGTTAATCCAAGTGCCATAAATGTTTCAATGATGGGCTTTTCTTCTTCCGGTTCGAATTCAAAAGCTGGGGCTTTTTCGGAGCATTTATTGAATGTACCACAAGTAGCAGGTATCCGGGCGTGTTGTCTTTGGTAGGAAATTGTTAACTCTTGTGTCTCCCAATTCAGATTAGCATTGGCTTTTTGAAGCCAATCATTTCCAATGAGAGCTTGGTACTGAGGCACGTTTATTACAAGAACTTTGACTGGAATGGTGATTCCATCAAGAGTGAACAGAAAATTGTCAATTTCTCCTACTGGAGTCTTTTTCATGCCATCGGCAGTGACGATTACTGTTTGAGCTGGTCAGTCAACATTTCTCTTCAACTGTTGCATTAACTGGTAGGTGATAATGCTTCTGGCAGATCCACTATTTAGAATCAAGCAAATTGTCTTTCTTTCAACTTCTGCTTTAGTGTACATAGCCATGATTGCTTTTTGTTTATTGACAGCTGCATTGCTAAGCAGGAATGGTGACTCATTTGTTTCAAACTCAAAAGGGAATATATCTAAAAGGATGGCATTTTCAGCGATTCTGGCTGGTGGGATTGTGGTGGGAGTATAAGAAGGGTTTCATTGTTGTGCTGTAGCTCTACCTTCCGAGGGTGCAGTATGGTGAAAATTCTGTTCTTCTGGCATTGTTAAATAACTGGGTTGAGTATGATAATGGGTGGGTCTTGACTGAACTGGATTTTGGGGAACTAATTGGTTGTTTGAATTGATTCTATTGTTGTTTACTTGGTATCGGTTTTGTGGTGTAAATTGATTTTGCAAGATTAATCTTCAAACAGGCACTTGATAATGTTGTGTGGGTGGTTGTTGGTATTGCTGTTAAATTGGCTGTGGGGCAGGCTAATAATAGTTACTTTGATATTGGGGTCTTGGTAGATAGTAAGCTGGTGGTGATAGTTGATAATAAGATTGCTGTAGTGGAGGGTAATGTTGATTACTCTTATTTTGTTGGTCTCATTGTAGCTTTCTGCAATCTCTTTTCCAGTGGCCAGGAATTCCACAGTAATGGCAACTCTGAGGCTGGTTATTAGAGGGTGATGTGAAGTTGTTTTGATTCCATCTTTGGAATGGTTGATATCTTTGGGGTTGCTGTTGTTGTTGGTTGGTGAAATAGTTTTTGACTTTCTTTGCAAGTTGGTCAATTTTCTCTTCAGCTGCTGAGCTGGTTTCTCTAATGGCTAAGTTCACGAGTTTTGTATGATTGGCTTTTTCCATGGCCATTTCATATCTCTTTGCATGCTGAATAACAAAGTTTAAATCTTTTGGGACATGTGGGCAAACCTTTTTAATCAGTTTATCCTTTAAACCAGTGATAAATTGATCCAAGATTTGAGCATCAGAATAATAATTGTTTGTTTTGAGTTGGCGAATTCGTCTGAGAAGTTTGTTGAATTTCCCAATATAAGTTATAACAGATTTGGAGGGTTCTTGTTTGATATTGCAAAAACAATTTTGAAGGGTGATGGAGGTATTATTGTCAGTAAACTGTTCAAGAAAGGCTGCTTTAAAAGCGTTCCAATCATTAAATGGAGTGGCCAAGTTTTCAAACCATTCTCCTGCTGTTCCTTTGAGAAAGTAGGGAATTGTTCTTAACATTTTGGCAGCATTCCATCTATTTGCATCTCCAGCTTTAGTAACTTGGTCGAGCCATTCTTGGGGACTGGTCTCAATGTTTTTTTCATTAAATTCAGAGATTTTTGTGATGTATGCTGTCATTTTGTCTTCTTCATTTTCACTGTTTATTGATTCTTCTTCAGTTATTTCAGAGTTGTTTTCTTCATTCGCTGCTGTCTCAGAGTGTTTACTTTGATTTTCAGCTAGAAAATCAAGAAGATTGGAATTAGTTTGAAGGGGTTCTTGCTGTCTGATGGGATTTCTGAGTAATGTAAAATCTTCTGGTCTCGCAAATCAATTCAAGAGTGAATTAGGTGTTTGTGTTTGTGCAAGTGAAGCTAGAAAAGGTGTGATGGTGAGTGGGAGTTTTGAACTGGTTCCTTGTTCAGGTGTTTGTAAGTGTTTGGCAGTTGTTTTTGGTAGTATTAGAGTATTTGGGGTGGTTTTTGAGTATTGCTTCAATTTGTGTTTGCTTTTGTTGCTTGTTTCTGTCTCTGATTCAAAATCAATAAAGTATTGAGACTGCACTGGATATGTTTCTTCACAGTACTTGATAATGTTAAAATTAAGTTCTTGAAAGTAAGTGGCAAGTGTTTCACTGTTAAGGTCTTCAGTTCCCAACTGTGAATAGTGTGCTAAATTATTGTAAAGGTTGCTTCTAACTTCTGAGATATTGTAATTTTCAAAAAGATAATTGTTGGTTTTCAATGTATTGGTATACTGATTTCTTGACAACTTCAATTCTGTCTGGAATGTTGAATCTTTGCTTGCAGTGGGTGTAAATTAACTGGTAATACTCTAGAGTTGTTGCATCTGGTGTGGTCGCCATTTTGAAGTTGTTTTGCTGTGTTGTTTCTGTAGAAGAACACCAAATGTTACTGGAGGTTTTTGGTCTCTTTTTTTTTTAAATGTTGTTGATACCTGTTTACTGTGAATTCACGTTTTCTGGATGTGGTTGAACCTCCAGTAACTGAATTTATCTTCAAATTATCTTCTATAATTTGAACTGCTGGGCTTATAAGTGGAATGGCCAATTCCATGCCAGTTACTTTATGTAGTTACATTGTAGTAAACGTCAATTTTTTCACAGGAATTGCTCGTCTGGAAGTTCACAAAATATGTGTAGTTACTTTGCTGTAAAAGTCAACTCTTCTACAGGAATCTCGTCTGTAGGCTATCTTAATGATTGTAATAAGAAAATAAAAGAAAATAAAAAAAATGTAAAAGAAAAGTAAAACTAATAATTTATAGAAGTCATTTTGAATCCAGGCCTGAAAGTGTTTTAACAGTCTACTGAAATTGATAGCTAATTAATTTCAACTGTTAATAGGAATTGGTTAATTTTAAGGGAAATAATTTAAGAGTTTGGCTTTTTAAATTTATTTGATATTTATTTTGTTTTTGTGTGTAAAGGATGATTCTAATTATTAAATCTAAAGTAAGATACATTTCCTCGAAAAAAGAAGCTCTTTTTTTATACAACTTGTCATAACACTATTTTATGAACTTAAACTTTGCTATTTTCTATAATTTTGCTGAACTAAAGATACATTTCGGCAAACTACAAGTTATTTCTGTAAACTATTAGATATTTCGGCAAACTATCAATTATTTCGGCAAATTTCTTACAAATTTCGGCGAACTTTTTGAATGTTACATAGTTCGGGATATTGTATGATTGATCATCGCAATTGGGTTACATTTGTGTTATGTACAGATTGGGTTATTAATTAAATGATAATTTCGGATATTTTGCTAATGTAATAAGTGATAATTTGAAATAATAATATATGCTAATTAATGATAAAATTTATAAGGGTAATTTTATGCTAAACAATATCTCTAATTTTGTCTGATAACACTATACATTATAAAAAGGGAAAAAACAACGAAAATGCTGACAGTTTGTTGCGAATGAAACAAATCTAAAAACATTTTAACCCAAAAATATAACAAAACCAAAACAATACCCACAAAAATATAACAAAAGATGAACACACAAAAATATCAACAACTTCAACATTATATAGATACTCAACAGTTCAAGGAGAAATTATCTCAACCGGAACAAAAAAGAATCAAACAACAATCCAAATATTTTATCACTTACCAAAATATACTTTATTGAAAAAATAGAAAAGATTCAGATCAACCAACTAGTGTAATTACAGAGCCAGAAAAAGAGACAATATTATTCAACATGCACTCAAATCCAACAGCAGGACATTTTCATAAAAAAGCAACCATGGAAAGAACCAGAAAGAAATACTATTGGCCATCAATATATCCAGACATCATCCAATATGTGTAAAATTGTAATGCTTGTCAGCGAAAAAGAGGAACAAGACCCAGTGAATCATTAAGACCAATCAAAGTGAAACAACCATTCGACTGTATTGGAATTGATTTAGTTGGACCATTAACAATCACCAGCAGAGGAAACAGATACATAGCAGTAGCTATGGACTATCTCACTAAATGGCCAGAGGCAAAAGCAATTCAAAGAGCAGATGCAGAATCCATTGCTGAATTTGTTCATCAGGATTTGATTTGTCGACATGGATCTCCAAAAGAATTGTTATCAGACCAAAGAACGCATTTTGTGAACAGAACATTAACAGAATTGAGCCAAAGATTCGGAATTAAGAGACCATTATTATCACCATATCATCCACAAACCAACAGATTAGTTGAAAGATTCAATAAAACATTGTGTAAAACAATAGTAAAGCTCAGCCAAGAAAACCAGAACAATTGGGATTTGTTCATATCATTAGTACTATTTGCTTATTGGACAATGGAACAAGATACTACACAAGCAACACCATTTGAATTAGTGTATGGGAGAACAGCAATGTTACCAGTAGAGAGAAAAATTAATACATATCTAGCTGAACCAATAACAGAAGAAAATTTTCAAGAAACATTGTAGAGAAGAACATATGACTTAATAGAAACATTGGAAAACAAAAGAAGAAAAGCAGCTGATAATATTCAAAAATCACAAAAAAAAACAGAAAAAAAGACATGATAGTCAACTACCAGACAAACCAGTTGAATTCAAGATTGAAGACAAAGTACTCTTACATCATACCAAAGCAGAAAAACAATGGAGTGGAAAATTTGACCCCAAATGGGATGGACTATTTCACATAAAAAAAATTCTAGAAAATGAAGCTTACAAATTGAGACTGAATAACAAAATTTTAACCAAAGCAGCACATGGAGATTAACTGAAACCATATCACAACACTATACTATCCTTTACCAGTAATATTCCACAATTAGGAGTACAGAGATTACTAGTCTGACCAGATAAAATTCCATGAGATTTGGAACCAATCATTATAATTGACAACAACACATAAAATTGATTCATCAAAAGAATATATAAAGACATGATAGATGCAACAGGAAATATCAGAAAAATGGAAATTACAGACAACATTCACTCACTAGCACAACAACTTTTTCAATTGATCCAACACCAAGAAATGGAGATTACAATTAATCAACAAACCATTTGATATCAAGATACCAGAAAGACATTACAACACAGAAGACAGAAAAAACCAGAAAATACCATTGACAAAATCATTGCAAAAGTAAAAGTGGCAATAAAAGAATTGACAAAAGAGTCAATATATGAAGAGTTGACCAAGGAAACTTGGAATTGGTGAATACAACAATTTTTAAGAAACTATTGTTATTTTTACTTGGGACAATACGTGAATATCCAGAACTTATACATGGATAAAACAAAGCAGTTATTTGACACAACAATACTACAACAACTAGAACATTTTGTGGAGAAAAACAACTTATCTACACAAGCTCGAACTATATACCAAATACACACAGCATTCCAGAATTAACCAGAACTCTTACTCAGCAAAGCAATAGATATGGTTACCAGTAATCAATTGGGAAAAATTACCAATGCTCAATTTGAAGAATTACAAACTCAAATAACACAAGTAATTCTCGAAAACAAAATCCAGGAAATACTTCAAGAAGGGGAATTAAAAGAGTTGAATTTCGATGGAGCTCAATATTAAAAGGAGGAAATAATGTTACTCATAGAAATATAGAGAATAGAGATTAGCATAGCCAATTAGAAGTAGATGTAGTAAAATGTGGAATTCCAGGATTCCTTTCAGGAATTACAGAATTCTCACAAGGAATTGCAGGATTCCAGAATTCCAGGATTTCTCTCAAAGGAATTGCAGAATTCCAGGAATCCCAGAATTCCTGTTGTGAAGAATTAAGGAATTGAGGAATCTAAATTATGTATATATAGCAGTAGGATTAGAAGCTGAAAAGACAGACCTCTCAGTTTAAATTTAATCTAAGCAACTCTTCAAATCACAATCATCTAATAAATAACTATTTGTTATCTCAAATCCATTTCCAC
Organism: Geosiphon pyriformis; assembly: GCA_016748015.1. NCBI lineage: Eukaryota > Fungi > Glomeromycota > Glomeromycetes > Archaeosporales > Geosiphonaceae > Geosiphon > Geosiphon pyriformis. The sequence continues at coordinate 619,616 of JAAOMT010000299.1, read as the reverse complement.
TATCAACATGAAATGTTGATAGTAATTGACACTTAACCACACTGGAACAATAGCTCTTGATCACAGCTATTGACAGAATACTAACTTGCAAATCGCCTTGGCTTATTTCTTTTCTTTCTTTATTTTCTTTTCTTTTTATTTTCTTACTTTGATTTTATTGTTGTTTACTAACTCTATTGAGGATTAATGCGCAGGGCACTGACGTCAAAATAAATGTGACTGGTAAAAGACCCAGGAATAAGGGTAGAACACTCAATTGAGGATAGCTTACTAGGAGGAATACCAGCCATCAAGCTGAGAAAGAAATTGATGAAACTGTGGTTTCAGGAAGCTACAGATAAACTATCACCATTGAATCTCTGTCCATTATACAAAGAACTCAACCAAAATCTTCAGATATTACCAACAACATTATATCAATTGAGCATCAAGTTACAGGTTTGTTATTTGATTTGAGACTTCAAATAATCAACTGTAACACTGGGTAGTAAAAGAGGTATTTTTTTCTCCAGCATTAGTTGGTATCTATCTGATTATTTAGTAATGAACATTGACATCTGTTTCTTCAGAAGAGCCTTGAAGATAGCCACCAACCATTTAGAACTTGTATTCATTATCATATTAGTTGGCTGTAACAGCTCTCTTAAAGTCATCCAACCATTCAATTGGATCTTGTGCATCGCTTCTAAATAATGGTAATGGGGTGTTGTTTCTTTGCCCTAGAGCAGTTTATATACCTTGGAGAGTGGCCAAAATGTTTGCTTGCATGGGGTTAACAGCCATTGGTTCTGAGGTAACTGTTTGTGTAGAATGGTCTGATTCACTTGAGAAAGGATCAAAAACAGAAGCAGTTTGATAGCTTTTTTTTTCTGTTTCAAGAGGAGTTTCTGTTGATTAATGAACAGCAATCCAAATGTGGATTTGATGATTCAGATATTCAAAATCAGAGGGCTGTTGTTCAAAGGTTGCAGAATATAAAAACTAATTGATATTGTTGTTTCTTCTTTCAAAGTTGTCTTCAAAATAAGCTTGGTCAAAGTAATAGATTGTATAAGCTGTGTAAGTTTCAGCTGAATGCTTGTTCAAGAACCAGTTCCAAAAGTCTTGGAATTGTCTGCTAGATTGTTCTTCAATGGGAAAGCAAATCAAGCAGGAGGGCAAAGGATTGAGTTCAATAAAGTTTAGATCGTTTTTGTTGTGTGCTTTAAAGTGTTCTTCTGATTGTTGTGGCAGATATGAATAATCACTCATACAATAAAAAACAAAGTGGATTTTGACAACCTTACAGGAAGCACCACTTTTATGTTATGGGTTGGAGTAACAAGCTAATAGATAGCAAGGGAGAACAGGATTGTAGGATGATAGAAATAATCAAAGGAGAATTCAACTTTAAAGAGCAAATTAAATGAGTATGGATTCAATGTGTGAGATCAGTCTCATAAAATATCTCAATTGCTATTTTTTTCAAAGATAACTGAGAAATCTGAAGGTAGAGGAATAGTCCATACTGTTAACAATTGATCACCACTAGTATAATTCTATGCCTTATGTTGGTGCTCTTAGAATTTAATATCAGATATCAACTTGTGCTTTTCAGTCACATTTATTCAAATAATTTTCAAATGCTACAATTATATATGTTAGGAAAAGGCCAACAAGTAATCTTTTATCTTTAAAATGTTTAGATACTTAAAGGTAGAAAAAGAGAAATTAGCGATAAGAAAAGGATTGAGATGAAAGTTGTTATTTTATTTATTCTTGATTATTTAGATGCTTGTTATTACATGCTTTTTTACAGCTAAGAGATTTATCACTTATATGGTTATCAAAAGTAGTCAATGATCAGGTCAATGATTACTTTCTAAAAATAGTGTGACTAATCATATGACATCAGTGGCTAATATATGTGATAATTAATAAGAGGTATAGGTCTCAACTATAACACTAGTTTAAGCTTTCATTTGAAATTTGTTACTATTTTTTCTTTGTTAAACATTAGTTGTAAAACAAAGTTGTTGTTTGGTTAATTGTGTTTTTAGATAGATTTTCTTTAATTATTTGGTTGAATTTTTTAATTAAGTTTTTTACATTTATTCTTTTAATATGTTTGTATTTTTTGTTGATTTTTTTCTCTAGTCTGTTGGTTGTTATTAGAAAAAAGTCTGCTGCTTGTTTATGTGAAGCTGTTTTTTTTGCTATATTGACATTTTTGAAGGGTGTGTTATTTTTACTATTTGTGTTTATACTTCTAAATAGTCTGTTGTCAATTTCAAATCTGAATGTAAATATAATAGATTTTGTGGTTTTTATTGTTGTAGAATTTTGTATAATTGTGTTATTTTTTTTTCTGTAATAGAAATAATGTTTCCTTGTACTTGGTCTTTATAGTTAATAGTCTTTTTACTTGTACTTCTGTATATAACTGCTGTTATTTCACTGTTGATATTAATATTAAACACTTTTAAGTTTATTGTAATAATAAAAACTAATTATAATTAAAGATATCTTTGCAAAAACTTATTTTTCCAAATTTAAGGCATAATAAATTATGTAATAATAGTTAAAAATAGAAAAAAAGTCACACAATTGCATTTATTTATCAGACTTTTAAGCCAAAAAAAATTGTTATAGTCTTGTGGTTAGTATCAAAAAATTTAAATATACTGTTAACATTCTGATCTATCACAGCTGAAAAAAGATATTTACTAATAAAAATAAAGTCAATAGTTTTATTTGCACTTCTTAAATTGCTCTATGTTAAAAGTTTGATAGTTAACTTATTTGAAAAAAAGTTACATAAACTCAAATCAAAGTATTTCTTGTAATTTGTACTTTGTTTCTTCCCATTTTTATTGAAATTACTTTTTAATACTACATAAGAACTTGAATTAATTGTCTTGATAATACAAAAATTTATTTTGTAGATTTAATCAAATTGTATATTAGTTAAAACACCAGCATACAGACCTAAAATTGTTACTGAAATTTTGTTATTAAACAATAAATGAATTAAAATAAAGTAACTAAGTACTTTAGAAACTTTGTATATATGTTAAGCTAAAGTATTGTTTATTATTATTTTTATTCTAGCATCTATATAACCAGTGTTCAAACCAGAAACAAAAACTTTTACATCTTAAAACTTATTTTTTATCTAAGGTCTAATTTGTTCTTTTAACTTAGTCTTAATAACAATAGAAACTTAATTTCCAGATTCATTATATTATCTAATTATATCTTCTTGCTTAGTCATATTGTTTATGTCTTTAATATTACATATAGCTATTTTCCAAATAAAATTATTTATTAAAATAAAATATGTATTAAGAAACTTAAATCAACACATAATTAATCTAATCTTTTTAAAACTGAACCAATAAAAATCTTAAGAACAATTATTTTTGATTCCAGACTATCAATTTTGGTGGTTAGAATTTTTGAGCTATTTAAATCTAAATTAAAAAACTTGTTTTCTACAATTAAAGATAAGAAAAAAGACAATACTTAATGTTTATTTAAAATTATGGCCAAATCTAATTCTGAATTTAAAGACACTAAAACAGCTGAAATAAAAGATTAGAAGATAAACATTAAAGACATTAATTCCATATTGCTTAGTTTATATATGTTACTAAACACTTGATTAACCAAAAGTTTTAAAAAATGTTCTAATAAAACCAGATAAGTATTAGTAAATATATTATTCAAAATAACAGAAAAAGTCTTGTTAATATACAAAGCACCAAGAAAAATTAATTCAAAACCAGAATCAAAATAGATAATTCTAGAAAAAATAATAAGCAAATTACTAATAACACTATTTGCACCCAAAACTTGCCACTAAAAGCAGCAGATTAAATAATAAAATTTTTTTTTTTTGTATATAGATGAGCCAGCTAAAGACAATTTTTATTTGATATATTTTTTTTATAAATTTTTTTTAACATAAAGATAAATGTGTTTAAAGAATCACATTTTAGAAATAAATAACCTAAACACTTATATTTTTTACAATAAACCAAATTTATTCTAGTCCAAAAAAGTTTGATACTACTCAGCTCTATGCAAAAAATTAACTCCAATTTTTTTTTAATTCAAATTCAATTACTGTATATCAAACTCTATTGCCAAATTCAAATAAATAATTAATGATATAAGTTTTTTTACCAATTTTTTTTAACAGATTACCAAGATTATAAGCAGTTGTTTTTACAGACAGAATAAATAGTAGCACCCTAAATTGATTCCTAAACATCTAAATATTCCAATCTTTTATAGTTTTTGCCATATGCATTGAATTTTTTTCAATTAGGAATGACCACTTTATTATCAATTGATTTGTTTGAGCTGATTAGCAAACTCTATTACAGTCTTTTGCTATAGCCCAATTAATTGTAAATCAATCAATACCACTTGACCAAACTCAGAAAGAACTGTAATGATCATTTTCTTTGGAAATCTCCTTAATAACTATTAAAATAATAAGCTTAGTATTATTAAAAAAGCAAATATTAAAAAACTAGCTTTGTTTTGGACATTGGTAAAAAATACTTAAAAATACTATTAATTTAACTTTAAAAACAACTAAATTTTAGAAAAAGTTACTAAAAAACAAAAATCTTCATAATATTACTTAATTTATTATCCATAATGATAATTTGGAAAGCTCAAATGTTGCTTAATAAAACAAACAACGCAGGTATAAAAATAAACCGTTAAAATTAATGGTTGTGTCTTCAGATATTAGATCGACGACACGTGATCCAATTGGCCCATACATTCAAACGCGTTTTCTCAAAAAAACGCGAAAATTACAAAGTATTCAAATTGCTATTATGTCGACTCCAAGAAGAGATAGAAATTCCCCGAAAAGGACTCCAACCACACCGTCAAAAAAACGCTCTTCCAGAGATGTAGCTTCTTCAGATCCAAGCAGTCCTTCTTTGCGTGGTTTCAGTGCTATAGGTCAATCCTTTTCCAACTTGGGAAATGCTCTCGCTAGACAGGCTCCCTCTAGGCAGGCACAAGCTGAAGATGACCAGAAGGATAGGTTGGAACAAATAGACCCACAGTCCCCAACCACTGTGGTTTCAGATGACAGCTCCAGGCCATCGCTTTCTGCATTTAATTTTGATTATAGGAGTCCTGGCGGTCCTCGCAGGGGCACCAGCGAGATATCACTTTCTCCGAGCGCATCTCGTCAACGCAGCGACATTCATCCGTTAACCCCACGTCCAAGTCAAAGACCTTTGTTTGAAACTACGCCTGAAGCTGGTCGAGAGATTCGCATCCAACCACGTTTACGAAAAGGTCCTGAAGAAATAATACCGGAACCCAAAATAGAACATAACATTTGGGGGACATTAATTGATTTGGTTGATTGCAAAGCCAGATTTTTGGAATTTATCGGAAATTATACAAAAGAAGATAAAGAAAAAAATTCTGAATCTTTATTTGATGATGAAGCCTTTTATCCCAAATACTTAAAAAAGGTGCGAAGAGTTTGGTTTTTAATTCTTTAAATAGTATATCGACATTCAACTTGCCTCGAAACTAGATTTCCATTAACGACAAGGGTCAGCGTAGCCGGGTCAATCTTGATGTCCAAAAACTTCTATCTTATCCCAAAACCGAAAAGCTTTATCATCAATTACAAAAGTATCCTCATGAAATCATTCCAATGATGGACAATTGTATAACTGAATTTTACAAGACATTCTTTAACCCACAGGAAGAAAAGGATTTGCTGGTAGGTATCAATTTCTGCCGATTTGTACTTTAATATATTTATCTTTGTGTGACATTACCTGATTTGCTATTTGTCTTTTAGATAAGGCCCTTCAATATGCTCGCTTCTATTAATATGCGAGATCTAAACCCTTCTGGTAAAGTTGGTCATAATATTTAACGTGGTTTTTTTATTTGACATTTCTTATTCTGAAATATTATATGAAAACTGCTTCAAAGATATCGATCAATTAGTATCGATAAAGGGTTTACTCATTAGAACTTCACCCGTTATTCCTGATATGAGAACAGGTATTGATTAACTCACATATCTTATCTTCATCATTGAGATATTAAAAATTCACTAATTGGTATATTTATTAGCATTTTTTCGCTGTTATATTTGTGGCTATCAAATCTCGAGGGATGTCACCCGTGGAAAATTAGATGAACCTACACGATGCTTAAATTTAAGATGTAATTCGGTAAACACAATGGAGCTTATTCATAACCGATGCACGTTTAGTGACAGGCAGGTTTGTCGTTTGCAAGAGACTCCAGGTACATTATAGCTCCTTGGGAATTTGGATCTTTTATTCGTTTTAGTTACAAATCTTTAATCAATTTAGATGCAATCCCTGACGGACAGACTCCTCATACAGTAACCCTTTATTTGTATGATGATTTAGTAGACGTTGCTCGTCCCGGTGATAGGCAAGCTGATTGCCGCTCTTCCAATTTTTGATTCCTATCTAACTTTTATAATTCTTTTGGTTTGTTAGGCTGGAAATTACTGGTATTTTTCGATCAGTTCCTATTCGCATCCATCCAAGGCAACGCACCTTGAAATCTCTCTTTAAAACTTATATCGATGTCGTACATGTTCGAAAAACGGACCAAAAGCGTTTAGCTGTTGATAGCATCGTCAATGAGAAAGAAGATGAACAGAGGATAGACCTCATGTAAATTATATGAAGCATATCAAAAAAAAAGATTTCAAAAACTGATATTTATATTCTACCATGACAGTTATGACGAAACTGATGATATTCCAGATGATCATACGCAAGAAGATGAGCAGCGTTTTATTGAGTTGTCGCGAGACCCAAATCTCTACGATATCCTAGCTCGATCGCTAGGTAAATAAATAGATATTCCTTGAAGTTATTTATTTTAGTTGAAGCATTTGTTATTTTTATTAAATTTTATTATTGATCAATTCATTCATTCAAGCACCAAGCATTTATGAATTAGATGATGTCAAGAAAGGAATCCTTTTGCAACTCTTTGGTGGAACCAATAAAAAATTTCAAAAATTGGGTGCTCCCCGGTACAGAGGCGACATTAATGTTCTTTTGGTCGGCGATCCGGGTACCAGTAAATCGCAAATATTACAGGTAATTTTCTACCAGCGAGTTCTTTATTGACAAAATACTTTACCCAAAATAAAATTTCTTTATATAGTATGTACACAAAATTGCGCCTCGAGGTGTCTATACCTCAGGCAAAGGTTCATCAGCTGTAGGATTAACCGCCTACGTTACTCGTGACCCGGATTCGAGACAATTGGTATTGGAAAGGTTGGTGGGAGAGTTTTAATATTCGGTTCTCAAGGCCTTGCATCTGATCTAGAATAACATTTAGATTAATGTCCACATAGTGGCGCTTTAGTTCTAAGTGATGGTGGTATCTGCTGCATTGATGAATTTGATAAAATGTCTGACGGAACCCGGTCTGTACTTCATGAAGTGATGGTGATTATTTTTGCGATATCATCACTTATGATTTAAATTTTGAGATTCAATACTCAATTTTTTTGATGATCACTTAAAAGGAACAACAAACAATTTCAGTGGCCAAAGCAGGGATTATTACCACGCTGAATGCGAGAACATCGATACTTGCATCCGCAAATCCCGTAAATTCAAAATACAATCCAAAGCTTTCAATTGTGGAAAATATTCAATTGCCTCCAACATTGATGTCAAGGTATGTGACTTCTAAATATTGATCAGTTTATTCTCATATTCACTTTCCCTCTAACATTTTTCTGGTACCAGATTTGATTTGATATATCTCATATTAGATAAAGTGGACGAGTTTATGGATCGAAGGCTTGCGCAACATTTGGTATCTTTGTACTTTGAAGATGCCCCTGAAACTGCTGGAGTTGACATCCTTGTAAGTATTTTAATGGTATTTACATTACTAAATGCAATAAATCTTCACATTAAAAACTGATTCATTTAACCTAGCCTGTCGAAACATTAACTGGATACATAAGTTATGCTAGACAGAGATGCGATCCGAGCCTTAGTGTAGAGAATGATGATGCGTACAACGCATTAATCGATGCTTATCTTTCGATGCGAAAAATGGGCCAAAATCCGAGATCAAGTGAAAAAATCGTCACAGCAACCACTAGACAGCTAGAATCATTAATTAGGTTATCAGAAGCTCACGCACGGATGAGGTTTGTCTTGATATTTTTGGAGAAATTATCAATATTCCTACATTCAACTGGTTGATTTTTAGGTTATCAGATGTTGTTGATGTGTCTGATGTCGAGGAAGCTGTGCGCCTACTCAGAGAGGCTATAAAGCAATATGCAGTGGACCCTGAAACTGGACGAATTGACATGGATCTAATTAATACCGGCCGTGCCACGTATCGAAGACATATACTGGAAGATCTGCGCAAAGAAATTTTAAACTTGCTTCTAAATGATGAATCGATGATTGTAGCCTGGAAGAAACTTCTCAGGGATATTAAAGGGCAATCATCTATGGTATGAGCCTTTATGAATTTTGTTTGTATATAAAAATATCTATTTAAAAAAAATTTTGTTTAATTTATAGGACGTTCATGAAAAAGACTTTGAAGATGTAATTCGAACATTAGAACAAGAAGGAGAAATACGTGTTAGTGGCAGTGGCCAAGACCGCCAGATAAAAAAAATGTCCAGCCGTTCCGAAGTTCCTTTTGGTTTTTAGGTTGAAAAGCCGTGTACAAATGTGTAAAGGTAGATTTTTAATCATCATTCCCTAATATGCTGTGGATGTGTTATGTACTAAATCAATTTCATTAGTAGTATGTAAGTTAAAATCACTTTTCACATGATTTCCAGCTTAAACTTGTAACATAGGCAAAGACATCAAATGGATTAGGTTTTCTTTATTTTTGTTCAATATGAAAACTAAGTAAAAATATAAAAATGTTTTTTAATTTTTTAATTAATATTGCACAATTATTAGTTTAATTATATTATTTTCATTAAATAAATAATAATAATAATTAAATAAATTTTTTATAATAAATTTTAATTTAACAAATATAATATTTATTTTTAACATTATAAAGATGCATCTATTTTAAAAATAACTTTATAAAGCTGTATAAAATAAATAAAAAACATAAATTTTAAATAAGTAAAGTAAATAAATATATATTTACAAATTTAATTCTTAATTTGTAAAATTACATTATATTTGTTTTTATTATTAAAAATTTTATTCTTAATCTTTAATATTTTTATTTTATTTTATTATGTTTAATGAGTGAGGTCCAAACACCAACTAGAACTATACATCAATGAAATAATCTAAACTAGGCGTAAATCATGCATTTTACTACACGTGACCAGCCACTCGAGCCAGTCAAGACAACACTACACAACTATATTAACAGACACCAGGTCATTAATGCCTAAAAAAAACAAACAAAACTTGCAAAAGCCAAAAAGAACACCAAAGACTTCAGTAACACCAAGCAATTTAACCACACCAGTTGAAAATTTCAAAACCAAACCAGAAACTGGGATGACAAATGACCCATCCACTGGGATCAGGCCATTTTTTTCCATAATAGCACAATGCTTGGCACAAATCAACCAAATATTATTCCTAAAAGCAGAACATATAGAGTGCACAAAATCAGTAATTTTAACACCAGCAATTTTGGGGTTATGGAAGACAGTAACAGCCTCTTGAAGCCAACCATTGAAAACAAAACCCTTGTAAAAAGCTGAGAAAACCAGTAAATTCAGAGTACAGGTCGACATCAACTACAACACAACTGAAGAGGGAAGAGAGAGCCCAGAAAGCAACTTCCAAGAAGACATGCAAGATTCCAGAATCTGATGATGAGCCAAATCATCAACTATACAAGAAAACATATGATCAAAAACCTCTATCTTACCACAATACAGACACAGAACACTAGGGTAACATTTATCATAAATGCGTCTCTGAACAGCCACAGGAAGCTAACAGTATAAAGACTTTATAAGATAAGTATAAGTATTAGTTGTGAGCCTGCTAGTAAAACCAGTGGCCATATGCAAATCAGAGTGCCAAACTCTAGAAAAGCTGAGCCAGTCAACATCTGAATACAAACTACTAGCCAGAAATCCAGAACCAGAACCAACCTTCCAATGCACACAACAAACATCTCGAACAAAGTGTCTAAAATTACCAGAAACAACACCACCATCCACCAACAAAAAGTGTCCATCCACATAAGGAGGAAGATACCAACCAGATAGAAAAGCAGCATCAGCAATACTATCAGCATGATCATTCTCTGAAACACCAGAGTGGTCCTTGACTTTGTGCCAGCTAACTCTCAAATTCTTATTGTGGATAACATTCCGAATATGTTGACACTTAACCCAACATCAATTGCAAAAGTCAGGGCACACCAGGCTTAACTCAGACTTACAAGCATCTAAAGCTGCTTGACTATCCGAAAACAAATTAACAGAATGAGCTGCAGGCATGTACTCCAAAGCCAATGCTATAGCCTGTAACTCCATCAAAGTAGATGACACTAAATCTTGAACACTGACACTCACACCCAAATCAATGTTCTCAAAAAAAACAGCTGCCTCAGTTCTGCAATCAACTGTGCCCAAATTCCTCAAAGAATTATCTGTATATACTGACAAACTATCAATATTAACCTGGGAAAGACGATCGTGAGTGGACACAAAATCATCAGACTCACAAAAGTTAAGAGGACCAACACCAACTGAGGCTGTGGAAGAGGAATAAAAAGCTGCAAAAAATGCAACAGAAGGTTCGAACCAATCAGGAACTGGGCCACGAGAGTTCAGTCTCTTTTACCGCTTGAAGGTATGCCAGCTAAAAACAACACCATGTCAATTACAAAGCTGATCCACGAAGGCAATGCCAAAATACCAGAGAGAAGGTAAAAACTTGAAAAACAAAGACTTGTCAAGAACAACAGACATAAAAACCCCGTCACAAAACTGAAAAGCACTGGTCAAAGAGCCACCCAAAGACAAATTGCAATCAAGGAGAATGTGAACTATACCAGCCAAGAAATTATTACAAATATGAGCAGGAAAGATCAGTGGGTGAATGGGCTACCAACACAGAATTTGTAAATTATGTGACTTGTGACTGAACAGATGTCCCAAAATCCCACCAGAGTTCACAAAACTAATAAGCAAAGCCACTTTACTCTCAGATTAACACTGTGAAAACAACTTTAAATCATAAAAGAAAGGATGGTGAATAGTATCACTAGAAAAATCCAGTAGGAGACCAGCTTTTAGCTTCAAGCCTCTGCAAATCAGAACATTCCATTTATTGCACACACCAACAGGAATATAGCCAAACTGCATTCTTTAGCTGATTATGGGATGGAGAACTGCTGACACCAGATACAAGAATTGCTTATCTGAAACCACCTTTCTCAGAACCAAATTAGTAAAGAAATGAATATTTGAATATGCCTTAGCCAAGTTAGGCTTTGAAAGACCCTCAGTCGACAAAAAAATACTGAGATACTGATGAAATTCCCCTCTACAGACAACTGAAATAGGCGAACCACTAATAAAAAGAGACAGAACACTGACCCTGCAATTGATTGGAATGGCCACAGTTTTGTCATTATTAATTGAAATGTTATTGACTCTAAAAAATTCACTAGCAATGTTGAGAATATACTGAGTAGCAGCCTAACTGCCACCAACCCAAATAGTATCATCAACAAAAGCACCAGCAGTGAAGAAAAAAGAAAGCCCAGCCTGAGACTCAGTGCAACCACTTCTAGAAACAAAATAAGAATTGAGCCTATAACCACACACACTTTCTTGACACTTGACTTTACACAAAAGAGAATCATAAAATATGCATTACAGCAGAGGAGAAAAAACTTCCTCTTGATCCAACCCATCAAAAACCTGGTAACTATTAGTTAAACCAAAATTTGTCATAACATAATTGGTTTGGTCCTTATAAATACTACCAAAAAAGTGAACAAATTTACTACACATTTTGATACTGACCAAACTTCTTTCAAGATGCTCCCAGCCAACTAAATTATATGCCTTCTGCATGTCCTACAGAACAAGCCAGAGTTTTCGGTTCTTTTTCAAAGCATCCTTGATTACTGAGCCAACTGCAAAAATAAGAGACTGAGTTGTTGTACCTTTTAAAACTGAAAAATTGTTATCATGCAGAACATTATAGGAGCTGCAAGCCAGTGAGATCCTATCTGAAAGAATCTTAGAAAGAATCTTGCAAGCTGTTTCAATTAAGACAATAGGACAAGTATTCGTGAGAATATCCTTCTACTCATAAAGTTTGGGAATCATTGAAACCTAAGCCTCTTTCCAAGGGCCAGGCACCAACTCACAAGACAAACAAGAATTCAAAAGAACCAAAAGCAAACCCAAAACCAATTTATCACAATGTTTCCAAAGCTCATTAGAGATACCCGAGAGACCAACAGCTTTCCTGTCAGGCAGACTGGAAACCACACAATGCAACTCATCAACATCAATCTCACTTATTACCCCAGAAAAAGCATCATCAAAAATGTAGTTCAAAGGTCTGTATTGACAAGACCAAGTATCAGAGATATTATCAACTACCATACGTTTCCTGGTCCATCCTTTCATAATAGCATTTATCTTGGACTTCACCAAATCAGGTTTAAGAACCAACTCATTATTCATGACCAGATGGTCCAAAACCATCTTACGAAAGGGATGCTCCAACACACTTCTGATTGTATGACTCTTATCTAGTTCAAAACTTTTTATCTTATTGTTAATAGTCTGCCTAATGTGAGATTTCTCAGCGTGTTTAGACTTCAGCAATTTTAAAGAGCAGTATAACCTCTTTGCTTTGGCCAGAGCAGAATAAATGTCATCAAATTTAACACCAGAATAGAACATAGATTTCACTGACGATGCACCAGCAGAGTCAAGGTTGTCTCATGTAACCAAAAGTGAAGCAAAACTAATACTAGAACTTAAACAAAAAGCCTTTACCAACTTGGAAACCAACAGCTCCAGCTTGTGAAACTTAGATGATATCCTATTGTGAACTGTATCAAAACTCTTGAACCATCTTTTTTTGAAAGTACCACCAGCTGAAAGAATCATAATCTTGCAAATGATATCCCACATAGTGTCAAGATCAGAAAATTTCACAGCATCACTAAATGCATCTGAAAACATAGTAGTGTTAGCAGCCATAGCATCTTTAAACTCAAGCCATTTAGCCTCACTGGCATTTTTGACATCAAATTTCCAACAATTTTTATTCACCTGCTTGCGAAGAGAAAACAAATGTGTATTCAGCAAACCACCCAGACCCATAAATATAGACACAGCTTGGTGGTCTGTATTAAAATAATTACCAACATCTGAAACACCATAATGTACCAAAAAATTGACCAGATTTGGTGAAACAAACACATAATTAATAGTCTTCATAACACCTTTAGAGTTTGCCCAAGTGGGCAACCTAACGGCCAGGCTTCCAATCAAAGAGTTAACCAATCCCAACTCAAGGCACTTTTTAAAACTTATACACTTCCAAGAACCATCTTCATTAAAATCACCACCAAGAATAACAAAAAAAGACTCATTAATGGCCTTAGCAATAAGAGAGTTGATCTTACCAGCCTGAAAAAACCAAACCACCAATGAAGCACCAGCATAGAGCCCCAAAATAGACACTGAAAATTTATTCTTAAAAAGCAACCTAATGGATAGGAGCCAACCAGGCACCTCAGAGACCTTACAAACGTATTTAGCCAAAGAAGAATTCACAACAATCATCACACCAGCACCCAGAGAACCAGAATCCAGACCAGAAGTAAAAACCCGAACACCATCAAATTTGTCAGCCAACCATGGGTGAACTCTCCCTTTAAGTTTTGACTTTGTAAAAATAAAAACCAAATTGTTCATATCCTTGTGCCAATGAATGACATCATTCTGCTTTGCAGGATTGTTCAGCCCATGAACATTACACATTGCAATTTTTCACACCAGACTACTTATTGAAAAAGAGGTAGAGAAAGAGTACCACCTGCCAAAGCCAAACCATCCAAGCACACTGAGAGGCTCATGACTAAAACAGAGAGATCTTCCAACATGTTTTCCAGTTTTACAACCTTAGGTGAGACATTTGAACCTGAAACGGCAGCAGTTTTGCCACTAGTGGTTTCACTCGAACCCACTTCCATTACTATATCCTCCCCTTGATTTTGTGATGGGGGGGTTACCGGCAGCTGACATCCAGGACTAAGCTGAGAAACCACCAGCACGAATGACTCCAACTTCTTAGCCAACTCACTAATTTGTTCTATGAGGCTAACAAAACTGCTTTCAATATTAACTAGACGTGATTCTAAATTATTCACCACAGAAGAGAGAGGTTTACTATTTCTTAAAGAACCAAGTTGAGAATTGTATCCAAGAGAACCACCTAAAGGAGAAGAGCCAGCCACCAATGCCCAAGTTTTTCCACCAAAAGCCAAAGAGTGGGAGATAAGTGCTGATTTTTTTCATAAATTTTCACCAATTTAAATCAATCATAAACTGAGAGAGGAGCCTTTTTGCTCTTGGAAATAGAAGAGACTCCAATTGATTTACAAAACAAAGAATTATGGCCAAAAGAATCACAAGCAGAACACACAGAAGAAGACAAACATGACCAGTAGAAACCAACACCCTTTATAACTAACATGACAGCTACAGTCTGGTTCATATCTTCTTTAGAGTCAAAACACACAGTGACACAGCATGCACAAGTGTAGTTGACAGAATTATGGTTGATGATGCATGTTTTTCCACCAATTGAAACAAGAAAATCTCACAAATCATGTGCATTCATCCCTACAAGAAGAGTGTAGAGTAATGTCCTGAATCTGTCTCTGGAGTCTCATGTTTGTTTGTCAATATCAGCTCTGGCCACACGAACTGCATCTTTCTCAATGAGGATAGACCACATAGATGCCAAGAGATCAGCCTAATTCTGATCCTCTAATTCAATGAATGTCTTTTGCCACAAACCCACCAGTTGCATTTTGATCGACTTAATTATTCCAAATTTGGATACAGCAGCACACACAGCCTCAATAAAAGTTCCTACAGAAATCTCTTTTAGCACAATTGCCCGATTCGTACGATTGTAGCCAGAGTACTTGAGATCAGTGTTTACTACAACACCACACTCATTTGCCAAATTTGCTGTAGCCATCATTGCCTTTTCAGAAGTAAAAGTCACATGAATAATACCACCAAATTTTGAGGGGGTAGAGGCCACCCCAAAACCATTCACACTTGAAAAAATTTTTTTGATAAAATTTGATTTTTCCTGAGAGGATTTCCCAGCAATGGCCACAAGATCGATATCCAAAGCAAAAAATTTGCGAACAGAAACCTGAACTAAAGGTTTAAATGAAAGAGGAGATGGAAGAAGAGCAGACTCATCCAGAAAGTCATCATCATCAAAGCCATCTTCAAAGTTGATTTTGTCCAGTGGTTTGCCCAATACTTTTTTGGTCTTAATTTTGAGACCTGAGCTTTTTGGTGTTTGGTTGGGGTTCCCACTATCAAAAGCATTCCTCTCTCCATAATTGATACTGGTCTCTTCAACAAGACACTCTTCTTCCATGTCAATACTCTCAGACTCAGTAGTGTCACTAGTCTCAGAAATCTGTGAATAATTACCAGTTGTTTCAATAACACCTCTTCCTACCAAAACATTTTTAGCCAAAACTCCACCCTTTCTTTTTTTTCTCAACAGGACAGGTCTAAAACCACTATCAGCATTAGAATTTTTTGCAACCTCCTTCATGACAGCAATAGTAAGGCCAACGGTGGCCTCGAAATCAAAAAATGGTTTGGATTTGTCATACTGAATAATTAAAAACTTCTTTCAAAAAAACTTATAACACTCTTTTTTGGGAATTTTGGACAAAGGAGAGAAAGAAGTTTTTTTCTTTAATATTTTTAATTTTTAAAACAAAATACATTTTAAATAGTAAAATTTGTAATATAAACAAAATATTAAACATGGTTTTTGTTTTTAATAAACTTAAAATTTTAATTATAACAAATATTTTTAATTATTAATTTATTATTATTAAATACATTAAATATATATTTTTACTTTAATAAATAAAATCCAACTATTATTTAATATAATAAAGTTATAATAAACTTTAAATTAAGTATATATTTATGTATTTTTTGTATAAACTAATTATTTAATTCAGTATTACCAATAAAAATTGAGTTATTAATTAGTATATATTTTATTCAATTTATTGCTTATTATATTATCAAATTATTAAATATTACTATTTAATTAATAATAATTTTTTTTTTATTAAGTTTAATGAGTGCAGCCCAACCACTACCTAATTACATAAAACCAAACAGGTTCTATATTAAGTGTGGCTCATGCATTTTCTACATGTGACCAGCCACTCAAGCCAGTTAAGGCAACACTACATACCAAGAACATTTGTCATAAAGAAATCACATAAAAAACCAAACCACACACTATGTAATTAAGGATGGAAACTGAAACATGCATGTATATCCAGCCTGATGCCAAAATTATGAATCATGCCACAAGACCAAACTAAAGACAAACCAGTCACTAATGAGACAATAGATCCATCACATGGTAAAAGGCCATGTTTCTTATAATGGGCTCTTAGTTTGGCCCTTGGCAGCCAGACACTAGACCTATAACTCTCAGCAAAATGGCAAACCAGATCAACGACCAAAGATTCACTCTTTGAATCATTCCCCAATAAATCTTTTGCTTTAGCTATCCAGTCCTTCAACATGAAATCTTTGGACAAATACATGTACAGATAATCCAAGCCCACAGCCTTATGAAACAAGTAAATTACCACACCACAGGTGGTACATGCATCCAACAAAATTGTTCAATCCTTGATGGCATCCAAAATTAAGTCAATAATTTAATTTGTATAATATACAAGTATAACTAATTGTAATAATTAGATTATATAATATTTTAAATTATATAACATTTAAAAAAAATTTAAAAATTTGATAAAATATTTAAATTTATTAAAATAATTAATATAAAAATAATTTATAATTTGTTAAAATATATTTTGTTTGCCAAAAAATTAACAAAGAAAAAAATACAAAATTATAAAATAATATTATAACAAATTATATAAAAAAAATATTTTTATTAGAATTATCTTGATTTAAAATCATTTTTTTAGCTATTAATTAATTATTATAAATCAAACAAAATAAAATCTACTTTTAAAACTCAAAAATTCCAATTAATATTCTAAAATTAATTAGTTATTAATTTTAGTAATTACTTAAGCTTAAACAAAAAACAATTCTTTTTATATTTTTTTTTATTTTAATTTTTTATAATTAATACAAAATTGATTATTTTATTATAAATCCAATAATAATAATAATAATAATAATAATTTAAAATATAAAAAAATATTTTGAAAATAAATTAACTTATTAGAAATTTATTAATTTTTTTTTTTTATTACAATTTAACGAGTGAGATCCAAACACAGCCTAGTACAATACATCATACAACTGATTTAAACTAGGTGTAAATTATGCATTTCCTATATGTAACCAGCCACTCAGACTAGTTAGGACAACATTAAGCACTTATATGTACTGAGACCACGTCACTGATACCTGTAAAAAATAAACAAGACTTACAAAACCCAAAACCCATACCAAATACATCCACAATACCCAACAACCTAACCACACTGGCCAAGAACACCAAAGGAAGACCAGAGACCAAGACAGAAACAGAATCATTATGCAAGATTATGTCACTCTTTTCCATAACAGTCTGGTATTTAGTATGTACCAGCCAAATATTATTATGAAATATAAGACAAAACTCATGCACAAAGGCCACAATATTCTGGGCCGCAATCTTAGAGTCTTTAAAAACAGTGACAAATTCACAATATTACTCATTGAAAACAAAGTCCTTACACAGAGCTGCACCAACAACAACATTAGAGATGCAATCAGAAAGTAGCCACAAAACACACAAAAAAGAGCAAGACAACCCCGAACGCGTTTCCCAAACAAACGCATGAACTTCCACCAATCGAACATGACCAACAGCATCAAACGGGCATGAAAACACATGGTCTAAGATCTCAATGTTACCACAGAATAAACATATCACATTGGAATAACTCTTATTATAAAGACACTTACGCACAGCAACCAGAAGATGATAATGTAATGCTTTCATAAAATACATCCAAAGGCCAGCAGTATGAGTATTAGTGAAGCCAGCAGCCAAATACAAGTCCAGATGCCACACCAAAGAAGACCTGAACCAATCAACATCAGTATGCAGACTATCTATCAAGACCTAGAAACCAGAACCAACCTCCCAGCATGCATGGTGAACTGATCAGAAGACACTATGAACAAAATGTCTAGAATTACCAGACACTGCAGTACCACCAGCCCTAAGAAAATGTTCATTGATCATGTGAGAAAGATGCAAATTAGATAACACAGTAGCTCCAGTAAAAGCATCAACCTGTTCATTGTCCAACACACCAGAGTAATCTTTAACTTTAACCCAATTAATATCCAAATTTTTTTGATGTATGACATTAGCAATGTGGTGATGCTTAATCCAACACTGATTCCTGAAATCTGAACAAATCAATCTTGATTCTGATTTGCATGCATCCAAAGCAGCCTGGCTGTCTGAGAACAAGTTGATTGAATAAGAAGAAAGAACACACTCAAGAGCCAGAGCTATGGCTTGCAACTCCACCATAGTAGAAGAGACCAATTCAGACACTCTCACACCCAAACTCAAATTAATGTTTTCAAAAAAAACCACAGCACCAGCTTTCATACCAAGAGTACCCAGCTCATTTAGAAAACCATCCATAAACAAAAAAAAACGATCAAAATCAACCTCCAACAAATGACTACACACAACCTCAAATTCACAAGACTCAAGAACACTAGACAAACCAACTTCTGGCAACAGAAGATTACAAACAGAAGATGGCCCAAAATCATTCAGAAAGTGAACAGAAACATCAAACCAATAAGGAATTGGGCCCCGAGGATCCAATCTTTTTTACTACTTGAAAGTCTTCCATTCAAAAACAGAACCAGTATGATTGTGAAGCTGTTCAACAAAGGCAATTCCATAATGCCAAAGTAAAGAGACACATTTATAAAAGGTAGGCTCACCAAGAACATCAGACATAGGAGTTCCATTTTGAAAATAAAAAGCATTGGTCATAAGACCATCCAAAAATAGGTCACATTCCAAAAAAATCTGAACTATGCCAGCCAAAAAATTATCCAAAGGATTGATATTAATACAAGAAGAGTAAAACAAAAGATGATGAGAGTGCCAGCTGAGAACTTGCAAGTCATGTGATTTATGTGCAAACAAATGGCCCAGAATACCAACAGAATTGGCAAAACTGATAACAGAAGCTGATTTGCTTTCAGCCTAAACCTGCTCAAAAGATTTCAAACCATACAAAAAGAGGTGGTGAATTGCATTATTGGAAAAGTCAAGTGGCAAGCCAGATTTGGATTTTAAACTCTTGGAAATTATAGTGTCCTATTTTATGCACACATTAAGAGAAACAAAACTGAACTGAGTCCTATAAGCAACAATAGAATAAAAAACCACCAACACCAAATATGAGAACTGTTTGTCAGAGATAGTTTTTTTCAGCATGAGATTGGTGAAAAACCAGACATTCAATTGAGCTCTAGCCAAGCTAGGCTTTGACAAACTCTCAGTAGACAAAAAAATTCTCAGGTACTAATAAGGCTCCCTCTTCTTGGCTATCAAAATAGGCAGACCACTGATCAGCAAACAAGGGTCAAAAACTTTGCAATTAATAGGAATGACCACCATTTTATCATTATTGATTGAAATGTCATTGATCTGAAAAAATTTGTTAGCTATATTGAAAATATGTTGCGTAGTAGTCTGGTTGCTACCAACCCAAATTGTGTCATTGACAAAGGCACCAACAGCGAGAAAAGAAATCAAACCAGCTCAAGATTCAGAGCAACCAGTTCTGGTCACAAAGCAAGAGTCCAACCTGTATTCACACACACTTTCTTGTCTTTTGACCTTACACAAAAGAGGATCATAAAATATGTACCAAAAAAGAGGTGAAAACATCTCTCCTTGGTCTAAACCATCATGCATCTGATACTCATTAGTCAACCCAAAATCTGTTATAACTCTGTTGACCCGACCATTGTGGATGCCACCAAAAAACTGAATAAACCTGTCACACATCTTTATTCTAACCAAACTCACTTTCAGATGCTCCCAGTCAACAGAATCATAAGCCTTTCGCATGTTTTACAAGACCAGCCACAGTTCACAGTTCTTTTCCAAAGCATTCTCAACAACTAATTCAATAGCAAAAATAGGAGACTGTGTGGTTGTACCTTTTAAAATAGAAAAATTATCTCCTCTGAGTACGTTAAATCTACTGCATACAACAAAAATCCTGTCTGAAAGAATCTTGGAAAGAATTTTATGAGCCATTTTAATCAATGCAATAGGATAGGTGTTCATGAAAACGTCTTCCCACTCATATGGTTTGGGGATCATCGACATCCAGGCCTTCTTCCAAGGCCTGGAAACAGATTCACAGTTCAAGCAAAAATTCAAAAGAACCAACAGCATATCCAAAACTGATCTGTTATAATGCTTCCATAACTCATTTGATATACCAGAGAGACCAGCTGCTTTTTCATCAGGCAGATTTGAGATGACATCAGACATCTCATCAAAAGTAATTGAGCATATCACACCAGGAAAAGCTTCATCAAAAACATATTCCAAAAGCTGATATTGGCAATGCCACACATTAGGGACATCAGAAACCATGTTGTGCTTTCTAGTCTATCCTTCCATGATTACATCCACTTTGGTTCTAACAAGATCAGGTTCCAAAACCAATTTATTATCCATGACCAAATGGTCTAAAGTCACTTTGCAAAAGAGATGCTCCAGTACACTCCTAATAGTATGACCTTTGTTCAATTTGAAACTTTCCATCTTCTTATCTATCACTGATCTGATTCTAGATTCTCTAATACGTTCTGCTTCCAATATTTTAGAGGAGCAATATAACTTTCTAACCTTGGACAAAGCTGACCAAATGGCATTAAAAAAGGAACCTAACAAAAAAAGAAATTTCACCACAGATGTATTAACTGAATCCAAACTCTCCCACTTATCAAGTAAGAATGTAAATTCTCCAAAAAAATCCAAGTGAGACGCCTTAATCAGCTTTAACATTAAAAGCTCTAGCTTGTGAAACTTGGATGACTTCTTAACAAAAACATGATCATAGTTCTTGAACTATTTCTTCTTAAAAACTGTCTCAGCCAACAGACACAATACTTTATGGAGAGCAGTTCACATCACATCCAAATCCAAGCACATTTTGGTTGCAAGAAACTCATTATAAAGCATATCTGAATTTGCCACTATATCATCCTTAAACTTGGCCCACTTAATAGCATTTGCACCTTTGCAGTTGTACTTCCAACAATTCTTATTTGCCTGCTTGCAAACAGAATTTAATCGAACATTGAGCAGACCACCCAAACCCACCAATACTGAAACTGTCTGATAATTAGTATCAAAATAATCCTCAACTCCAAACACACCACAACTCACCACTGTATTGATCAAGTTTGAAGAAATGAGCACATAATCAATTGTTTTAACTACGTCCTGAAAATTAGACCAAGTTGGCAACTTTCCACTAGAGCTTCTATCCAAGACATTGACCAAACCAAAATCCAAGCATTTCTTGAAGCTTGCACACTTACGAGAACTGTTCTTATTAAAGTCCCCTCTGAGAATGACAAAAGAAAATTCATTGACAGCCTTTGCAATAAGAAAATTGATATTGCTAGCCTAAGAAAACTGAGCTACTGAAGAGGCACCAGTATAAATCCCCAAAATTGATACTAAAAGTTTGTTTCTGAAAAGCAACTTAATAGACAGGAGCCAACTAGGCACTTCTGAAATCTTGCACACATGTTTTGCCAAAGAAGAGTTTATAACAATCACAACACCAGCATCTAGATTACCAGATTCCAAACCAGAGGTAAACACCTGCACACTATCAAATTTGTTGACAATCCAAAAGCGAACTTTTCCTTTTAACTTTGATTCTGTAAAGATAGAAACTAAATTGTCTTTTTCTTTATGCCAACAAATAATGTCATCTTGTTTTGCAGGATTGTTCATTCCTTTAACATTACAAGTTGCAACCCTCCAGATCATATTACTCATTGAGAAGAAAGAGGGGTAGAAACTGAACCAGCATTGTTCAATTTAGCTGAAAGACTTATAACCATGAGTAAAAGACTATTCAAAGTTTCCTCCATTTTTGAGATAACTGCAGAATCAAAAACCACCACTCCCACAACAGTCTCACCACCAGTGGCCACACCTGAACTCTCACTTATTACTATATCTGCCCTTTGATTCTGTGATAAAGAAGTCACCAACGGCTGACGTCCAGGACTAAGCTGAGAAACCATTGGCTCAGGTGTTTCCAACTTCTTAGCCAGCATGTCAACATGCTCTGCAAGGCTGACAAGACTGTGCTCAAGAGCAGCAAACCTATTATCCAACTCCAAAGACACTAGCAGAGTAGATTTCATCTCCGGAGAGAAGCCAGCTTTCAACAAAACATTTTGGACAGAAGGAGGGAGGAAAGAAGACCCACCAGCAATTTGTGCCCATAAGATGCCACCAAAAGAAACAGGACAAGCAACTGGAGCCAAATGCTTGACGTAAATGGCAGCCAGTCTACTTTTATCTAAGTTTGAAAGGGTTTTATGTAAAAAAACACCAGAAAGAACATTCTTTTTCCCACTAACAGAACAAACTAATGATGTATGGCCCAATTTTCCACACCTAGCACACTTGGCTGAAACAAGACAAGACCAGCACAGATTGGCCCCCTTTAGTACAGGTGTGATTTCCATGACAGTATTCAATGATTCAGCAGAATCAAAACAAACAGTAGTGCACCTGGCCCAGACATAAGAAACTGGGTGACAGTCAATTATACAAGTTTTCCCACCCACTGAAGCAACATAATCTCAAATATCATGTGTATTGGTTCCCATTGGAAAAGTATACAAAAAGGTCTTGTAAACATCTCACACATCCCATGATTCTTTGTTCACATCAGATCTAGCAATATGCACAGCATTCTTCTCAATCAGGATAGACCAGTGTGCTGTGACCAAATTAGCATGCTTAATCTGCTCAAATTCAACCACAGCTTTTTGTCATAGCCC
The DNA here is from genome assembly GCA_016748015.1 of Geosiphon pyriformis. NCBI lineage: Eukaryota > Fungi > Glomeromycota > Glomeromycetes > Archaeosporales > Geosiphonaceae > Geosiphon > Geosiphon pyriformis. The sequence continues at coordinate 596,227 of JAAOMT010000299.1, read as the reverse complement.
CACTAATTGTATCTTGATCAACTTAATAATGCCAAACTCGGATAGCACAGCACATACAGCCTCACAGCCCGATCTGAATGCTCAGATGATTTTTTGAGATTGGAGTTTACCAAGATCTTCACCTCTTCAGCCTTTTTAGATGCCAGTGCCAAACTCAATTTGGAAGTGAATGTTACTCTGACAATTCCAGCAAATTTTGAGGGGGTAGAGGCTCCCCCAAAACCATTGATTTTTGAAAACAATTTTCTGACAACCACAAGCTTTTCCTGAGCAGATTTCCCAGTAATATTATTCAAGCTGATGTCCAAAGTAAAAGACTTCTTAACAGAAACATTGACCAGAGTCTTCAAAAGGGGAGGAAGAACCATAGGTTCATTTAAAAGTACATTATCAATAACATCACCCAAGAAATTAATTTTTCTTAGTAGTTTCCTAAGTGTCCTTTTTGTGAGAATCTTCAAACTTTTAGGTGTTTGCTCTGAGTCTTCTCCAGCAAAGACTCTACCATCTTCATGATCAAAGCTGGTTCCCTCAATTAAACATTTCTCCTCCATATTCACACTATCAGATTCAGTAGTATCACTGGCTTCAGAATTCCAAGAACGACCACTTAATACCTTAGCAGCAGCAAATTTTTTATTACCAATATTATCTTCCAAAGCACTATCTTTTCTCTTCTTTCTGGACTCAGCAAACTTGACACCAATATTAAAGCTAGGCTCCATAATAGACCTGTTTAAAACTGCAATACTAAAGCCAATGATGGCCTCATAATCAAGCACAAATGGTTTGGAATTAGTGTACTGAATGATGAAAAACAGAAAAAACTTCTCTCAAAAAATTATTTTGGCTCTTTTTTGGAAATTTGGAATGAACGAGAGAAAAAAGTTTTTTATATTTTTTAATTTTTATCAACAATAAAATTGCAAAATAATATTAATAACAATTTAAAAAATAAAATTTTTTGATAATACTAGTTAAAACTAAATTTAATAAATTTACAAAAAAAAACTTATTTAAAACAACTATTTTTTACATAATTACAATTAAATTATTATTATTAAAAACCAAACTGGCCAATTATATAGCAGTTTTATTTAAAATTTAAGATTTAAAGCTTTTAAAAATTATTATTTTTTACTAATAAAAATTTTGATTATTATTAACCATATTATTATTAAATTTATTAAATATATTATTTTATTTTAAAATTAATATCAATTTTATCAAAAATACCAATTTGTTTTTTTATAAAAAAAAAATTATTTATAAATTTTTTTTTTTTACACTTTATGAGTAAAGTCCAAATACTGTCTAGAACTATACATTAAGGAAATAATTTATACTAAGTGTGAATTATGCATTTTTTACACACAACCAGCTACTCAAGCCGATTAAAATAACATTATTCAGCTATATAAACTGAAACAGAATTACCAATATCTAAAAAAAATAAACAATGCCTATAAAAACCAAAGTGAACACCAAATGCTTTAGTAATGCCAAGCAATTTAATCACATCAGCCAATAACCCATAGCCAAACCAAAAACCAAAACAAGAACTGACCTATCTAAAAAGATCAGACCATACTTTTTCATGTATGCACAATGTTTAATCCAAATCAATCAGACATTGTTCCTAAAAGCAAGACAGAAAAAATGCACAAACTCAATAATCTTTAAACTAGCAATCTTGAGATCATGGAAAACAGAGATAGTCTTACAAAGCCAATCATCAAAAACAAAATCCTTAAAAAAAATCATAGAGACAAAAACATTAGAAACACTGAATGATAACAGCTGTAACACATATGATAAAAAATAAGAGAGACTAGAAAGAGTCTTTCAAAAAGCTATAAAGGTATCTAATATCTGAAGATGAGTAGAACCATCAATGTTACAAGAAAAAACATAATCTGACACCTTCACAATACCACAATACAAACACAATACACTAGAGTAATGTTGGTTATAAAGTCACTTCTAAACAACAACAGGCAGCCAATAATGCAAAGCTTTCATAAAATAAGTGCATGCAAAAGCAGTAGGCCTGTTAGTAAAACTGGTGGCCATGTGCAAATCAGGATGTCATACTAACAAAAAGCTAAGCCAATCAACATCAGAATGCAGATTACCATTTAAAAATGTGGAACCAGAACCAACTTCTTAATAAGTACAACAAATGAAACAAAAAACATTGCAAACAAAGTATCTAAAGTTGTCGGAAATCATACAACCATTAGCTACCAAAAAGTGTTTATTTAAATATAGAGGAAGATACCAATTAGAGAAAGAAATGGCATCAGTATGCTCATTCTCCAAAATACTGAAGTGGCCTTTTATCTTGAACCAGAAGACCCTTAAATTCTTACTGCAAACAACATTAACAATATGTTAACATTCAACCCAGTATTGATTGTAAAAGTCTGGGGACATCAGACCCAATTCTGACTTACAAGCATCCAAAGCAGATTAACTATCTGAAAACAAGCAAACAGAGCTAAAAGGGGGAACACACTCCAAAACCAATGCAATAGCCTATATTTCCATTAAGATAGATGACATCAAACCTAAAACATCTACATCCAAACCCAAATTAATGTCTTCAAAAAAAACCACAGCACCAGTCTTCTTGTTAACTGTACTCAGATTTTTCAGAAACCTATCTGTATATACTAAAAAACTGCCAAAAACAATCCAAGAAAACTGATCACAAACAAAGCCAAAGTTGCATGACTTAAGAATACTCAGAAGACTAATATCATTCAAAATAGTAGGATGTGTAGGAGAAGAAATCATGTTATCAAGAAATGCAGTAGAAAGCTTAAACCACTCAGAAGTGGGCTGTAGAGGTCCAATTTCTTCTACCATTTGAAAGTGTACCAATTATAAACAGCACCATGATGATTATGAAGTTGATCCACAAAGGCAATGCCATATCTCTGAAGAGAAAGAAGATACTTAAAAAATTTCAGCTCACCAAGAACAGCAGACATGGGCACCCCATCACAAAAATAAAAAAAACTGTTAAAAGAGCCATTCAAGAACAAATTGCACTCTAGAAGAATATGAATCATGTTTGCCAAAAAGTTATCAAATAAACTAATCCAAATATAAACAGAAAAACTTAAAGGATAAACAAGATGCCAATACAAAACTTGCAAGTCATGAGATCTGTGAGCAAACAAACAACTTAAAATTTCACCAGAATTCACAAAGCTAATAAGGAAAGCCACTTTATTCTTAGACTAAAGTTGGACAAAAAATTTCAAATCATAAAATAAAGGGTGGTAGATCATATCACTAGAAAAATTGATAGGGAGACCTGACTTGGACTTCAAGCTTTCACAAATCAAAGCATTCCACTTGTTACATACACCAACTGAAACAAAACTAAATTGTGTTCTATAGCTAACAATAGGATAAAGAACAGCCAACACTAAATATAAGAACTGTTTATCTGAGATGGCTTTTTTTAGAACCAGATTGACAAAATTTATAATAAATAAAATAAATACTTAAAATAATATTAATAATTAGAGTTTTTTATTAAATATAATTTTTTTTAAAATATTAATTATAATATTAACAATATTAAAATTTTTTTAAAAGCAAAAATAATAATAATATATATATATTTTTTTATTAAATATTTAATAAGTAAAGCCTAATTACTATCTAAGATTATAAAAATCAATCTCTTATATTAAATATGGCTTATGCATTTTCTATATGTGATTAGTTACTTGAACCAATTAAAACAACACTAAACACTTAAACCACTAACAATAAGAAAGTCACACAAAAAGCCAAATTGTATATCAGATAAATAAGGATACAAATCAAAACAAATATAAACACCTAGTCTAATATTAAAATCAAAAATCAAATTTAGAGATTACAAGGAAACCAAATCAGATTTGGTTGATATTATGAATCTATTTTATAATAAAAAACCACTTTTTTTATAATGTACATATAGCTTAATAGTCAGTAACTATATAATAAATCTGTGATCCTTAGTAAAATTCCAAACTAAATTAATAACCAAAGACATTCTATTAGAACTACTACTCAATAAATATATTGTGTTAATTATTTATTCTTTTATTATAAAGTCTTTAACCAATGATATTGTTACGAGTTGGAGTAATAAACTAACAGATAGCAAGGAAAAACAGGATTGTAGGGTAATAAGAGGAATCAAAGGGAATTCAATTTCAAAGAGCAAATTGAATAAATAAGGATTCAATATGTGAGATCAGTCTTATAAAATATCTCAGTTGCTGTACTTTTCAAAGAATAACCAGAAATTTGAAAGTAGAGAAATAGTCTGTACTGTCAATAAATAATCATGCTTAATATAATTCTATGCCTCATGTCAACACTCTTAGAATTCAATATCAGATATCAGATGTATTCTTCAATCATGTTTTATTCAATAATCTTTAAATGCTGCAATTACACATTTCAGGAAAAAGGTAAAGAATAACCAACAAGTGATCTTTTATCCCAAGATGTTCAGATACTTGAAGGTAAGAAAAGAGAAATTAGCAATAAAAGAAAGATTGAGATAAAAGTTGTTATTTTATTTATTTTATTTTCTTGATTTCTATATGCTTTTCTACAGCTAAAAGACTTATTACTTATATAGCTATCAAAAGTAGTCAATGATCAGGTCAATGATTAGGTCAATGATTAAGTCAATGATCAGGTCATTAATCAGATCAATGGTTAGGTCATTAATCAGATCAATGATCACTTTCTAAAAATAAAGTGGCTAATTTATATGACATCAGTGGCTAATATATGTAATAATTAATAAGAAGTATAAGTTTCAATCATAACATCATCCTTTTTAAAAAAATTGAACTCTGGTGAAATTAAGCTATTTATGGTGTAATCTAGTTGAAGGGTTTTGTTTAACTCAAAGCTAACTAGTTTGTTAAAGTTTTTTGTGGATAAGGTATATAACACTTAAGGCAAAATGAGTTTTGTATCCAAGAGACCAAATCTTTGTATTAAAGTTTTGGCTCTTCTAGCAATAGTTAAAACTCTTGGAACATCTAACCATATAATGCCCAAAATTTCTGCCTGTATCTCTGAAGTTGTTTTCTTCATGAGTTTCATATTCTCTATAATTTTACCAAGGTAACTATAAAGTTCTAATTGCCTTTCATATGACAAGTTTTTGTCTATGAATAAGATTTCTTGGAGTGTTTTTCTAATTGTGCTGAAAGGTGAGAGTATAGCTGCTGTTATACTTTCCAACAGATATTTATCCATTTTGTTACCAATTTTTTCTCTTCTGGTAGTAGTTTTCTTTGGTCTAATAACAGTATGTGTTCCATTGTTATCAGTTATGGTGGTCTGTTTTCCAATGGTCAGAGTAGCATTTGGATAGTTTTTGATCCAATACTTATGGAGAGTATAGAAGGCATTTTGAATGTTTTAATCCAGAAAATAATTGTTCATGTTGATTGAAAATACCTTTGTTTTGGGAATGGTGCATTTATTTATACTTGATTTTTGTTGATTATTTGGGTCGGTATTACCACAACAGACAACCAATCAGGTTGTTTATGATATTTCTTGAATTGTGTACTGTGAACAGAACAATCATTGAAGATTGTTCTGGATTAATCTTGAAAAATATAAGAACCATTGTTTAAAACTTTGTTGACTATAAAGAGTTCTTTCTACTGGCTAAAAAATTTATTACCATAGACATTGTCTTTGTTTAAACAGTATTCCAATACCAAATTACCAATACTTAAAGAAAGTGTTTTATAGGTTTTTTTTTAAGCTTTTTTTGGAACTGTTTTATCTTTTCAAAAACAATTATTCATGCTTCTACCAAAGAGTCAAGAATGGTATCAAGTCTTTTTTGCAAAATGTTTTTGTAATTTCCTATTGTAATTTCTTCAAAGAGTATTGTCTCAATGTTAGTTTCTATTAGTAGTATTGTTATGTGTCCATAGAGCAAATAAAAAGATTTATAACTTGTTATGTTATGATTCACAGTTCTATAAGCAAACAAAGCTGAAGACAGTATTTTGTCTTATAAGTTTGTTTCTTCACTGGTTTTGGCTAGAGTTTCACATAGTGTTCTATTAAAATGTTCTACTAAGTTATTTGTTTGAGGGTGATAAAAAGAAGAAAGTTTATGATGTATTCTCATTTTTCTACAAAGTTTTTTAATCAAAGTACTAAGAAAAGCTCTTTTTCTATTAGATAAAAGTTTTTTAGGGCAGTATTATCAGTGGTTTTTATTGGTATTAGAAAACATTTATTAGCTCAACTGGTAATACACATTACTATAATTATGCTACAAACTATAGCATATCATGGGTGTATGAACTATTTTAATAAGTGGGAGAGCAAAAAAAGGTATATAATAAAGTCATTAAAAGTAAGAGAAAGTATTGTTATTATTATTTGTTTTTGGGCAAGAACCAGTCTTAGGTATTTTAAAGGGGAAAGAAAAGTTACATCTCTTTATATGTATTAGAAATGCAACCAGTAATAAAGAGAAACCAAAACTACTTAAGAAAATTGTAACCAGAATTCTTTTAATTAGTTGTCGAAAGAGTGTAGTGTTCAAATGTCTGCTTTAAAAACAAAGTTATAAAAATTATAAAAATTGTAGGAGTAAAACATAACTGAAATAGATTTAACTTTTTATTGTTGAGACCACTCTCTAACAACATGATACTTTATTACTTATTTTAATATTTTAACAACTTGTTTGGTGAAACAAAACTTAATGTAAAATGGTGATAACACATAATTTGGAAGATCAAAAGTAATAGAAAGCTTGATAATTTTGTTAACAAGTAAGTAAAAAGTTATAGATAACGTGATTTCAAATGGTGATAAAGAATATAGGAAGGCATACTTAAGATTGTAATGACAAGTATTTAGAGCATAGAAAAAAAGAAAGAAAGAGTAAGAGGTAGAGGAAAAAACTAACTGCTTACTATAAAACTATAGCAAAGAATTGGCTCAGTATTGAACTAATACTTTCCTGAGCTAACAGAGAGGCTGTATATATAACTAAATTACATCAGATCTATATACTATATTAAAACTATTTAAAATACATCAATTATTTATATACATTTAATTAATCAATTTATGATGAACTTACTTGGTCTATTATTTATCCAAAAGCTAGTAATTTAGATGATCAGTTTTTAGATGGCTGGATCTAGAACATTGATTGTAAATCAATGATACCAATTGTGATTATGATCAATATAATCAAAAGTAGATTAATTGATTACATTTTTTGGTAACTACTTTTAATCATTGATCAAGAATCTGGAATGTTAGATTGTTCCAATAAAAACATATAAGAATTTTGAAACATAACAAAGTCTGTTGTTATCTGATTACATGCATCAATCATTCATTTCCATTGGTGTTTCTTAGTTTGCCAAGATTTCTTTGTATTCAACTTAGTTAAACTGTTGGATTGTGCCATATTTCTTTGTTGTAATTAGATTGATTGCTGATCATTTATTTTCAGATTGCCAGCTGAATTTGTTGATTAAGTGCAATGATGTAAGTCTTTTTCACATGATTTTGATGTTAATTTTCATTGTATGTGTTGTAATTTTTGTATTGAAAAGTGTGAAAATCTTCCAGTAATAGCAGCCATAATAGCAGATAATATCTTTATAAATAAAATTGGCTATTGAGACTGCTGTTTAGTTTGGAGTAGCTCTTGCTTTTACCAATTTTGTAAGATAGTCAGTAGTTATAATAATATATCTGTTTTTATCAGGAGTTATTGTTAAAGATCCAACAACATCTATACCAATTCTGTCAAATGGTTAACCAACAGAGATTGGATAGATATCTTTTTTGCAATTGGGTTTGCCTCTTTTTTGGCAGATGTCACAGGTTTGGATGTATTCAGCAATATTTTTTCCTATGGTAAACCAATAATAGTGAGCTAAAGTTTTCTGAATTGTTTTTGTTTTTCCAAAGTGTCTGGCTAATGAGTTAGTGTGTATGTTGTATATTACAATTTCTCTTTCTTCAAACCTGATAACTCTTTGAAAGTGATTAGGATTTTTTTTGTTTCTTTTATATAATTGGTTTTGGTGAATTAAATAAAAATTTAATTGTTTGTGCAAATATTCTTTTTGCTGTCAAGTGTATTCTAATGGGTATTGTTCTTTACCCAAAAATTTTATTAAGGCAGAGTAATTGTCCAAGTCTATTATTGTGTTTGTCAAAAGAGAAGTTACTAATAATTAAGGTGAGTTAGTTTGAGAAACTTGTACTGTTACTAGATGGTAAGTTTAGAGAAAGTGTTGATATTTTGATAATTTGCTTCTTTATGGTGTTGAATATTATAGTTAAATTCATCCAAATAGAATATTCAGTGAGTTATTCATTTGTGTTCCAGCTTTTTTTTATTGTGCAGTCAAACCAAGACTTGATAATTTGTTATTATTAAGAATTTTACACCAAGAAAATATTAATTTCAGTAATTAGTAGCCCAAACTACTGCTAAGCATTCTTGTTCAGTTACTAAATAGTTTTTTTCTGCTGGTGTAAGAGATCTACTGACATATGCTATAACATGTTCTCTGTCATTTTCATTTTTTTGTGAAAGGACAGCATCAAGTCTATAGCCAGATGTATTAGTATAAAGAATGAAAAGTTGGTCCAGATCAGGTTGCTTGAAAATTGGTTTAGTAACAAGTTTTTCTTTCAAAATTTCAAAAGCTTTTTGTTAATAAGTGCTCCAATAATAATTGACATTTTTCCTAAGTAGCTAATTAAAAAGAAAGGCTATTTTGGAGAAATTCTTGATAAATTTGTGATAGTAAGAAGCCAAACCAAAGAAAAAGCATAGTTCAGAAATATTTATTGGTTGTCTAATGTTTTGAACTTTTTCAACTTTAGCTAGGTCAAGAAAGATTCCATTTTTTGTAATAAGGTGACCAAAGAATTGAATGGATTGTTATCCAAAGAAAGATTTGATTAAGTTGATCTTAAGGCCAGCATTTCTGAGCAGGTCAAAAACTTTTTACAAGTGTTTAAAATGTTTATTCCAGATTTTTGAGTATATCATTATGTTGTCTAAGTAGATTAGAACAAAGTTTTTTTTTACTGATTTAAATACTTTGTCTATTAAGCATTGAAAAATGGGAGAAGCATTAGTGAAACCAAAAGGCATAACTGTGAATTTATAGGTGCCATACTTGGTAATAAAGGCAGTTTTTTTTCTGCTTTTCAGATTCATTTTTACTTGCTAGAATTCAGCAGTTAAGTCAATAGTTGAGAAAAAAGCAGCACTATTGAATTTATCTAGCATTGCATCAATTTTGGAGAATAGATATATGTTTCTTATAGTGATGGCATTTAATTGGCAGTAATCAACATAGAAGTGTAGAATTCCACTTTTTTTGAATATTACTACAACTGGGAAAGCCTATTTACTCTTGGTTTTTTGTATGAATTCAAGATTTTTCATCTGGTTTATCTCTTTTTTGATGAACTTATTATTGTGTTGATTGGATTAATAAGGCTTCAAATAGATGAGATGAGTTTCTTTTATGGTAATAGTGTGTTGTATTACATGGGTTCATTTAGAGATATTACCTTTTTTTGAAATAACTGGACTGTTTCTAGCCAACAGATTTTCAATGTCCACTTTTCTTTCTTCAAAAGAAGGTTCTCTTTGTTCTACAATTAGTAATTAGATTTTAGGTGGTTTATTCTTAAAGAACTTCTGTACTTTTTTTAGTTCTTCTCTAAATATCAAACTAATTGGCTCCCAATTTTTGTAATAAATCAGGCAGGACCTGTATTCATCACTAGAAGAATACAAAGGTTTATTGCATTAACACTTAACACAAAAGCCATACTACTAATAACTGTATTTTGCTTTCTTGCCAGGTTTTTTATCAAAAGTTTTTTTGAGGATATTATAGTAGAGCCAGCAGATTAGCTTGCCATTTATCATGATTTCTTCTTTGTCAGCTTTAATATTGTTCAGTAGTTTGTCATTGCTGGTAAAGATAGTATAGGTAAGTTCAACAGTTTTTTTTTGTTCTTCTTGATCTTTTTTTTCATCACTTTTATCATTATCTAATTTATCTGATTGTTCTTTTTTTTGGTTTTGCTTGGGTATTGAAGGAGTTGTCCAATAATAGCACTTAACTATAATAGGCTTTTTATCACATCTAATAGTTAGCTTACAAAGTTTATAGTCAAGTAATGCTTTGGCTTTCTTGAGCCACTTATTGCCAATAATTATGATGTACTCTTTTACTTTAAATACTTCCATATTAGTTTTAATGCTGATGCCATTAATATGAACAGAAACAGCTTTGGCTATGCTCAGGCCTTTTTTTTTGTCACCATGTACATTGGTCATAGGCTGAGTGAAAGATTTATCAATTTTTCTTCTAATGGCTTTCAGAAAGTATTTGACAATTATACTAACAAATAATTTACTGTTTAGAATTAAATCAGTAAAGTAACCAGCCATTTGGGCTTTGCAAATCAGAAAAGTAACATTGCTGTTGTTAGTGAGTCTAGCTTGGCAATGGTGTTTATTGGTTTTTGGTGTCTTCTTTTTTAAAATCAATGATTTGCAAAATTTTTTTCTGAACTATGAATAAGTTATTAGTTGGCCAAATGTAATGTATGCTGGAGTTTCTATGAAATTTTTAACAACAGAATAAGGACCAGATTTTTGTACTATCTTTGTGAGTTCCAATTTTGGAGAATTTTTAAAAACTTTAGTCTTTGGTGGCTTATTGTTATCAGCAGTTAATGTAGATGCTTTTTTTGAATCTAGAACAAAATCAACCTTGGCTTTTTTTTTTGTTGATTCAGAAGTGTTGATTGCTAGTTTATTCATGTCATGGTCATCATCAGTTAGATTAAAAGTGTAAAAAAGGTTTTTTTCTGGTTGGCTTGCACTTTTACCCTTTGAAGATACACCTACTAGTTTAAAGGCTAATAAATAGTGGTTTTAACTAGGAAATTCTCTCCAAAAAAATTGATGTTGGCATGATTGGGTTTTTAATTAAGAGTATTGTTATTAATGATTCTGTTAGTTTAATTGTTATTGTTTTTAGAAACTAGAAGAGGCAATGGAAAATTGTTGCAATTTCTAGAAAAGTGTCCAGTTAATCCACAGTAATAGCACACAGATGGGTCATGATTTTGCTGTCTTTGATAAAAGGGTTGTTGGGTTTGATTAAAATAGAGTTCAAATCTGGGTTTTTGTGGTTGTTAATTATTTCTGACTGCTTAGGCTAAAGGTTTTAATAACCAGACAAGATTAGCTGTAAGTCTGTCTATCAACTGTTCATTTGGGTCTTAAGTTTGGGCAGCAAAAGAGGCACAGCCATTTAGAAAACAAGGGCCATAACAGGAGCAAAAGCAAAAACTAGAAGTGTGAATTCCAAATGCATTTTTTGGTTGTTTTCAATTCATTGGGCAAGTTCAATGACCATGTCCATTGTGAGATTGTTTTTTAGGGCCAGGAGAGGCCAAAGAGCATATAAAAAATCAGTTTTCAATCCTTTTGTAAAGGAGTGAGTTTTCTGTTCTTTTGTCTAGTTTTTTTCAAAGTCTACTTGCTTAATTAACTTTCTGATTGCTTTGGCATATTTAGTTACAACTTCACCAGAATTTTGGGTTTTTTTTTCTAATTCCATGTGTTATTTGGATATTAAGATAAGAGTTCTAAATTTCATTTCAAACCAGATAGTAAAAGAAATGTTGTCTTTTCCAATATTTGTTGGTGCCCATTTAATAATTCTTTGTTGAGCATTGGTATTGGTTTTTTGTAAGAACCAAATAGCAGAAGAGCTTTGAAGATAGCCACCAACAATTTGAAATTTGTATTCATTATTATATTAGTTAGCTGTGGCAGCTCTTTCAAAGTCATTCAATCATTCAATTAGATCTTATATATCGTCTCTAAATAATAGTAATGGGATATTATTTCTTTACCCTAAAGCAATTTGTATGCCTTGAAGGACAATTAAAATGTTTTGTTGTATAGGGTCTTGAGCCATTGGTTCAGAAATAACTGTTTGTGTAGAATGTTTTGATTTACTTGAAAAGAGATTAAAAACAAGAGCAGTTTGATAGCTTTTTTCTTTTGTTTTAAAGAGTGTTTTTGCTAGCTAATGAAGCAGCAATCCAAATATGAATTTAATGATTTAGATATTCAGAATTAAGAGGCTGTTATTCAAAAGTTGTGAAATATAAAAGCTAATTGATACTGTTGTTTCTTTTTTCAAAGTTGTCTTCAAAATAAGCTTAATCAAAGAAATAGGTTGTATAGACTATATAGATTTTAGCTAAATGCTTGTTCAAGAACCAGTTCCAAAAGTTTTAAAATTGTCTACTGAATTGTTTTTTAATGGAGAAGCAAATTAAGCAGAAGAGCAAAAAATTGAGTTCAATAAAGTCTAAATCATTTTTGTTGTATGCTTCATAGTATTCTTCTGATTGTTGTGGCAAATATAAATAATTACCTATACAATAAAAAAAAAGTGGATTTTGACAATCTCACAAAGAGCACCACTTTTATGTTATGGGTTGAAGTAACAAGCTAACAGATAGCAAGAGAGAATAGGATTGTAGAATAATAAAAGGAATCAAAAAAAATTTAACTTCAAAGAGTGAATTGAATAAATATGGATTTAATATGCAAGATTAATCTCATAAAATATTGTTATGGTTGAAACCCATAATTTTTATTAGTTATCACATGTATTAGTCACTGATGTCATATAATTAGCCATTCTATTTTTAGATAATAATCATTGACCTGATCAATGACCTGACTGTTGACCTGATTATTGACCTGATCATTGATCTGATCATTGACCTGATCAATGACCTGATTGTTGACCTGATTATTGATCTGATCATTGACCTAGTCGTTGACCTGGTCATTGATCACTTTCATTAGCTATATAAGCAATAAGTCTCTTAGCTGTAGAAAATCATCTCTTAGACAAGAATCAAATAAATAAAAATAACAACTTTCATCTCAATCACTCTTTTATCACTAATTTTCCTTTCCCTACCTTCAAGTATCTGAACATCTTAGGATAAAAGATTACTTGTTGGCCTTTTTCTGTTTGAATAATTGTAGTATTTGAAGACTATTTGAATAAATGTAACTGAAGAGCACAAGTTGATACCTGATATTGAATTCTAAGAGTGCTGACATGAAGCATAGAATTATACCAGCAGTTATCAATTGTTGACAGTATAGACTATCCCTCTACCTTTAGATTCTCTTGTTACCTTTTAAAAAGAATAGTGACTGAGATATTTTATGAGACTGATCTCGCACATTGAATCTATACTCATTCAATTCACTCATTGAAGTTGAATCCCCTTTGATTATCTCCATTACTCTACAATCCTGTTCTCCCTTGCTATCCGTTAGCTTGTTACTCCAACCTGTAACATAAAAGTGGTGCTCCCTGTAAGGTTGTCAAAATTCACTTATTCTCTCATTGTATGGGTGATTACTCATATCTGTCACAGCAATCAGAAGAACACTTTGCAGCACACAACAGAAACAACTTAGATTTCATTGAACTTAATCCTTTGCCCTTCTGCTTGATCTGCTTCCCCCTTGAAGAACAATTCAGTAGACAATTCCAAGACTTTTGGAACTGGTTCTTGAACAAGCATTCAGCTGAAACCTACACAGCTTATACAACCTATTACTTTGACCAAGCTTATTTTGAAAATAACTTTGAAGAAAGAAACAACAATATCAATTAGCTCTTATATTCTGCAACCTTTGAACAACAGCCCCCTGATTTCGAATATCTGAATCATCAAATCCACATTTAGATTGCTGTCCATCAAAGCAACTGAAACTCCCTTTGAAACAGAAAAAGAAAGCTATCAAACTGCCCCTGTTTTTGATTTTTTATCAAGCAAATTAGACTCATCTACACAAACAGTTACCCCTGAACCAATGGCTAATGACCCCATGCAAGCAAACATTCTGACTGCCCTCCAAGGTATACAAATTGCTCTAGAAAGAAGAAACAATACCCCATTACCACTATTTAAAAGTGATGCACAAGATTTAATTGAATGGTTAGATGATTTTGAGAGAGCTGCCACAGCCAACCAGTATGATGAAGAATACAAGTTCCAAATCATTGGTGGCTACCTCCAAGGCTCTCCTGCTACCTGGTTCTCACAAGAAACAGATGCCAATGCTCAACACAGAATAATCAGATGGACACCAATCAATGCTGGAAAAGAAAATACCTCTTTCACTATCTGATTTGAGGCCAAGTTCAGAACCCCAATATTAATATCCAAATGGCACATGGAATTGGAAAAAAGAACCCAAGGCCCTGGAGAAGTAGTGACTGAATATGCCAAAGCTATTAGAAAACTAATCAAATGTGTAGACTCTGGGAGAAACTGGACAGAAGAACAAAAGATTCATTCCTTCACAAAAGGATTGAGAACCAATTTATCTTATGCTTTTTGGCTTTTCTTGGCCCTAAAAGACAACCCTACAATGGACATGGCCATTGAACTTGTCCAACAAATTAAAGACAACCAAAGAATACATTTGGGATCTACACTTCCAGTTTTTGCTCCTGCTCCTATCATGGCTCCTGCTCCTCAAATGGCTGCTGCTTTTTTTGCTGCCCAAACTCAAGATCCAAATGAACAATTAATTGATAGACTTACAGCCAATCTTGCCCAGTTATTAGAACCTTTGGCACAAGCAGTCAGAGATAACCAGCAACCACCAAGACCTAAATACAAACCTTGTTTTAACCAGCCCCAGCAACCTCCTTATCAAAGACAGCAAAATCGTGGTCCACCTGTGTGCTATCATTGTGGATTAACTGAACATTATTCAAGAGATTGTAACAATCCTCCACTGTCTCCTCTAGCTCCCAGAAACAATGACAACCAAAACAACAGACCCAACAACAACAACAATGTCTCCAATCAAAGACCCAATTATGCCAACATCAATTTCTTTGGAGAGGATCCCCTAGTTGAAGCCACTGTTTATCAGCCTTTAAACTGGTAGGTGCACCTCCAAAGGGTAAGAGTGCAAGCCAACCAAAAGAAAACCCCTTTTATGCTTTTAACTTAACTGATGATGATCATGACATGGATGAACTAGCAATCAACCCCTCTGAATCCACAAGAAAGAAGAAGAAAACCAAAGTTGATTTCGTTCTGGACCCCAATAAAGCTTCTACATTAACTGCTGACAACAATAAGCCCCCAAAAGCCAAAGTTTTCAAGAACCCTCCAAAGTTGGAACCCCCAGAAATAGTACAAAAATCCGGCCCCTATTCTGTTGTCAAAGATCTCATGAAAACCCCAGCACATATAATCTTTGGCCAATTGATGACCTATCCACAATTCAGAAAAGATCTTTGCAAATCTCTGATTCCAAAGAAAAAGACACCCAAAACCAACAAACGCTCTCGCCAAGCTGGACTTACTGACAATAGCAATGTCACTCCTCTAATTTGCAAAGCCCAAGTGGCTGGCTACTTTATTGATTTGATCCTAGATAGTGGATCATCTGTTAGTGTTATTGCTAAACACTTTCTTGAAGCAATTGGCAGAAAAATTGATAAACCATCCACACGACCAATGACCAATGTGCATGGTGATAAGAAGAAAGGGCTTGGCATAGCCAAAGCTATTCCTGTTCACATCAATGGCATCAGCATTGAAACTGATATGGAAGTATCTGAAGTAAAAGAATACACTATCATTGTTGGCAATGAATGGCTCAAGAAAGCAAAAGCTTTGCTTGATTATGAACTCTGTGAACTAACCATCAGATGTGGTGAGAAACCCATTGTGGTTAAATGTTGCTATTGGACAACTCCCCCAGTACCCAAGCAGAGCCCAGAAGAAAATGAATCAGATGAATCAGATGATGAAGAAAATGAGAAAGAAGAAGAACAAGAAGAACAAGAAGAAACTGCTGAATTCGCTTATACCATCTTCACCAGCAATGGCAAACCACTGGATAATGTCAAGGCAGATAAAGAAGGAATCATTGTCAATGGCAAGCTAATCTGCTGGCCTTATTATGACATGCTCAGAAGAACCTTTGACAGAAAGCCAGGCAAGAAAGCCAAATACAATTATTGGTGGCATGGTCCTTGTGCCTGGTGCTGGTGCAACAAACCATTGTATTCTCCTAGTGATGAATGCATGTCCTGCCTGATCTATTACAAAGATTGGAAACCAATCAGCTTAATATCCTGTGAGGAAATAAAAGAAGTCCAAAAGTCCTTTGAAAACAAACCACTTAAAATCCAATCACTGGTTGTAGAACAAAGAGAACTCTTTCCAGAAGAAAGAAAGATAGACATTAAAAACCTGCTGGCTAGAAACAGCCCAGTTATCTCAAAAGAAGGTGAACTTTCTGGATGTACACATGTGATACAACACACCATTATTACCAGAGAAACTCACTCCATTCATTTGAAGCCCTATTAATTCAACCAGCACAATGATGAGTTTATCAAAAAGGAAATAACCTGAATGAAAAATTTTGGATTCATACAGGAAACCAAGAGTAAATGGGCATTCCCAGTTGTAGTGGTATCCAAGAAAAAAAGAACCTTACGCTTTTGTGTTGACTATCACCAATTAAATGCCATTACTAAAAGAGACATGTACCCACTTCTCAAGATTGATGTAATGCTAGACCAATTCCATGGTGCCGCTTTCTTCTCAACCATTGACTTAACTGCTGGATTCTGGCAAGTAGAGATGGATCCAGAAAGCAGAAAGAAAACTGCCTTCATCACCAAGTATGGCACTTACAAATTCACAGTTATGCCTTTTGGTCTCACAAATGCTCCTCTCACTTTTCAATGCTTAATAGACAAAGTATTTGAATCAGTAAAAGAAAACTTTGTTCTAGTCTACTTGGACGACATAATGATATACTCAAAAACCTGGGATGAATATCTTGAACATTTGCAAAAGGTTTTTGACCTCCTTAGAAATGCTGGCCTCAAGATTAATCCAATCAAATCATTCTTTGGATGTCAATCTACCCAGTTTTTTGGCCATCTTATTACAAAAAATAGAATCTTCTCTGATCCAGCCAAAATTAAAAAAGTTCAAAACATTAGACAACCAATGAATGTTCATGAACTACACTCTTTTCTTGGTTTGGCCTTTTATTATTGCAAGTTTGTCAAGGATTTCTCCAAAATTGCCGCTTCTCTCAATCAGCTACTTAGGAAAAACATCAATTATCACTGGAGCACTCATCAACAAAAAACATTTGAAATTCTGAAGGAAAAACTGGTTACAGAACCCATTCTCATGCAACCTAATCTGGATCGACCTTTTATCTTCCATACTGATGCATCTGGCTATGAACTTGGTGCTGTTCTTTCCCAGAAAGACGAAGATGACAGGGAACATGCCATAGCATATACCAGTAGAACTTTTACACCAGCAGAAAGGAACTACTTAGTCACTGAGCAAGAATGCTTAGCAGTAGTTTGGGCTACCAGCTACTAGAACAAATATTTTAAGGGTGTGAAATTTTTGGTGGTAACAGATCACCAAGCTTTGGTTTGGCTACACAACAAAAGAAACCTAAAACATAAACAGATAATTCACTGAATATTCCATTTGGATGAATTCGACTATGATATTCAACATCACAAAAGAGCTAATTATTAAAATGCTAACGCTCTCTTCAGACTTACCATCCAGTGACAGAACAACCCTCTCAAACCAAACCAACTTAATTATTAGTAATTTTCTTTTTTGACAAACACGAAAATGGACTTGGACAACTACTCTGCCTTAATAGAATTTTTGGGTAAAGGACAATACCCGCCAGACTATACTCGATAGCAAAAAGAATATTTGCACAAACAATCAAATTTCTATTTGATTCACCAGAACCAGTTATATAAAAGAAATAGAAAAGATCCTGACCACCTCCAGAGAGTTCTTAGATTTGAAGAAAAAGAAATTGTGATCTACAATATGCACACTGATCCATTAACTAGACACTTTGGAAAAACAAAAATGATTCAGAAAACTTTAGCTTGCTATTATTGGCCTACCTTGGGAAAAGACATTGCTGAATACATCAAAACCTGTGATACCTGCCAAAGAAGAGGAAAACCCAATTGCAAGGAAGATATCCATCCGATCTCTATTGGTCAACCATTTGACAGAATTGGTATAGATGTTGTTGGACCTTTAACAATAACTTCTGATGGCAACAGATACATTATCACAGCTCCTGACTATCTTACAAAGTGGGTAGAAGCAAAAGCCACCCCAGATCAAACAGCAGTCTTAATTGCCAATTTCATTTATGAAGATATTATCTGTTACCATGGCTGCTCCAAAGAACTTTTATCTGATAGAGGAAGAGCTTTTCTCAGTACACTGGTTAAAGAACTTTGCAGAAAAATGGGAATATGTCATAAACTCTCTTCCCCTTATTACCCCCAAACAAATGGCCTAGTAGAACATTTCAATAGAACACTATGTGAAACCCTAACCAAAGCCAGTGAAGAAACCAACCTATGGGACAAAGTATTGTCTTCAGCTTTGTTTACTTACAGAACTGTGAATTATGACATAACAAGTTATGAACCTTTTTATCTGCTCTATGGACAAATGGCAACTCTACCAATAGAAACAAATATAGAAACAATACCTTTTGAAGAAATAACAATAGGAGATTACAAGGACATTTTGCAAAAAAGACTTGATACCATTCTTGACTCATTGGTAGAAGCACAAATAATTGCCTTTGAAAAGATAAAACAATTCCAAAAGAAGCTTAAGAAAAAAAAAACATATAAAACACTTTCCTTAAGTGTTGGTAACTTAGTTTTAGAATACCGTTCAGACAGAGACAATGTCTATGGTGATAAATTCTCTAGCTGGTGAAAAGAACCCTTTATAGTCAACAAAGTTTTGAACAATGATTCTTATATCTTACAAGCTCAATATGGAACAATCTTCAATGATTGCCCTGTTCATAACACACGACTCAAGAAATATTACAAACGACCTGATTGGTTACCTGTTGTGGTAATACCGACCCAAATAATCAACAAAAATTAGATATAAATAAATGCACCATTCTTAAAACAGAGGTATCTTCAATCGACATGAACAATTATTTTCTAGATCAAAACATTCAAAATGCTTTCTACACTCTCCATGAGTACTGGATCAAAAATTATTCAAATGCTACTCTGACTATTGGAAAACAAACCACCATAACTGATAACAGTGGAACACATATTGTTATTAGACCAAAGAAAACCATTACCAGAAGAGAAAGAATTGGTAGCAAAATGGATAAGTATTTGCTGGAAAGCATAACAGCAGCAATACTTACACCTTCCATAACAATTGGAAAAACGATTAAGAAAATCTTGCTCATAGACAAAAACTTGTCATATGGAAGGCAACTAGAATTCTATGGTCATCTTGGTGAAATCATAGAAGAAATAAAGCTCATGAAAAAAACAACTTCAGAGATACAAGTGAAAATTTTGGGCATTATACGTTTAGATGTCCCAAGAGTTTTAACCATTGCAAGAAGAGCCAAAACTCTTATACAAAGATTTGGTTTCTTGGATACAAAGCTTATTTCACCTCAAGTACTATATACTCTATCCACAAAAGACTTCAACAAACTAGTTAGTTTTGAGTTAAACAAAAACCTTCAATTAGAATACCCTATAAATAACTTGATTTCGCCAGAGCTTAATCTTTTTGGAGAGGATAATGTTATGGTTGAAACCCATAATTTTTATTAGTTATCACATGTATTAGTCACTGATGTCATATAATTAGCCACTCTATTTTTAGATAGTGATCATTGACCTGATCAATAACCTGACCATTGACCTGGTCATTGACCATTTTCATTAGCTATATAAGCGATAAGTCTCTTAGCTGTAGAAAATCATCTTTCAGACAAGAATCAAATAAATAAAAATAACAACTTTCATCTCAATCACTCTCTTATCACTAATTTCCCTTTTCCTACCTTTAAGTATCCGAACATCTTAGGATAAAAGATTACTTGTTGGCCTTTTTCTGTTTGAATAATTGTAGTATTTAAAGACTATTTGAATAAACATGACTGAAGAGCACAAGTTGATACCTGATATTGAATTCTAAGAGCGCTGACATGAGGCATAGAATTATACCAGCAGTTATCAATTGTTGACAGTATAGACTATCCCTCTATCTTCAGATTCCCTTGTTATCTTTTGAAAAGAATAGCGACTGAGATATTTTATGAGACTGATCTCGCACATTGAATCCATACTCATTCAATTCACTCATTGAAGTTGAATTTCCTTTGATTATCTCTATTACCCTACAATTCTGTTCTCCTTTGCTATCTGTTAGCTTGTTACTCCAACCCGTTGTTATGGGTAAACTTGGTGGGTATGGGAAATAGTAATGTTTGGTGCTCTCAATTATGGATGATGCATTTTCCGCGTAATTCTGTTGGCTTAGTCTTGATTATCAGTCTCTGAAAGTCTATTTCTGAATGTGAATTTACCCGTTGAGTTCTTTGGTTATAAGGCACAGAGTTTGTCTTTCATCGATTGCAACATTTTTCGTAAATGTGAGCTTTTTTCTCCAAGCTAATGAGCATAGTCATTAGGGTCTGGCATTGTTTTTTCACCCTTCTGGTAAGCTAACAAGATAATGTTAATATCCAAAACTTAGGGGGAGCTTTCTTCTTTTACCAAGCTATCATGAAGTCTATTCCCAGACAGTTGATTTTACTATGTTGCTGCTCCACAAAAATAAGACAGAAAAAGAAAGAAAAAGAAAAAAGAAAAGAAAAAGAAAGAGAGAAAAGATAAATTAGTATCATCAATCACCGTGATCAAGAGTGATTGGTCCAAATCGTTAATAGGTTCGAGGCAGTTATGCTAAGAGCATCTGTTCTAGAATGGAGGTACAAAACAAGAGTTAATTCACGTAAATTCCATGAAGTTCAAGAACATAAATTCATGATTCTGATTTCTTTTTAATAATTGGTTTATTTCAGAAGATGAAATAGGAAAGATAATAAAGGATGAAAAGGTATGGATATTTAATTTTTGTCTAAAAGTTCATATCTATCTGTCTGTTTTTTCTCACTTCTATAACTACTTGCTTTTATACATTCTTTTAGTTTTACAAGATTGCTTTCAATTGTCTCGCTATTGCTAGCTATTGCTTTGTTGTTTCTGTTATTGCTTTGTTTTTCTACATTATCACTAGTTATCCTATGTTATAACATGTTATCTGACATTATTACATGTTATTCTGTGTTATCCTGCATTATAACACGTTATCCTACATTATTGCGCACTATTCTGTGTTATCCTGCATTATAACACATTATCCTATGTTATAACGTGTTATCCAATGTTATTGCGCGTTATTCTGTGTTATGTCATGTTTTGGCCACGTTTTTTCATAACTTTGGATCGGTTTTTCTACTCGGGTAACATTATCTCTCTCTTTTTAAAATTGAGCTTCTGCAAAACCATATGTATCTGTTATCGTGGCTTCATTTGTGTAATGTTCAATTGTTGCCTCGAGTATTGCCTTTTGTAGGTCTTTGAACTGTTGATTGGTTATTCATTCTATGTTGTTAACTGTTATGGTTTTCATAGATCTGTTCAGTAGCATGTTTGGACAATGTTGGAAGGCAGCATATAGTCAGTATGCTGCTTTGTAATATAGGGTCAGGTTGTTTTTCCCTATGAATTTTTCTACTTGTTGTATTGCTTTTTTGTTGAACGTTTTCTGGCTGAGGTCTTTGTATGGTGTTTTTAAATCAAGCTGTTCTCCAATTTTGTAGAACCAATAAGCTGGAGGAAGTCTTTCTTTCTATTCCTGGGCATTGTCAGATGTCCACTCCCCTGTTTTGGGGAGTTTAGTCCCATGAGCTAAAGCTTCATTTATTTCTTCAAGTTTGGGGACCAAGTATCTTCTTTTATAACCTTTTTCTCATTCTTTGTCTCCTTTTTTTCCACCTCCCGCCCGAAGACAATTTTTCCTCCAACATTGCTTTTTGGGTGGTGGGTAGGGGAGGAAATATTTAGTTCTAATTGAACTCTCATTCTCCTCTCTCCTGCTCTTATCTTTGTACTATATCTCTTTTTTATCAATTGTTATTTCTATTTGAGATGTTGATTTTTGAATTGTTTCAAATAATTGTTTAGATAATTTTAAAATTTGATCTGAAAGGTCCATGTTGAAATTTCTATCATTTCTTGCTGCTTTTCGGATGCTATATATATTTGAATTCCCCAATTTAATTTGCTGCCCATTGTCTACGTTTCGATGATGATGATTGGTTTCAGATCTCATGGTATATCTTCTGGTCTGATTAATGAAATTTGTGTTCTTAATTGAGGTACTGATGATGATGATTCCTGTTTTTCATGATAAATTTTTAACCAATTTCCATGTGCTACTTTCTTTAAAATCCTGTCTTCCAATCATAATTTGTAAGCTCCATTTCCTAATGCTTCGTGTATGTGGAATGAACCGTCCCATTTTGGGTCAAACTTTCCACTCCACTGTTTCTCAGCTTTTGTATGATGTAACAGTACTTGGTCTCCAATCTTGAATTCCATTGGTTGTTTTGATAGGTGTTTATCATGTCTTTCTTTTTGTCGTTCTTGAGCATGACTAATATTGTCAGCTGCTGTTCTTCAATTGTTTTCTAACGTTTCCATTAGCTGGTACGTTCTTTAGTATAAGATAGCTTCAAAATTCTCTTCATTGATTGTTTCTGTTGGGTATGACAGTATCACTTGTTCAATCGGTAACATAGCTTTTCTTCCATATACTAGTTCGAACGGTGTGAACTGAGTTGTATTTTGTTTCAATGTTCGGTATGCAAAGAGTACAGAAGGTATGAATAAGTCCCATTCTTGTTTGTTTTCATGACTTATTTTTGCTAATGCTTCACACAGTGTTCTGTTAAATCATTCTACCAGTCCATTCATTTGTGGGTAGTATGGTGACGATAAGGGTCTCTTTATTCCAAACCATTGGCTTAATTCAGTCAGTGTATTATTAACGAAGTGTGTTTCCTGATCAGATAATAATTCTTTCAGACATCCATGTCGGCAAAATTAGGTCTTGATGCACAAATTTGGCTACTGTTTTGGCATCAGCCATTTGGATTGCTCTGGCTTCTGGCCATTTTGTAAGATAGTCTATGGCTACAGCGATATAGCAATTTCCTTGAGATGTAATTGAAAGAGGTCCAACCAAGTCAATCCCAATTCTATCAAATGGATTTTCAACTGGAATGAGTCAAAGTGGTTCTATTGATCTTGCTCCTCCTTTTCACTGGCATGTATTACAATTGAGCATGTATTTGAAAATGTTTTTGTACATCATTGGCCAATAGTATAAGTTTAGTGTTCTTTCGAGGGTAGCATCTTTGTTAAAGTGTCCTGCAGTCAGATTTGAGTGCATGCTATATAGTATAGTTTCTCTTTCACTGTCCTTGATTAGTCATTGTGGGTTGGGGTGGTTTCAGCATTCTCGTCGATATAGTTGGTTGTTTTGAATAAAATAATTTCGGGCTTGTTTTCGTATAGTACTTTGTTCCTGTTGAGATAATATCTCCTTGAAATGTAGTGTTGATAGGTATTAATGTAGTCGTTGATAAGTGAGTGTGTCCATGGGTCTGGGATTAGGTTTGTGGCATTCTCGACAAACTGTCGGCATTGGTGTTCTTGGATCCTTCCTTGTAATAGACTTTGAGTGGGAATTGTTGCAGATAAGTACTCCATCTCGCATATTTTTTTTCTAGTTGTGGATTGTTGAGTAACCAAATAAGTTCTTTGTGGTTGGTATATAGGTCAAATGGTTGACTGAGGTAATGTTTCCAAGTCTGTATGGCCCAATAAATGGCAAGACATTCCAGATCTGTTGTGCTGTAATTTTTTTCTGCTGGACTAGTGTTGCGACTAGTATAGACAACTGGGTGTTCTCTATTGTCTGGTCCTATCTGTGATAAGACTGCTCCTAGAGCATTTTTCAAGATGTCTGTAGTGACAATGAACCATTTAGTGAAATCTGGGTAAATCAAAATTGGGGATGTGATCAATTGCTACTTGAGATAGTTGAATGTTTTTTGTTGATCTTCTTTCCACAAGTATGGTACATATTTGGACAACAATTGATGGAGTGGTTTTGTGATGTTCGAGAAATCTTTGACAAATCGACGATAATATCCTGCCAATTCTAGAAATTCTCATAATTCTCTGAGGTTGATTGGTGCTGGAAAATCCTTGACTTTTTGTACTTTATCTGAATCAGGTTTAACTCCGTCCTTGCTGATTACATGTCCTAGGAATTTTAACTCAGTTTTTCCAAAGAAGCACTTTTCGGGATTGAGTTTTAATCCGGCACTATGAAGGCATTCGAAGACTTGTTGCAGATGGAGCAGATGGTCATCAAATGTTTTAGAGAACATGTTTGTGTCATCTAGGTAGACTACTACTGATTTCCAAAGGATTCTTTTGTATACTACATTCATCAGGCATTGAAACGTGGCAAGAGCATTACAAAGTCCAAAAGACATTACATTAAACTCGAAGTTTCCGTCTCGAGTGGTAAATACTGTTTTTCCTTTGTTTTTGGGGTCCATTTCAACTTGCCAGTAACCATTTGCTAAATCTAATGATGAGAACTATTTCTTTTTCCCTAGATTGTCCAGAATTTCCTGGATGAGGGGAGTAGGATAACTATCTCCTCACATGACGCTATTTAGTTTTCGATAATCTATGCAGAATTGCACTTTTCTATTTTTCTTGGTGACCAAGACTACTGGAGAGGACCAAGGGCTTAATGATTCTTTGATTAAGCTGTTATTAAGCATTCATTGCACTTCTTGCTTAATTAGATTATTGCCAGATAGAAGTATGCAGTAAGCTCGTTGCTTAATTGGTCGAGCGTCTTCTGTATCAATCTGATGTTTCACAATGTTGGTGCATCCAAACTCATTTTCACTGGCAAAGACATTGGCATACTGATTCAGAAAGACTTTAAGTTGTATTTGTTGCAGGGTACTTAAATTTCTTACATTCAATTTATTGATCTCTTCTGGTGTGAACAAGTAACTTTTTTTTGGCAAATTCCATACTTGTGAGGTAATGTTATAGAATAAAAATAATTGTGCGAAATCTGGAATGGACTGGGGTTTTTCAGGATTCTGAATATCTGTGGATATAGAACCGACGAGAGTTCCTTTGGAGATTTCAATGACATCTTCTGTCGGGTTGTAGATGAGGATTTTGAAGTGTTTATAAGCTTTGGCCAGTAGGTATAGATTAGCAACATCGGCTAGGGAACAGATTTCGGGACTGGCTTCAAATAACAGGGCTTGATCTTGAATCTTTTGATTCACCTTGAGAATGTATTGTTGGTATGAAGGAATGGAGATGACAGTGTCAGTGTTGATAAATTCTACCTGGTCACTGTCTTCCTCCATGAAGTTAACTGGTATGTTTCCTCTTTCACTTGATCCAAACCCATTGATTCCTTGGGCAGTGAGGCCTAACTCTTCTCAGGTTGTTACCAGAGTTAATTGGGGTATTTTGACTAGAGGTAGGAAGATAACTTGGGCAATCTTTTCTTGTGATTCTATTTTGTAAGGTCTGTCCAAATTGTTCTGTAGCATCATGATGATGTTTTCCATGTAACTGGCATCAATGATTCCTCCTTTTACATTGATTTTTTTCTTGGCTAGACTAGATTAAGAGACAACTTGTACCATTGTACTAACAGAAATTTCTAACACTATCTTAAAATCTATTTTTATGAGGGAATGTGAGGCTATAATGATGAGTGATTGTCCAGGGTATTGTAGGTCAAAACTGGTATTGGTGTTATGTGCTCTTTTGGGGCAGATTCTTTCCTCGTTGTTACTGTACCATTTTAGCTCTAGTTTTTTGGATAGGTCAGGATATGCAAGATACTGTTTTGTTTCAGTATCCTTAGTTGAATCTTGAAATGACATGTCCTCTGTAATCAATATCTCTTTTTTGGGCTCAGGTAATTCGGTGATTAGAAACAGTATTCTTGGAGGTAGATTGAACATGAAATCACATTCATTACAGTACTGGAAATAATAGGGGATCAAACAGTGATTGCACAGTTTGGTATTCAAATCGACCAACCTTTGCTCCTGTTCTTCGTGAGTTGGGACCAATTTCTAATATCAGTTCTGAAATGTGTCTGGGTCATCTGTAAAGAAATCATCCTCAGAGTAGTCAGGTTTATTATATTCGGACATCCAAGAGTTGTCCTTGATTTCTCATATTTCTTTGGGCATGGCACCTTCGGTCTTGGCACTTGCCATTCTCCAGATTTTGTGGTCATTGTGTGGATAACTGTCCAGCCTATTGAGGGCTTGTTTCCAAGCATCCTCGATGGAGGTTCTTTTTCGTACCCAATCGTTGATTAATATGGTGTATTGACAAGCCTTGTCGCATGTTTCTCCTCTGCCAGACATATCATTCCAGAGTCCTTTATCTGGCAGGATTTCACCACATGCAAGGCATGATGTGTTGTCCCACTTGTCTCATCGTTTTGGTTGTCTAAATCTTTCCAGTAAACAAGATCTGCAATAGTATTTGGTGGCGGTGGGTCATTTTTCATTGTCTCTGATACATACACCCATAGTGGATAGTTTTTTTCCACAATCAACACATATTAGTCTTGGAAGTTGGTAAAATAAGTTTCTTTGGTCCGAGGTTATGTATTCTAGTGATGACGATTGGGGTTCTTCTTTGGCTCTGCCTTTTCCTTTTTCTTCTCAGGTTGGTGGTAGGGGTAGTTTAATTTGATAATCATCTGTCCATGAAACCTAATAGGTCTCGATGGTTGGTGGCATTAATGTGTCTTTGAATTCAATAAGGGGTTTCTCAGTACGTTGGGTTTTAAAGTGTCCACATGTAGCTGGAACTCGGGCATGCTGTCTGTTGAACATGAGTTGAAGTTCTTGGGTGTTCCAGTCAAGAGTAGCATTGGCTTTTGACAACCAATCATTTCCTACTAGAGCTTGATATTGAGTAGCTTCTATAATGAGTACTTTGGTAGAGATTTGAATTCCATTAATTTCAAAAGGGAAGTTGTCAATTTCTTCTATTGGGATTTTTGTGTTTCCATCCACTGTAATAATCCAGACGGTAGTGGCACAGTCTATTGGCAACCTAGTTGGTCCATGAGCTGCTTCGTGATTATGCTACCAGCTGATCCGCTATCCAGGATTAATTTAATGTCTATTCTTCCAATTCTGGCATCAGTGTATAGGGCCATTATTGGTTTATCTTGATTGATGACTGCTCCACTAAAAAGGCTATGGGTGTTCAAATTATCGATGTCAAAAGAAAATATGGTGGCTAGAGTGGTGTCTTTAGTAATAGTGACTAGTGGGATATTGCTTTTTGTTTGCTTAGAAGGTTGGGAGATTTGTTCTATATCCCTCCCTTCCACAGGTGTAGATTTATCAAAACTCTGGTCTTCCATAAGACTGAGATAGGAAGCTTGATTCGGGTATCCAGTTGGTATTGGTCGAAATTGGGCAGGACTGCGAGGAATTGGTCGAGATGGTTCACTGTTGGTTTGCACTTGATTGTTGTTGGGATTTTTCCATCCCTGATTATAATCTATAGCTCGAGGTCTGGACAGGCTGTAAGAGGAAGTTTGATAGTGAGGAATTGCTTGTGTCATTGGTGGTGGTTGAGTGTACGGGACTTGTTGTGTGTATAGGGGTGGTTGATTCTGAAGTATGGAATATTGGGGTACCATGTTTTGCTGATATCTGGGTTGCTAGTATGGGTTTCCTTGATTTTGGTCTATGATCTTCTTTCTGCAGTCATGGGCGATGTGTCCAGGTTTCTGGCAGTAGTAACAGTTGTGGGGATTGGATCTCCAAGGTTGTTGCTGTTGCTGATGGTTCTGTTGCTGTGGGTATCTACTGTTGTTGTTATTTTCTTTTCATTGGGGTGGTTGGTAAGTTCCTGTAGTTCCGGCTAAGAATCCCTCAATTTTCTGAGTTAGTTTCTCACTCAATTGAATTATCTTTGCATCAATGTCAGAGGTTCCATTAATGGCTAAATTAACGGCTTGGGTATGGTTCGCTTCTTGTTCTGCAGACTCAAAATTGCGAGCGAGAGCGACGGCGTCTTGTAAACTGGTCAGATAGCAGGTCTTATGGATTTTAGAATACCACTTTGCAATTCTTTAATGAATTGATTAAGAACTTGTGCCGTGGTGTAGTAGTCCCTTTTGATAGCTAATATTTGATGCAAGATTTGATTGAATCGTCTGAAATAAGTAGTTACTGCTTCGTGATCTTTTTGTTTAATTATACTGAATTGATTCTGCAATTGGATTAACGTATTGGGGTCACAGAAGTATTGCAGAAATGCAAGTTTAAACTTGGTAAAGGAGGTAGGCTTCTCTGCGAGGCTTTGGTACCAAGAATCAGCAGTTCTGGTCAGAAAAAACAGCAGTGCCTGAATTGTGCAGTTGTCGTTCCAACCATTAGTGGTAATTGCTTTCTTAGCATCCGCAATCCAAGAATATGCATTATCTTCTTCACCAGAGAATTTTTCCAATTTAGTGATATCCTGGTAAGCCATGATCCGGTTAATGGGTGGGGTGTTACTGGTTATGTTTAAAGGGATTGGTGTCCACGTATTCAAGTGTTTTTTGGGTGCTAATGCTGGTTGCTTTCCTTTGTTGCTTGAACCAATAGGTTGTAAGATAGCTGTTTCTTCCATCAGGTGAAATGCTGATTCTACTAGATTTTGTGCTGGTGGCTGTTCCCAAGTTGACAGGTTTCTTTCTGTTTGACCGGCTGCTGGGGTAAGATTTCCAAACAGCAATTCATATTTTCCTAGTGATTTGGTCCAACTGTGTTAATTCCAAAAGTGTGGATTTCCAGGAGTTTGTGGTGTTTCTAACTGGGTTTCCAGGGATGGGTTGAATACAATTCTACTCTGGAGTGTCTGATAGTATGATGGAGTTGTTGAAAAGAGAACCCTTGGTTTCTTGTTGACCATAGACTTGGCTTGGGCAGTTACGGCGTTGTTGGATGTGTTTTCATATTCCTCAGGGTCAGATTCCACTAGTTGTTGTACTTGAGAGAATTGTTGTGCCACGTAATATTTAATGTCTGTATCGATTATGTGCAGAGTTTCAGCAATTGCTTGGGTAATTGTGGCTGTTGAGTATCCTAGTAAGCTTTGATGGATTTGTTCTCCAAGTCTTTCTGTATCAGTTGCGTGGCCTAACAAGCAGTCAATTTTTGCGTTGATATAGTTACAAAAATCACTTTCTGTGTAAGCGGTTTCTGTTGGTATTCCTAAGTCTTTTCGAAAGTATTGAAATAGTGCTTTTCCATATGAGGAGTGGTTCTTTCCTATTGTTTCAATAGTCGTCACTTTAATGTATTTTTGGGGGTGCTTTGTCTCTGTGGATTTATAACCTCACAGGGAGCACCAAATGTTATGGGTAAACTTGGTGGGTATGGGAAATAGTAACATTTGGTGCTCTCAATTATGGATGATACATCTTCCACATAATTCTGTTGGCTTAGTTTTGATTATCAGTCTCTGAAGGTCTATTCCTGGATGTGAATTTATCTGTTGAGTTCTTTGGTTATAAGGCACAGAGTTTGTCTTTTGTCGATTACAATGTTTTTCGTAAATGTGAGCTTTCTTCTCTGAGCTAATGAGCACAGTCATTAGGGTCTGGCATTGTCTTTTCATTTTTCTGGTAAGCTAACAAGATAATATTAATATCCAAAACTTAGGGGGAGCTTCTCTCTTTTACCAGACTATCATGAAGTCTATTCCCAGACAGTCAATTTTACTATGTTGCCACTGTTACCAGACAAAATTAGAGATATCATTTAGCATGAAACTATCTTATAATTTCTATCATTAATTAGCATATATTATCGTTTCAAATTATCACTTATTACATTAGCAAAAATGTCTGAAATTATCATTTAATTAATAACCCAAATTGTACACAACACAAATTGTGATAATCAATCATGCATTACCCCGAACTATGTAATATTCAAAAGTTCACCAAAATTTATAGAAATTTGCCAAAATAATTGATAGTTCACCGAAATATCTAATAGTTCGCAGAAATAACTTGTAGTTTGCTAAAATGTATTTTTAGTTCAGCAAAATTGTAGAAAATAACAAAGTTCAAGTTCATAGAATAGTGTTATGACAAGTTGTATAAAAGAAGAGCTTCTCTCTTCGAAAAAATGTATCTTACTTTAGATTTATCACTTAGAACCATTCTTACACACACAAAAAGAAATAAATATCAAATAATTCGAAAACCAAACTCTTTAAATTATTGCACTTGGAAAATCCTTAAAACCCAACTAACGTTTTGAAATTGATTAGCTACCAATTTCAGTAAACTGTTAGTGACTTTAGGCCTGGATTGAAAACGTTTCCCTTGACAGAATTCCATTTCTTTTACATCTTTTTATTTTCTTTTTATTTTCTTATTATAATCATTAGGGTAGCCTACAGACAAGATTCTGTAGAAGAGTTGACTTTCACAACAAAGTAACTATACATTTTAGTGAGCTTCCAGACAAGCAATTTCTGGAAAAGAGTTGACGTTTACTACAACATAACTACATAAAGTAACTGGCACAGAATTGGCCATTCCACTTATAAGCCCAGCAGTTCAAATTATAGGAGATAATTTGAAGATAAATTCAGTTATTGAAGGTTCAACCACATCCAGAAAACGTGAATTCACAGCAAACAAGCATCGACAACATTTAAGAAAAGAGACCAAAAACCTCCGGTAACATTTGGTGCTCTCTTACAGAAACAACACAGCAAAAACAACTTCAAAGTAGCAACCACACCAAACACAACAACTCTAGAGTATTACCAGTCAATTTACACCCACTGCAAGCAAAGATTTAACATTCCAAATGGAATTGAAATTGTCAAAAAATCAGTATACCAATACATTGAAAACCACATCAACAATTATTTTTTTGGAAATTACAATATCTCAGAAGTTAGAAGCAATCTTTACAATAATTTAGCACACTATTCACAGTTGGGAACTGAAGACCTTAACAGTGAAACACTTGCCACTTACTTTTATGAACTTAATTTTAACATTATCAAATACTGTGAAGAAACATATCCAGTACAGTCTCAATACACTATTAATTTTGAATTGGAAACAGAAACAAACAACAAAGGCAAAAACAAATTGAAGCAATACTCAAGAACCAACCCAAATACTCCAACACTACTGAAAACAACTGCCAACCATTTACAAACACCTGAACAAGGAACTAGTTCAAAACTTCCACTTACTATCACACTTTTTCCAGCTTCACTTGCATAAGCACAAACATCTAATTTACCCTTGAATCGATTTGCAAGACCAGAAGATTTTACAGCACTCAGAAGTCCCATCAGACAACAAGAACCCCTTCAAACTAGTTCCAATCTCTTTGATTTTCTAGCTGAAAATCAAAGTGAACACTCTGAGACAGTAGCGAACGAAGAAAACGAACCTGAAATATCTGAAGAAGAATCAATAGACAGTAAAAACAAAGAAGACAAAATGACCACATACATCACAAAAATCCCGGAATTTAATGGGAAAGACATTGAGATCAGTCTCCAAGAATGGCTCGACCAAGTTACTAAAGCTGGAGATGCAAATGGATGGAATGCTGCCAGAATGTTAAGAACAATTCCCTACTTTCTCAAAGGAACAGCAGAAGAATGGTTTGAAAACTTGGCCACTCTATTCAATGATTGGAATGCTTTCAAAGCAGTCTTCCTTGAACAGTTCACTGACAATAATACCTCCATCACTTTTCGCAATCGTTTTCAAAATATCAAACAAGAACCCTCTGAATCTGTTATGACTTATATTGGGAAATTCAACAAACTTCTCAGACAAATTCGCCAACTCGAAACAAACGATTATTATTCCGATGCTCAAATCTTGGATCAATTTATCACTGGTCTAAAAGATAAACTAATTAAAAAGGTTCGCCCACATGTGCCAGAAGATTTAAACTCTGCCATACACCATGTGAAAAGATACGAAATGGCCATGAAAGAGGCCAACCACACAAAACTTGTAAATTTGGCAATTGGAGAAACCAGCTCAGCAGCTGAGGAAAAAATTGACCAACTCACAAAGAAGATTGAAAACTATTTCACCAATCAACAACAACAGCAACCCCAAAGATATTAACCACCCCAAAGATGAAATCAAAATAACTTTACACCACTTTCTAATAACCAGCCTCAAAATTGCCATTACTGTGGAATCTCTGGCCACTGGAAAAAAGATTGCAGAAAGCTACAACGAGACCAACAAAATAGGAGTAATCAACGTTACCCTCCATCACAGCAATCTTATTATCAACCACCACCACCAGCTTACTATCCACCAAGACCCCAATACCAAAATAACTATTATCAGTCCACCCCACAGCCAATCCAACAGCAATACCAACAACCACCCACACAACATTATCAAGTATCTGCTCGAAGACTGATTACACAAAATCAATTCACACCACAAAACTGATACCAAGTAAACAACAATAGAATCAATTTGAACAACCAATTGGTTTCCCAAAATTCCATTCAACCAAGACCCAACCACTATCACACTTAACCCAGTTATTTCACAATGCCAGAAGAACAGGATTTTCACTATACTGCACTTTCGGAAGGTAGAGCTGCAGCACAACAACAAAACCCTTTCTATACTCTCACCACAATTTCACCAGCCAGAATTGCTGAAAACACTAACCTTTTAGATATATTCCCTTTTGAGTTCGAAGCAAATGAGTCACCATTTCTGCTTAGCAATGCAGCTGGCAATGAACAAAAAGCAATCACAACCATGTACACTGAAGCCAAAGTCAAAGAAAAGACAATTCGCTTGATCCTAAACAGTGGATCTGCCGGAAGCATTATCACCTACCAGTTAATGCAACAGTTGAAAAGAAATGTCGACCAACCAGCTCAAACAGTAATTGTCACTGCTGATGACATGAAAAAGATCCCAGTAGGAGAAATTGACAATTTTCTATTCACTTTTGATGGAATCACCATTCCAGTCAAAGTTCTTGTAATGGACGCATCTCAGTACCAAGCTCTTATTGAAAATGATTGGCTTCAAAAAGCCAATGCTAATTTGAATTGGGAAACACAAGAGTTAACAATCTCCTACCAAAAACAACACGTCCGAGTACCTGCCACTTGTGGTACATTCAACAAACACTCTGAAAAAGCCCCAGCTTTTGAATTCGAACTGGAAGAGGAAAAACCTCTCATTGAAACATTTATGGCTCTTGGATCAATGTCCAACTGGGCCAATAAAACAGAACAAGAACATTTTACTCCACACTCTGAACCCAAAACCTCTGGATGAAATATCCCTTACTCAAAACCTGAACCAAGAAAACAACGCTCCTATATTCCTTTTAAATGTAAGGACTGCCACAAGAAACTATCGTCAATGGGAGCCTGCATTTCACCTGAAGAAGAATATGAAAATCATACTTGTTATTACTGCAAGGCTTGCTACAGAGAATAATGGGGCCATCTAATAAAAAGGAGCGGAAAATGGGACAACACTCCTTGTTTGACTTGTGGAGATATGCTACTGAAAGAATGCAATTGGATTGATGTAGCCATGAGAAGAGGAGTCTGTGATCAGACCTGCCAATATGCTTTATCAATTTCAGAAAAAGTAAAAAGAGGAACATCTTTTAATACAACATACAACAGTGTTTTTAACAAACTTTATCACTACCTCCATGATGCCGAAATGATTTTTGACCTAGCAATGGCATTAATTAATGGAGCTACCAAAGAAGATGTTCGCCAAATGAAGGAAGCAGAATACATTGAATACACCATGAAATTAGCTGGATTCGATTATGAAGACGAAGTAGAAGTCTACCACCAAATCGCAAGTCACACCTACCCAACCCAAGAAGCTCAAATTCAATGATTAGAGCAAATGAACATTAGACTATGTAAAGAATGCATTATGCTTTGTGATAAATAGTAGTGTTCTGAATGCTACACTCTTAGCATTCCCTTGCCCAGCGAAAATAATGAATACAAAATTGAATTCAGAGAACTTGAAGCAACAGAAGAAATTGAGACAACACCCACCTATCTTATCGAAAATCAGCCTGCTTTACAACTCTAATATTTCAACAACAATGGACAAGGAATAAAACCAGAAAAAGCCCATGAGATCGATGCTGGATATGATCTAAGATATCCAGAAAAAGATACTTTTACTCTCAAACCCAAATCTCTCACAAAAATCAACCTAAAAATTGTCCTCAAAATTCCACCAGGAGCAATGGTTCAAATTGCTTCTTGATCATCCTTGGCAAGCAAAGAAATCAATGTTAGAGGAGGAATCATTGATGCTGGATACACAGGAGACATCACAGTCATGTTACAAAATGAAACTGATAAACCTTTCAAAATTGGATATGCTGAAAAAATTGCTCAAGCTATCTATTTACCCTTAATCAACATTTTGGGTTTACAATTAGTTAATCAAAGAGAACAATTGGGAAAAAGCAAAAGAGGAACACAAGGTTTTGGTTCAACTGGACGTTTCACAGTTCCAGTAAACATAGCTCTCAATGAACAAAAAGAATCTCACCAGATTTTACAACTTCTACAACCAATTACCATTTTACCCTTTGGAGAACACCCTGAAATTTACATTTGTGAAAAGCCAACAACCACACAACAAATTTTTGAATTAAACGAACAAATCTGCTTGAAACATAATATCTTGATCCCAAACATTTATATTCCAGAAGGAACAAAGAAAGTCCAAGTTACTTTTTACAATCCCAACAATTATCCCATAGTTTTATTAAATAACTTAGAAATTGGAATTATTCACAGTAACATCTTTTAACAAGAATTACCCCAAACAGTCCCTGATTTTTCTGAAATTATTGGACATTCACTATCAAAAATCAACCCAAACCCCAGCTCTGAAAACTATCATATTGTTATGGAAAAACTATCTCGAATCAACATGGGACAACTTGAACCACAACAACAAAACCAGTTCAAGAAACTAATTACAAATTTTGTCGATATTTTTGCCAAAAACAACAATGACTTAGGAAGAACCAATTTGGTGCAACACCAAATCTATACAGGAGATGCCAAACCAAGGCGACAACAAGCCTACTGAGTTGCTCCAGAAAGCCACCAATTTATCCGAAAAGAAGTACAACGGATGCTTAACAATGGGCTTATCCAACTATCAATGAGTCCATGAGCCTTATCAGTGGTCCTAGTTAAAAAGAAGAATGGAAAGATATGATTTTGTGTTGATTATTGACAACTCAACAGTGTCACCATTGGGGATGCTTACCCTCTTCCGCGAATCGATGACATGTTAGATGCTCTTGGAAAATCTAAATACTTTTCAACATTAGACCTAGAAAGTGGATACTGGCAAGTTGCCATAGATCCCAAGGACCACTCCAAAACAGCATTCACAACACAAGGAGGAAACTACGAATTCAATGTAATGCTCTTTGGATTATGCAATGTGCCAACAACATTCCAAAGACTCATGGATGTTGTATATGCTGGACTCCTTTGGAAATCAGTAGTTGTCTATCTTGATGACACTGATGTTTATTCCCCATCTTTTGAACTTCATTTAATTCACCTGTGAGAAGTTTTTCAATAATTACATAGAGCAGGATTAAAACTAAACATTGAGAAATGCCATTTTGGAAAAACAAGTTTGGCCTTTCTTAGTCACATAGTTAGTAAAGAAGGAGTCAAACCAGATCCAAGAAAAATCAGTGCTGTTAAGAACTTCAAAGTTCCACAAAATACTACAGAACTAAGAGGATTCATAGGATTAGCATCCTACTATCAGAAGTTTATTAAAGGATTCTCGGAAATTGCAAAACCCCTCAACCAACTCACCACCAAAAACGTTGAATATAAATGGACTACCAAACACCAAAAAGCTTTTGAAATTCTCAAGGAAAAACTGACAACAGCCCTAATTCTCACCTACCCGGATTTCAGCAACCGATTTTGACTAGCTACAGATGCTTCGTATACTGCCTTTGGTGCCATTTTATCACAACTAGATGACAACAGAAATGAGCGAGTAATTGCTTATGCTAGCAGAACATTAAAACCAGTTGAGAAAAACTACCCTGCCACAGAACTAGAAACAGCAGCCGTAATTTGGGCCCTACACCACTTCAACCTTTATCTCAGGCCTAAAAAATTCAATATTATCACTGATAATATTGAACTCAAATGACTTCAGAACAAAAATACTCAGCTGAATACAAAACAAACCCGATGGACAGGATTTCTAGCAAACTATTGATACATAGTACATCACAAACCAGAAAAACTCCACACCAATATTGACTGTCTCTCCAGAATAAGACAAGATTAGAAAAAAAAAAACCACAAAAACCAACACTCAACTTAACCAACCAAAAGAGCCAACAAACAATGAATTCGGAAAACTACAATGATTTCAAACAATATTTGGAAACATTAACAATCTCAACAGATTGGTCTCCAAATGAAAAACATTGACTAAAACAACAAACCAAACAATATTTTCTACACAAACAACATTATTTATCATCGAAATTTCAAAAACCCAGACAAACTACTCAGATTAATACAAGAACATGAAAAAGAGACTATATTATACAACATGCACTCAGATCCTTCATCAGCCCACTTTGGAAAAGACAGCACCACCCAAAGAACACTACTTTTGGCCTCGAATGAGAAAAGACATTTACAAATATGTCAAATCTTGTGATAGTTGTCAAAGAAGAGAAGGAACTTGTCCTACAGAACCTTTAAACCCAATCAAAGTTGGACAGCCTTTTAATAGAGTTGGTATCGATTTAGTCGGATCATTACCTATCACAAACCAAGGAAACCGCTATATTGTAGTAGTCGTAGACTATCTCACCAAATGGCCTGAAGCCAGAGCCATTCAACAGGCAGATGCAAAATCAGTAGCAAACTTTATTTATGAAGACATCATTTGTAGACATAGATGCCCAATAGAACTTTTATCTGATCAAGGAACACATTTTGTGAACAATTTAATCCAGGAAATTTGTGGACAATTTAATGTCAAGAGACCATTATCTTCACCCTACCATCTACAAACAAATAGATTGGTAGAACGGTTCAACAGAACATTGTGTGAATTATTAGCCAAAGTTTCAACCAATTTTGAGCAAGAATAAGATCTCTTTATTTCATCAGTGTTACTAGCATATAGGACACTAAAACAAGATACCACAAAACACACACCATTTGATTTAACTTACGGAAGAACGGCAATGTTACCAATTAGTTTTACAGTGGAAACATACCCAGCACAACCAATCGATGAAAACAATTTCCAAGAAACGCTTCAATGAAGAGCCTACACTCTGCTTAGCACATTGGAAGGAAAATGACGAATAGCAGCCACCTATATTGAACACTCCCAAGCTCAACAAAAAAAATGGCATGATGACAAATTGCCTCCAGTCACCAATGAATTTAAAATTGGAAACAAAGTTCTCTTACACAGAACTAAGGCTGAAAAACAATGGAATGGAAAATTTGAAAATAAATGGGATGGACCATTCTTTATCCATGAAGTTTTAGGCAACGGATTATACAAGCTAAGACTTAATGACAAAATTCTAGCAAAAGTTGCACATGGAGATTATTTGAAACACTATAATTCCAGAAACAATCCTGAACCATTAATTCCACAAATTGGTACATATTCCTCTTTAATCAATCCTGAAGACATTCCCCGAAATTTAGAACCAATAGTTGTCATTGAACAGCTTTCCAACTTGAACACTTAATTTAAATTTATTATTATAGTTATCTTCTTATAATTTAGAAACAATCTCACAAAAACAAAACAAAAATAACATAAAAACCCATGCACCAAAAATAATTTTTTTTTATTTCAAATTGCTTATAATGACTATTCCTTAAAACATTTAACAATTATCCCAAAAACTAATGTTAGCTTTAAAAACAATACCCGAATTATCTATTACTATTACTGGAAACCACATTAATTATACCCAAACAGAAGTAGTTACAAATTTAGCCCCAATTTCATGAAAATATTACCCGTATAAAAAGAACACAAGAAGTTATACTGGAATTCACTTACCAGAACTTTTAAAGCTTGCTTTAAAAGAAAATCTAATGCTCATTCCAATTAGTATTCCACCAAATGCTACAATTCAACAAAGACTTCAACTGTGTCTCAATAAAGAAAACACTGAATATCCTCCAATCTATAGATATTTTTACATTGGAAAAACACTTTACAAATAGAAACTGGAACTTACAACAGCAAACTTCACAAAAAAAACTATTCAGAAACAACTCCACAACGAATTCAAGACAACAGCTGGATCAACAAACAGTCACTACAGGCTCAGAGCTGCTCTTAGACTTTATGACCTATTCCACACCTGTGAAAACATACTACAAAACCCAATTTTTCAACTTTTGAAGATTCAATACATTGGAAAGCTCACAAAACTGAAATTTCAACAATTTTCAGACCAAATTTCTTCAATAATTTTGGATTATTATCTGGAAATAACAAACAGTACTTGGACTTCAACAGAGCTTAGTCTTAAGGAGAAGGTTATATTACCAGACGAAATTAGAGATATTATTTAGCATGAAACTATCTTATAATTCCTATTATTAATTAGCATATATTATCGTTTCAAATTATCACTTATTATATTAGCAAAAATGTCCGAAATTATCATTTAATTAATAACCCAAATTGTACATAACACAAATGTAACCTAATTGCAATGATTAATCATGCATTACCCCGAACTATGTAACATTCAAAAGTTCGCCAAAATTTATAGAAATTTGCCGAAATAATTGATAGTTCACTGAAATATCTAATAGTTTGCAGAAATAACTTGTAGTTTGCCGAAATGTATCTTTAGTTCAACAAAATTGTAGAAAATAGCAAAATTCAAGTTCATAGAATAGTGTTATGACAAGTTGTATAAAAGAAAAGCTTCTCTCTTCAAGAAAATGTATCTTACTTTAGATTTATTACTTAGAACCATTCCTACACACACAAAAAGAAATAAATATCAAATAATTCAAAAAACCAAACTCTTTAAATTATTGCACTTGGAAAATTCTCAAAACCCAACTAACGTTTTGAAATTGATTTGCTACCAATTTCAGTAAACTGTTAGTAACTCCAGGCCTGAATTGAAAATGTTTCCCTTGACAGAATTCTATTTCTTTTACATCTTTTTATTTTCTTTTTATTTTCTTACTATAATCATTAGGGTAGCCTACAGACAAGATTCTGTAGAAGAGTTGACTTTTACAGCAAAGTAACTATACATTTTAGTGAGCTTCCAGATAAGCAATTTCTGGGAAAGAGTTGACGTTTACTACAACGTAACTACATAAAGTAACTGGCATGGAATTGGCCATTCCACTTATAAACCCAGCAATTCAAATTATAGGAGATAATTTGAAGATAAATTCAGTTATTGGAGGTTCAACCACATTCAGAAAACGTGAATTCACAGCAAACAAGCATCAACAACATTTAAGAAAAGAGACCAAAAACTTCTGGTAACACCACTCCACAAAAATAAGACAGAAAAAGAAAAAAGAAAAGAAAAAGAAAAAGAGAAAAGATAAATTAGTATCATCAATCGCCATGATCAAGAGCAATTGGTCCAAATCATTAATAGGTTTGAGATGGTTATGCTAAGAGCATCTGTCCTAGAATGAAGGTATGAGACAAGGGTTAATTCATGTAAATTCCACAAAGTTCGAGAACATAAATTCATGATTCTGATATCTTTTTAATAATTGGTTTATTTCAGGAGATGAAATAGGGAAGATAATAAAGGATGAAGGGGTATGGATATTTAATTCTTGTCTAGAGGTTTGTATCTATCTGTTTGTCTTTTCTCACTTTTACAACTACTTGCTTTTATACATTCTTTTGGTATTACAGGATTGCTTTCAATTGTCTCGCTATTATTAGCTATTGCTTTGTTGTTTCTGTTATTGCTTCGTTTTTTTACATTATCGCTAGTTATTCTATGTTATAACATATTATCTGACATTATTATATGTTATTCTGTGTTATCCTGCATTATAACATATTATCCTACGTTATTGTGCACTATTCTGTGTTATCCTGTGTTATAATATGTTATCCTACGTTATAACACGTTATCCAACATTATTGTGCATTATTCTGTGTTATGTCACGTTTTGGTCACATTTTTCATAACTTTGGATCAGTTTTTCTACTCAGGTAATACCGTAACAATATTTTAGTTGCTATACTTTTCAAAAAATAACTGGGGAATCTGAAGGTAGAAAGATAGTCTGTATTGTTAACAAATAATTACACACTGATA
The DNA here is from genome assembly GCA_016748015.1 of Geosiphon pyriformis. Lineage (NCBI taxonomy): Eukaryota > Fungi > Glomeromycota > Glomeromycetes > Archaeosporales > Geosiphonaceae > Geosiphon > Geosiphon pyriformis. The sequence goes on along the minus strand of JAAOMT010000299.1, from coordinate 555,621 downwards.
TAATTTTATGCCTCATATTGGTGCTCTTAGAATTCAATATTAGATATTAAATGTACTCTTCAGTCATGTTTTATTCAATAATCTTCAAATACTACAATTATATAAGTCAAAAAAAAGATAGATAAATGCCAACAATTAATTTTTTATCCCAAGATGTTTAGATACTTAAAAATAAAAAAAGAGAATTTAGTGATAAGAGAAGAATTAAGATGAAGTTGTTATTTTAATTTTTTAATTTTTTTGATTCTTACATGTTTTTCTACAGTTAAGAGATTCATTACTTATATAACTATCAAAAGTGGTCAATAATTAGGTCAATGACTAGGTCAATGATCAAGTTAATAATCACTATTTAAAAATAAAGTGGCTAATACATGTGATAATTAATAAGAAATGTAGGTTTTAATTATAACAATATAATTAAACTGCATTTTGTATTTTATGATAAATTACAAAACACCAGACACCAAATACAAAAATTGTTTCTTAATAATGGCTTTTCTTAAAATTATATTTGAAAAAAACTTAATATCTGAATAAGCTTTGACCAAACTTGGCTTAAATAAGCCAACAGTTAACAAAAAAATCTTCAAATATCTATAAGACTCATTTTTCTTGGCCACCAAAATTTTTGAGCCACTAATAAACAGCATGGCTTCTTTAGCTTTCTGATTAATTAGAATAATAACTGTCTTATTTGTATTAATTAAAATATTATTAATAAGAAAAAACTCACTTGTAATATTTAAAATATATTGTGTTATTGCTATGCAATTTTCAACTCAGATAGTATTATCTACAAAGACATCTATAGCAAAAAATCAACTTTGCCAGTCTTAATAAAAAATTTTAAACTTACTTTGTATTTATATAAACTCTCATGTCTCTTAATTTTACAGAGTAAAAAATCATAAAAAATCCTTTATAACAAAGATAAAAAAACCTCTTCTTGGTCAAGTTTGTTATAAACTATATATCTATTTAAAAATCTAAAATCTGTTATAATCTGATTAATTTTTCTATTGTGAATGGTTTTGAAAAATTTAATGAAATTTTTACACATTTTAATTCTAACCAAGCTACTGCATAAATGATATTAACTAACTGAATTATAAGTTTTGCATATATTCTATAAAACCAGTCATAATTTTTTATTTTTTTCTAAAGCATTTTCAATTACTAAGCCTATGACTAAAATTAAAAATTGTGTTGAAATATCTTTTAGCACCAAAAAATTGTCTCTACAAAATATACCAAATTTGCTACAGATGAAAAAAATTCTATTAAAAAGAATTTTAGACAAAATCTTTCTTGCTGTTTTTATTAAAACAATAAGTTGAGTGTTTATTAAGATCTTTTTTTATTCATATAACTTAAATATTATTGAAACTTAAGCACATCTTTATAATGTTGAAACTCTATTTAAAAACAAACAAGTATTTAATAAATTTAACAGACATCTTAAAATATTATCTTTATTATGTTTTTACAACTTATTAGGTATGTTACTTAGACCAGCTGTTTTCCTATTTGGTAATTTTCTAACTATTTGAATCAACTCTTTATAGTCAATAGTGTTTATTATATCTAAAAAAACATAATTATCAATATATTTTAATAGAGCATATTAATTGTTTCAGATCTTAAAAACAGATTCTGTGAATTTTTGTTTTCAAGTTTAGCCTTTTATAATTACATCTACTTTGGCTTTAACTTTATTAGATTCCAGAATCAGTTTCTTATTAACCACCAAATAATCCAAAACCACTTTGCAAAAAGATTTTTCTAGTATACTCTTAATTATTTGGTTTTTATTTGAACAAAAATTTCCATTTTTTTCTCTATTGCAGCATTAATAGCTGCGGTTTTAATAACTCTTAATTCATACAACTTAGATTTGTGATATTCTTTCTTAATTTTTAACAAGCATTGAAAAATGTTAATTGATTTTGTACTATCATAAACCAAGCTTTGTACCTTTAAAGCCTTAATATAATTAGTAATCAGCCAGATTTGCAAAAAATAATTGGATTGAAATTTGTTTTCAATGTTTAGAGCTTTAATAAATTTAATAACTAATAGTTCTAAACTATAAAATTTTAATAACTGTTTATTAAAAAAGCATCTTACTTCTTTGTATTAATGTTTAAAAAACACCACATTTGCCAAATTTAATATTATGTCTCTTAAGATTTTATATATTACATTTAAGTTGTTACTAACATTAGTGTCAATTAACTTATCTTTTGTTAAAGAGAGTATAAACAATAAACAATCTCTAAAATTAGTTCACTTAAAGTTATTTGTGTTTTTAATTCTGAATTTTCAGTGATTTTTGTTAGTTTGCTTGTACAGACTATTCAAATAAATATTCAGTAAGTCATCTAAATCCACTATTACTAAAACTGTCTTGTGATTAGTATCAAAAAAATCAGATACTAATTCAACTATATGATTAGCAACAGCAGAAAACAAGTCCTTATTCACAAAAATATAATCAATAATCTTTTCAATATTTCTTGAATTGCTCTAAGTGAAGACTTTAATCAATAGATACTTACCAAATGAATTAACCAAACCCAAACAAAACTTAAAACTTACACTTTTTTTGGATTTATTTTTATTAAAGTCCTCACTTATGACCACAAAATTGCTGGAGTTAACTGCTTTAGTAATAAAAAAGTTGATTTTTAAAGTCTAATTGAACTTAATCTTAGTTGAAACATTAATATACAAACTCAAAACTGTAATTAAAAGTTTGTCTTTAAAAAAAAGCTGTATTAAAACAACATAACTAGGAACTTTTTTTATCTTAAAAATATGTTAAACCAAAAAATTGGTTATAATGATAGCCATCTTAGTACCAAGAAAACCTTTATTCAAATCAGATGTAAAAACCTGTATATTATCAAACTTGTTTAAAATCTATGGTTTAATCCTAGACCTTAATTTTGTTTTTGTAACTATAGATACTATATTATCTAATTTTATGTGCCAACAAATAATATTTTCTTGTTTGGTAAGAACATTAATATTATGAATATTATATGTAGTAAAATTCCATACTAGTTTAATCATTGAGATAAAGAAAACAACACAAAACCTAAACCAAAACACAACTGATTTAATCTTTTCAAAACTGAATTAATTGAAATTTTAAGAGCAATTATCTTTGATTTTAAGCCATCAATCTTAGTAATTAAAACCTTTGAACTACTCAAATTCAAATCTGAAAAACTATCTTTTGCAACTGTTGAAAATAAGAAAGACAACATTGGTAGACTATTCAAAATCATATCTGAATTCAAATTTGAAGTTAATAACACAAATATAATAAAAGAAAAAAAATGGAAAGCAAATGCCAAGAGCACCAAATTTATATTGCTTAATTTGTATATAATGTCTAACACTTGATTAACTAAGAACTCTAAGAGACATTTCAAAATGCCAAGTGAATACCAATAAAAAAATTATTTTAATTGACTACAATATTTATTTTACTATATAACAAACCAGAAAAAAGAAATTCAAAACCAAAACCAGAATAAATATTACCAAAAAAAGCAGCAAATAAGATCACTTGTGTTCAAAATTTGCTATCAAAGACAGCAAAACAGAAAATAGAAACATTTTTTTAGCATATAATCTGGTCAGCTGAAAATGATCTTTTTCAAAAGCAGTTCTTTTAAGAAATTTTTTAAAAAAAATGCACCTGATATATTACACTCTAAAGTCAAATGTCTAAAACACCTATACTTTTTATATTTAACTATATTTAACTTGATCCAAAAAAAGTTTTACACCACCCAGAATTGGTTTTATGTGAAAAACAAATTTTAGATCATTCTTTGTTTCAAATTTAATCACAGTACAATAAACTCTATTATCACTCTTAAATGATTAATTAATGATACAAGTTTTCTTATCAGTTTTTTTCAATAAAACACCAAGATCATGAGCTATTGTTTTTATTGACAAAATAAACAAAAGCATTCTGAACTAATTTTTAAACATTCAAGTTTTATGATTTCTGAATTTTTCTTAATTAAAAATAACTACTTTGTTGCTAATTAGTCTGCTTGAACTGATTCAACAAACTTCATTACAGTTTTTTGTTATAGCTTAATTAATTATAAATGGATTAACACTACTTGACCAAACTCAAAGAGAGCTACAATGATTATTTTTTTTGGTATATTCATAAGAATCTCTTTAATAATTATGGTTTAATTTAAACAAATTTCTTGTTTTTAAGATTATTGTTTATAATAATTCTGTTATTTTTGATCAATAATACAGTCTTTTCCATGCTTTTTTCTGATATAAATATCGATCTAATAATCTCTTTAAATTTTGAAAGAATAGTAATTTCTTTAAAATCATTGACTAATAAAAAATTTTTTCTAATAAGCTGAATTTTTGCTGTTGTCAATTTCTTTTCTATAGCTAAAAAATTGATGTTTAATACAAAAAATTTCTTAATGGTTATTTTAACTTAAATCTTTACTATTTTTGAATTAATTCACTTTTTTTTAAGAAAAATATTAAGAGAAAAAGAAAAAGATCATTTATTTTCATCTATGTCATAATTAATAGAGCCAATAGAGAAATTATATTCCAGACTAGTATTCATTCTTTTTATTTTAAGAGTATTTGCTGCTAAACCAAAAAAAAAACTATCACTAATATCTAATAATACACTACTATTTTCACTATTATCAGATTTATTGTTTATATTCAAGTATATATTACTACTAACATCAGATTTGATCAAAGAGATATCTTTTTTATTATCAAAATGCTTAATATTGCCAACTGAAATCTTTTTCTTTTAAGAAAAAACTCTTAACTAAATTATAAAGAGCTCTTTTGGATATTTTCTTTTTAAACATATTGCCATTTGAAATAGTCACTAGATCTATTACAAAGAGATTATTTGCTTGAAAAATATTGTAAAAAACTAATAAAAAAAATAAAAATAAAAAAACTTCTTTTTCGAAAAAATACTCTTTGAGAAATTTAGGATATAGAAAAAAAAGAAGTTTTATTTTTTTATTATTTAAGTTTTAATATAAATATTCTTATAAAAATAATTAATAATTAAATTTATTGGTTTTTTAATTGTTTTAGTTATGTTTTTGTTGTTTGTTTTTTATAGCAAATATAATTATTAAAATAGATTAATTTTAATTAAAACCAATTTTAAGTTTTTATAATAGATTTTAAAATTAAAATTAAAGTTAAAAAAATAAATATAAATAATTCAAATTATATTATTAATGAAAAAATAGTTGTTAAAATAATAATTTTCAAAAAATTATTATTTTTAAAAATTAAATTGAATATTAATAAGACTATTAAATATATAATTAATATAATTAAAAATAATAATATATTAATTATTTATATATAAAAAATGTTTTTTATAAGATTTAATATAATTTAATTTTATTTGAACTTAAATTTAATTATTTTTTAAATTAAAATTATTGTGTATATAATTGTAAATATATAAAATAAAATATTATAATTTTTGTAAAAACATTATTTGCAATTAAAAATAATTAATTAAGTATAATAATTACAACAAAATAATTTTAAGTTATTATAAAAAGCTTTAAATTATTTTATTATATATTGTATTATATTATTATATATTATTATATATTATTTTTAATTATTGTAGTTTTTTTTTATTTAAATTAATTATTTTAATAATACTAGTTAATAATTTTTTTTATTTAAATAACAGTATTTAAAAATTTTAAAATATAACAAAATTTAATTATTATTAAATTATATACATTAATTATTAATTTCAATTAAAATTTTTAAATTATCAAAAAATCTTTATATTTAATAATTAAATTGTGTTATTTTTTGTTATAATTAATTAATTATTGATTTTTTATTTTTTAATATTAATTAATATTGTTGAATTAAGTGTAATAATATTTTTCTTACTTAAATTTGATAATAATTTTTATAGTATGTGTTTTAATTTTTTGCATAAAAAGTTTTAATTTCAGAATTGTAATAGTGTTGTCATAAATTCAGGTAACTAATTACATATAAAAAGTACATGGCTTACATTTATATATAAATTAAGTGCATAGATAATAAATAAACTGCACTCAATTAAAGCAATAAAAAAAGGTATCATAATGAATTAAAAAAAGCCTGTTTTTAATTATTAACATTTTTTTGCAAAAGACAATGGTATTGTTAGTGATTATATGTGTAGAGAAATTTACCCACGCTATAAACCAATTTCTAGCAGGGAATTTTTCCCCACGCAGATCGAGGATGCCTACAAAATCCACCTGACGTCACTGGCACCGCGTTAGAAAAAGCAAAGACCAAGCGAATCTTTCAACCTCTGCCTAATTCCTAAAATGACTTCCCATAATATGCGAGTCAAATTTCAAGATTTACAAGTCATTATTGTATCATTTTACGTTGGAACAATTATTTTGGGTTCTATTCACTGGATTGTCAAGCCACCACCCCTGACAATCTTTTCGGAAAAGTCGAATCCCGTGAACGTATTGCTAGTAAAGAACGGCTGGTTTTGGACTTCCTTAATTCATATTATCTCTCTGAAAGTTATTTATCGGAACCAACAAAATCAGGCCCTAAAAGCAATTTTTCGTTGGCTAGGCGCCACTCTCTATTGGTATCTGATTACTCAATGGTGCTTTGGTCCTAGTATGATTGATCGAGTCTTTGTTTGGACTGGTGGAAAGTGTCAAATGCAAACAGGGATTAATGAAGAATACTTGTGCAAAAAAATTGGTGGTCGTTGGGCCGGTGGACACGATGTTAGCGGACATTGTGTTCTTTTGATACACGCTTCTTTATTTCTTTGGGAAGAGTTTAGTATAATTATATACGAATACAAAAAATTTGAGCAAACAATTTCTACCCACAGAACTCTTACCTTAATGTTAAAAGGAATTTTGTTTGTTTGGTGGTGGATGCTATTTATGACGGCCTTATATTTTCACAATTTTGCTGAAAATTTGGCTGGAGCGATGTTTGGGATCTTATATTGGGTATTGATATATGTCATTATATTACCAATTTACGCGAGAGACTGGATGCCCTATCAGCCAGATAAAAGTTCCTAATCATGAAGACAATGCGGTAATCGATGCTTTGAAAGTTGGACCCTCTTGTGAAGCTGTGAATTTCGATCTTTTTAATAGTCTATAACTTGAATGATTTTACTATTTGTCACGTAACATTTCGTTATGAACTGATTGCGATTGGGAAGTAAAATTGCACATTGTTTTATTTTCAGAGTGAAAGGCTATTTTTACGGGCCTCTAATATGCTATCGAAATCGCTATAACAGAGTCATCAAAGTTTTAACGTATAATATGTGAAATAGCTGATAGGCTCAATGTTGATTTAACACGTGCGTTTATGCTTGGTTAGTATATATATACTCTCAAAGGCTCAACAAAAATTGTCAATGTCGTCCCTACTTGGAGCTCTTGGATCTTTAATGCCGTCTCAACAAAACACTCCTGGGTCAGTTGATGAGTTGATAAATCTTGTTGCGCATACAGAAGGAACAGACCATGTTGTCAAACAGTTGCTACCTATCCTTAAACAGTTGCCGACACAGTTCTTTACCCAAGGATCTGGTGACCATAAAGACCCTCTCGACACACTGAATCCGCGGCGTCATTCCTTAGCTTACGCCTTTTTCCTGTTAGTTGAATCAGAAAGGAGAAAGAATTTCTAACCATATTTCTATTAGAGTGCCTTGCGATTGTTAATCGTATTTGGTCTCTTTGAAACACTTCTTAGAGATGCACGTTGTCGTGCCGAAAGACCCGAAGTTCCACGTTTACTGCACAAGGTATTGGAATTCTTGGAAGATTTTGATCGTCAACAAATTCAATTGGCACCCGAAAAGTGTATGTATTATGAAAGTTTTAAAAGAAGTAAAAATTAGTGAAATACTCATTCATGCGATCCATTGGTCCAGTTCAACACGTTGCTCAAGGACTTGCGAGATTAGCTAACCTATATGGCAATGTAAGAGACCGCTTTCGAAAATCAAAAAATTTTCTACTTAATGCATCAATTCTTAAGGCCTAAAAATTTCTGCATCTATAGAGTGTCATTACTATTAAACCCCTGGCCAATGCCATCAAAAGGTACGCACCTAGTCCGAATCACTTGACCAATTTGCATCAAATCTTTGTCAAGGCGAGTTAATAATTTATATGGTAATTCAACCAATAAAATTGTTTTCTGACAATCTGTATGTTTAGGAATGTATACTATCAAAATGTTATAGGCAAGCTTTGCCAATATTGGATAACAATATAACAGAGATTGACATACAGGTGAGATAACTTCTGCCTAGAATCTTTATTATCTTTAAATTTTTCTTTTTTCCTAAAATGATTCATATTATATGCGAGCTAATAGTCAACTGGAATTACATATACGGATCATCTCTTATATCATTATTACGGTGGAATGATATATATAGGATTGAAAAACTATGAACGTGCTTTGTACTTTTTCCAATTGGTAAGTTCCTCTACCTAAATTTTAGAATCAAGTATTTTGAACTCATTGGAAATCTATAATAATTAGGCAATATCTGCGCCCTCTGCAGCTACAAGTGCAATCCAGATTGAATCTTACAAAAAGTACGTTCTCGTCTCTTTATTGTTAAACGGAAAGGTTAGTTATTTACACGTTTCTAAACCTATAACTTCTTAGATCATGTCAATATTAAGTTTATCTTTTTATTGATATTGATCTATCTAGATTTTTCCTTTGCCAAAGTATACTGCTGTGGCGGTTTTCCGCTCAGTTAAGAATCATTGCCAAGCATATCAAGATTTCGCGACCGCTTTTGAAAGTTTGAATGTAAAACGCGTTCGAAATGAATTACAGAAATGTTCGGATACTTTCAAAAAGGTACTTATTGTAAATGGTTGGATTCAACTTAAGCTATTATTGTTTAATAGAACAAATTGTAAATCCACAATACAGGATAAAAACCTTGGCCTTGCTAAACAGACGCTGGACGCCATATACCGTCAAAAAATCCAACAACTTACCCAAACTTATTTGACATTATCATTGACAGATATTGCAGAAACAGTTGGATTAGAGGGTTCTAATGCTCCAAAGATAGCCGAAGAATATGTACTGCGCATGGTGAGATTAATTAAAATGGATTTTTCGCTTTTTCAACTATCATTTTATATAACATAATTTATTCTGATAGATTGAATCGCGCGAGATATTTGCTACAATCAGTCATTCTCATCAGAATGGCATGGTTTGCTTCCATGACAATCCAGATCGTTTCAACACCTCTCTCACTGTTTCTAAACTTGAAGAACAGATAGCACAAGCGGCGGCTGTCACTCAACACGTCATTAAGACAGACCATTTGGTTGGATGCAGTAAGGAATATTTATCCAAGGTAAAGATATTTTCGCATTTTCGTCATTTTGATTTTCAGGAACTTCCTTTCCTTTTAAACGAAATTTTTGTGATTCTCAATAGCAACACCTTGGTTTGAGTGGTGGTGGTATTCCTGGCGGGTTAGGTCCCGCTGATGAAGGGGATTTCTTAGGATCAGGTGCTTACGAACCTTTCATCGACGAAGGTAGATTTTTCGGCTAACTATTAGAAACACCCTCAATAATGAGATCTATGCCTTGGCGATATTTGAAAGCTTCTTATTGTTTAAAATTTAGATACAAACCAGAATAGAATTTATTGTAGCTATTATACTAGCCTTTAAGTCTCGTACCTAATAGATTTAAGCAACTGTGTTGATATATCTTTGATTATTTAATCACGGGCTGAAAAGTTATTTCAGATAATCTTAGAATTTCGAATCAACAAACTCAACAGTTCATTGGAAGTCAAGCGTCACATTGACGATGTCTTGGGGAAATTCTTTTTCCTCTTATTTCCTTCAGAACCCTAAGCGCACCGTACCAATATTTTGTTTCTACAGGAAGCTATCCACTGTATTAACAAAACCAGTTTATATTAGTACACCAGTATTTTATGTAAATTCAAGTACGCGCAAACCAAAATTTCTTTCTAGTTGAATGTATCCTCTCAAGTGTTTCAAGATGCACGATAAATACTCTAAATTTTTTCAAAATAGAGCCGCACATTGGCCACTTGTATTCTGCTGTATTGGGGGACTGTCTGAAACGCTATCATGAACTTAAAGGTAGCAAAGTCATTCTCAGTACAGGAACCGACGAGCAC